>OY723394.1:8293319-8655053 GCA_963210295.1 Ophion ellenae
GCGCGCTCTTGCCTACGGCGCGCAGAGTCAACGGGGCGCCTTTCCCTAGGCTGCGCGTGGCGCTGTCTATCGCGGTCCACTCTCCCTAGCGGTATCGATCGCAGCGCGCTCAATCTCCATACGGCGCGCTTCCCCCTCTTTTCCAACTATCGCTCGTTGCGCGTGGTGCCGAGCGCGCTCTCGTGCTACCCGCGCTCCTTGAGTCCCCCCACTCTAGTGGGACGCGACGCGGTGGATCGCGGCGCGCCTTCGACTCCCGCGCTACGGCGTGCTCTCTCGTAATTACTCCCCGTGAGTGTAACCGATCATCGCGCGTCGATAATCGATTACTCTAACGGTGTTTGACTCCGTCGGATGGCGCCACGTACCCGCTTACGATGATATTACCGCTTGTTACGTGTATTGTGTCGGTGTGATGTTTGAATTTCGAGATGCCTCCTTGACCTTTGGGTTCTCCTGATATTTTCGGGAGCCCTTGTAGGTATTTCGTGTTTTTACAGTTGTATGTGTTTGTGTGTGTGTCGCCGCCGGGTATCTTGGATACCTCCTCGCACTTTCTATTTCCCTTATACTAATTTTCTATCTATCCTTTCGTAATTTATTCCTCCTTCGTTTAATCTTACTGTTTTTTAATACTCTTTTTTTTTATTCTCCTCCCGGTTTATGTTCCGTATTTCTTGACTAAAAAAAAATATATCCTAATTCTCTCCTTTTTCCGTTTCTTTAAGGTTCCCCTCTTACTGCATTTCCCCTCCAGATAGGTGGTACTTTGCGAAGTGGTACTTGTTAATCCACGCAAAAAGTCTAACTCTTCAATGGTGACTCCTTCTTTTCCTTGTTTTTTAAGGTTCCCCTCTTTATGCCTTTCCCCTCCGGATAGGTGGTACTAGGCTAAGTGGTACTTGTTAATCCACAAAAGTCGAATAAGAAGTGCCATTCCTCCGATTTTTCCTCCTCTTTTATACCCATTTTTGACTGTTTATTGTTCCCCTTCCCTTACTAATTACCCATCATTCCCTTTATTGTTAACTTTTATTTTTATGTTTTCTCTGTTTCTTTCCAACGATTTTTCCCCTTCCCTTACTTTTACCTGACTACTGTTTTTGTTTATTTTCTGTTTTTCTCTTTCGACGTTGTTTCCCCTTCTCCTCTTCCTGTCGGCCGGTCTTTTACCATTTTTCTATACTTTGTGGTGGGGGTATTGGTGTGAGACGGACCTGTACGTCTCAATATATATATATATATATATATATATATATATATATATATATATATATATATATATATATATATATATATATATATATATATATATATATATATATATATATATATTGTGACCGCAAAATCGAGGGAGCTGGGGAAAAAGGACCGAGAGAGTCACAAAACTCCCCTCCTCCCGTCCCGACAATTTATATAGGGCGCCAGCCGAAAATCGGCTTGTCGGGCCAAGAAAAGGGAACGCAGTGTCCGGCCAAACTGCAGCCTCGTGGATAAGGTAGAGGGGATGGGTCAGGTGTCAATCACGCGCGGCAAGAGAAGTTTATAGTCAGGAAATTTATTTTACCTGTCGTTAATAATTCCCCTCCTTCGCAAGGGACACGGGACAAAAATCGGAACACAAAGAAAATAGATCTAATACGCGCACACACACACACACCAATTCCGACCGGGGCCTACACATACACACAATTTACGTCGAGCTCGTCTTGGCCTCTCCTCTCTCTCCCCTACCGGCCACACTAATATTACAACACCGAGCCCCCGCTAATCGGTTACCTGGCCGAGCGTTAAATAAAAGAACGAAATATCCCGGGAAAAATACCCCGGTCGCTACTTACATGGGCGCCGACGCTCAGCAACCTCTCCCCCGCGACAAAGCCGGGAAAATCCTTACACCGGGGAAAGGGGCACCCGGTAGACGAAATTAATATGGACGAAAGCACGCACGGGTTCGAACCCGCACCCCGATGATAAACGGGAGGCCAGTTCTCCGTGAAGACGTTCCCACTTGAGGGCAATCTCTTCCCCTTTTCCCTTTGGTCAGTCCTCGCCGCAGGCCGAGGGATCGCCGAGGACGACACGTCCCCAAATTCTCACACTCACACTCACTTACACTTGTTATAAGCTAACGAAAAATTCGAGCCGAAGCTCGTCGCGATACGAGATTGAGCTTCCCGCGCGCAACCACGACACGATTTCCCGATAATACGCGCTAGCTACGTGAAACGGGGGTTTTAAGCTTGAAGAAACGCGATAGAGGCCGTGGCCACGAACAAAAGATACCCGAGATCGAGGATCGACCACGCGGTCAGAAATCTACGCGGTTTATTGCTGCGGGCAACGCTGGGCTCACCGGGAGAGAGTAGCTGGCCACTTTATGCTGGTCGTCGCACGTCCTTCCGGCTCGGTACCTTGCGAGAAGCTGCCCGGCAAGCCGGCCGGCGCGCGAGACGCGTACCCCTGCTCCTCCCCGCTCCTCTCCTTTATCTTTCGCTTCGCGCGAGAGGACAGTCTCGTGCCGATTGTTTCGGGAGTTCGCCTACGATTCTAGCGCGAATTTCGAATTTCGTAACTCCCGGAACGAAGGAATAAAATCAGCACGCCGGCTCTCACGAAACTCGGGTCTTGGCGGGACCAATAACCGCAACCCTTCGATCTTCCGGGTTACACGGGTTGAGAGAGACCTCGCAGCGGGGGAGGGGGAATAAAAAGTCAACGCATGGGTCCGGCCTCGGTAAGATACTCTCTCCGGATGAGGAGGGAATCGCGAACGCTGGAGTTTTTCGCGGGAATCTTGGCCTCCCCGAGCGTCCAGCCACCTACGAGCCTCTCGCGCTTTCTCGATCCTCAGCCCAGAACGAAAATTCGACTCCGCCATCCTCGGTGTCCCGGATGTTTCCTTTCTTGACGACGCGTACTTCCTCCCGCGGGAGAAACCTCGGCATCGGGTTTACATTACATCATAAAGAAAAATAAAAAGAAATACAGACAAAATTAGTAAATAACATACAGCTACTCAGGACCCTACGGAATCGTGTCGTGGCGACGATGGTGGCGCCGAGCCGGAGGACGCCCTCGCTAGGCACCAAGGGGCCCGGCGGGCCAGCGGAGGGTTACCAAAAAAAACACGTTACAATATATATATATACACATATATATTTTATCGGTTTTCCTCGGTCCGCACACTTCTCAGCCCGTGCTCGCTCCCACCCTACCGGGTGTCCGCTGACCCGCCGGGTGGACGTGGGCGCCAGGTATGGAAATACCGTCGGCCAGAGGCCGACTTGAAATTGTATCCACTCCGCACGGGTCCTTGATGGTAGAACACCCGGGGCGGACGGGCACGGCCGAGGCGGTCCGACTAGCTCGGCTCGTCGGCGAAGATGGTAGAGGGGCGGGGTCGGAACTGGAGTGCCAAGGGGGGTCCCCTTATGGGACCACTGAACAGGGTTTCGTGAAATAACGTATGAGACGGGTCGTGTTGTGATGAACAAAGTTTTTATTCACGTGGGGCCGCCTGGCTCTTACATTCAGGTTGCCACAGACGAGGGGTGGCCTCGCACAACCCGCGGCCGACACGTCGGATCGCCGCCTACACATGCCCGATTTAATCGGCCAACGCCGTGGATCCCTATAAATACCGCGGGTAATCTGAGGTGGTCAGGTAATAAGGGAGGTAGCCTAACCCGAGAGAAAATACCAGAGGAAACCCGAATTATGACGGTAATCGGGTAGGTAACCTAAATAACGGGGATAAATACCGCAGGTACTTCGAGAGGTTCGTACAATCCAGGAGGTAGCCTATCCCGAGAGGAAATACCAGAGGAAACCCGAATTGTGACGGTAATCGGGTAGGTAACCTAAATAACGGGGATAAATACCGCAGGTACTTCGAGAGGTTCGGATACTCAAGGAGGTAGCCTATCCCGAGAGAAAATACCAGAGGAAACCCGAATTGTGACGGTAATCGGGTAGGTAACCTAAATAACGCGGATAAATACCGCAGGCACTTCGAGAGGTTCGTATAATCAAGGAGGTGGCCTATCCCGAGAGAAAATACCAGAGGAAACCCGAATTGTGACGGTAATCGGGTAGGTAACCTAAATAACGGGGAGAAATACCGCAGGTACTTCGAGAGGTTCGGATAATCAAGGAGTTAGCCTATCCCGAGAGAAGATACCAGAGGAAACCCGAATTATGACGGTAATCGGGTGGGTAACCTAAATAACGGGGATAAATACCGCAGGTACTTCGAGAGGTTCGTATAATCCAGGAGGTAGCCTATCCCGCGAGAAAATACCTCGTAAATACCTCAGCTGACTTTCGTCACTGGGTAGGTAACCTAAATACCCCATAAATACCTCAGCTGACTTTCGTCACTGGGTAGGTAACCTAAATACCCCATAAATACCTCAGCTGACTTTCGTCACTGGGTAGGTAACCTAAATACCCCATAAATACCTCAGCTGACTTTCGTCACTGGGTAGGTAACCTAAATACCCCATAAATACCTCAGCTGACTTTCGTCACTGGGTAGGTAACCTAAATACCCCATAAATACCTCAGCTGACTTTCGTCACGGGGTAGGTAACCTCACTACCTGAGATAAATATCGCCGATAACTCGAGCGATGTCAATCGGCCAATACGCAACCTAATTAACACACACGAATACCGCAGGTACTCGATAGAGGTCGGCGGACGAGTAGGTAACCGCAATACATGACATAAATAGCGTATATAACTCGCACGAGGTCGAGTGGCCAATAGGCAACGAAAGTAGCGCACACCAATACCGCGGGTACTGGTTGGAGGTCCGATGGCGAGCAGGTAACCTCAATACATTAGGTAAATACCGCCTATAACTCGAGCGAGGTCGAGCGGCAAATAGGTAACCTAATTAGCGCACACCAATACCGCAGGTACTGGGGGGATGTCCGATGGCGAGTAGGTAACCCCAATACATGAGATAAATGTCACCAATAACTCGAGCGATGTCGATCACGGGGATGGTACGCCTAACCATCGACACACCCGGTATATCGCCGCGCACTCGCCTCGAGTTATCGGACCGATGGTCGAAATTTATTCCGAGGATTAATATTAGGCATGGTACGCGTTTCTAGTCGCTGGTTTTCTTTTCGTTTCGACGGAATCTCGCTACACTCGCCAAACAATGGATGACAACAAGGCGCGAGAACATAAACACTCGCGAGAGACCACGGTCACGCGTCGACCCTGAGCGCGCAACGCGGAACAAAGGAATATTTCGGCGACAAGGAAATAATAATCATGGCTTGTCTCTAGCTTCGAACTGCGTCATATATCGCGGTTCGAGACGCGCCCAATTTTGGCCTGAAGGGACTCGAAAATCTCGCGATAATGTCGCCCAAAGAGGACGGACCGAATTAAGAATAGATACGAGCTCCGACTTGGAAAGGAATGACTCGAAACCTCGGTCCCCGGGGATCGGGACGCAGGCGCCGGGAGCGATCCCATCGCTGCCCGGAAGCCCGAGAGTCCCTCGATTCCCTCGGGGCCGCAACTTCCCCCGTGGGATAAAAGTAAATCGCCTCGTGGCGCACCAAACAGAAACCCAAAAAAAATAGAGTCGGAGCTCCTACCTTTCTGGAGAGAATATCAGGACGGGTTCGGGCTCACCGCCGGAGTCGTCGCAGCCAGGAGCAGCTTTCTCCCAATATCCTCGGGCGTCGGTCACGTGGTATTCTTTTCTTTTCTTCTCTTGACGCGACTCACCGTGGGGACTCCAAAATCGAGACTAATATCTCGTGCGACGCTCCCGCGGTGCTCCCGAATCGCCTATGACCCCCACTCGCGCGCCACGCCTCACTCCTTACTCGTGTGAGCACGTGAGCGAGTCCGTCTCACTCGCACGGACCTCGTGGTCTCGGCGGAATCCGCGACCACGGGCGCGCTTCCCCGCGACACCCCGCGCGCCCGCACCTCTTCTCGCAACGAAATAGAGCGGCACGCCGGGCATCTTCCTCTAGGAGCCGAGGCGGGATCTCCGAACCGGGGGGGGGGAGGCCTCCCTCGCTGGCTCCCGGCGTCCCGGGAGGAACGGTGGGCCCACAGAGTATTTTGGCCACCAGGCGAGATTCACCCCGGTCGCCGATACACCTCTCCGACCCCCTTCGACGAGGCGCCGGTTTTATCCAATCCAGGAGGCCCGGGGTGACCGCAGGGATGGTGCAACGCCTGGTTGCGAAGTCGGGAGGGACGGGCGACACAGTTTGTTGGCCTTATTCCGGCGTCCCTCCCGGCATCCAATTCCGCGAGCACGGATGGTCGACGCTCGCTTGTAAAAGAGTGGACGCACGGGAATGTCCGCCTGGACCACTTCACGCGGAGTGCCGCGATCCGAGCGACCGGAAGTCGTGCTGCTCATGTTATTTCTCTCCCTTCCTTTATTAGGGGCGAGCTGAGGCGCAGGAATGGGCGAACCCGCGTCTCGTTCCGTCCGTCCCCTTATTTTTCCAAACTCATGGATCTGCAATCTTTTAGCGCAAATTGAGGTAGGTATTTTTAGGTGGGATCTCGTGTCGCGCGCCCAGAGGTCCGGGTCGACTCTCCACTCGGCCCGCATGGAATGCCTCGTTACGTGGAGAGTCGGCCGAAGGTAGATTGAGTACGGTAGTATCGCGGCGCTTCACGGTAGCTACCGTTCGCCGATATAGAGGGATTTCCACGCGCAGTGAGTCATCGAGTCCTGGAGTCCCCTTACGCCGACCTGTGACGCCCCAGGGTCGTAAATCCGACCCACTGGTCGACAACCTTCTGCGTCCGTGGCGGGACCTCCCAAATGTCACGTCACAATATATATATATATATATATATATATATATATATATATATATATATGTATGTATGTATGTATATCACTTCGGCACTTATCAAATCACAGGCTCGAACAATTCTCTCACGCATATCATCCGGCGTAGTTGAATGTTCTTTATAAACGAGATCTGTCAAGTATCCTCACAAGAAAAAGTCCAGAGGCGTCAAGTCTGGCGAGCGAGCCGGCCACGATACAGCTCCTCCGCACCCAATCCAACGATTTGGAAATCTCTTTTGCAATTCATTTTTAGCTATCAGCGAAAAATGTGCCGGGCACCCATCGTGTTCATACCACATTCTGTTTCTTGTTTCTGAAGGTATTTCTTCCAATAACGGACCTAATGTTTCTTCAAGGAATGTGGTGTACTTCCTAGCATTAAGATTCCCTTCGAAAAAATAATGGCCTATTATTCTATCCCCAATAATCCCACACCACACATTAACTGACCACGGTCTTTGGTGTGCAACTTGCCGCAGCCAATGTAGATTTTCAGTTGACCACAAATGCATGTTATGCAAGTTAATATTTCCATGATTCATAAATGTTGCCTCATCAGTAAATAAAATTCGATTAATAAATGAGTCATCTCTCTGAATCTGGCGTTGAGCCCATCGGCAGAATTCAGTGCGATTCATGAAATCCGTACCAGTTAATTCCTGGTGGAGACTGATGTGGTAAGGATGATATTTATGACTATGTAGAACACGTAGAATACTTCTTTGGCTTACGCCAGATTCCCTCGCAATTTGACGAGAACTCGCACAAGGGTCTCGATGAACGGCGGTAAGAACACCAATTTCCGTTTCTTCGTTAGTAACTCGCTTTTGTCGGGTACTTTCCCGACGGGTTAAGGATCCAGTTGTCCTCAGTTTAGAGTACACAATTTAAAATGTATAGCGTGTAGGATGAGAACGTTCAGGAAATCGTTCAGTGTATAAGCATCTAGCTCTCACTGCATTTTTCTGCCATTCTCCGTAAATTATAAGCATATCAGTTTGCTCTTCAAACGAATACATAATTTACATTCGCTTGATTGAGTAATACTAGTCTCACCATTCTTACTATCGTTATCTTGGGTTTGTTTGGGCGAAACATTGTACAATGTTACATGTACATTGTAGGTTTGGTGCCGTTGTTTACATACAAGACAATGGTAAGACTTCCGCGATAAGTGCCGAAGTGATAAGAAATTCGTGATGAGGAGATTGCAATACTGCATTGATTCCAATGGCAATCACTTTGAACATCTACTGTAAATAAAGGTAATTTTACATAAAAATAAAGTTCATGCCACTTATTTATCTTCAATGACCTTGAACGACTTCGACCCTTAAATGTTTTTTATGCACTTTTTGATGCTCTACAAGATAGTTGAAAAAAAATGTACCGCCCCATTTTAAAAAGTGGAGGTGACCTTTACTGTGCGACAGCGCCTCCCCTGAGATAAAAAAATGGTCGCATTTGATCACCCCTTTCATACCGTACAACTATTGTTTTAAACATTTTTTTGTGACGTCAATAATTACAGAGATATTCAAGGGAGCAACAGTTAGCGCCTCACCCTGTATATGTATTCCTCAGAGGTACGGGGTCCTTCGCCTTTTACCATCCCCTCCTTTATTCCTGTAATTCCTTGCGACATTCACAATCCTTTTAGAGCCCCCCCCCCCCCCCCCCCCCCCCCCCTCCCACCCGGAGTGTTCACCCCAGCCACTCTTTCCTAATGCACTACTGTATCGCATTTGCCCGAGGGCCCAGGGAAGCTGCGGAAAACCTGCGCCGAACAGGTGGCTATATTTGGCTGAGTTTTAGTTGTATTACCATGAGACACTCAGACAAACTGCCCCCCACTCAGAGGTTGACGCGCAAACCAGTACACGGGCAAGCGGTTACCGCTTCAAGTGTTGACAGCCTCCAATGCTGCTAAACTTCAGGGACCGCCGAGCCTGCACACCGACCGTGCGCCCATCTCTGTCGGTTATATATACAGGGTGAATCATAATAATCTGTACACCCGGAACTGGTGGGTTCAGCGGGGTACCCCGAGTATAACTGTCAAGGCTTTTTTGTCTCCGTCAAATAGTTTTTGAATGGGAGCGATTCCAATTTTGGCATTCGAAGGATTGTTGTAGGGCTGCAGTCTGCCCTTGATAACGACGCCACTCGAGGGCTGGGTCTGAGCGCGAGAAACGTAGCAGGTGACAAGCAAGGTAGATAGGCATCTGTCTTGCTTGCCCGGCCAATTTGACGTTTCGCGTATCGTCTGCTATTATTTTCTGTCATCGTGAGTACGCAAGTTCAGAGCGTGAGCCGAGCCACGCGACTGAGCGTGACTTGTTTTTTCGGATGTCGTCAATCTCTATTTGTCGCACTTTCGTTCTTTTTGATTAAATGAGCGTCTCCTATCGCCTATCTCTCATTAATAAATATTTATCTTCTCTCTTGTTCTCTTTCATCTTTGCGCATACTTTTGTTTATCCCAGGTTTTCCCTTCGATTTTAATGAAACTGATGTCCATGGAAGAGCACTGAAAACAGTCATACGCTTACGGTATGACTGGAAAAACAGTTGCACTTGTTGAAACCCTTTTCAAATAGAAAAAGCTTTCAAATGCGGAATTTTTTCGTTTCGGAATTTTTTTTTTCTCGAGATTTGTTAACCCTTCCTTGACACGCTGGGTAACGTTGACCCGGCCAAATTTGAAATGAAATGCTCACTTTTCCAAAAACAAAAGTTTTCAATCATTTTTTACAACAATGTTATTTTACATTTTCCGAATTTTAATAATGCAGACGTATTAAGAAATGTTTAAAGTGTATCCGGAATTTGTTTCAATAAGTACCGACCGATGGGATGTTAAGGGCAGGTGGGTTAAGTACTATCCGGGTCAAATTGACCCAATATGTCAAAGTCGTGGCCAAATGTAAGTGTGTTAAGGAAGGGTATTCGATGCAAAGTTGTAAGGAAAATGACAAAAAAATTCCCATTTGAAAATTTTCATTATTTGAAAACGTCCACGTGGTACGCTTTCGGTATTGATAATACTAGCGGTAGAAAATTTGTACATTTTTTTTTTTTTTGGAAGAAAGAATTCTTGTTTGCGGTTTTTTTCTCACAATTTGATGAGTATTAAATGCCAAATTGTAAGAAAAATAATGTTTTTTTAAATCTCATAGTCATTACATTATCTTTAAGGAACAATAAACGTGCTCTTAAAATTATTTTTAAACTGATCGATTCATAAAGAAACGCTTTGAATTTTCGCAGGGCTCTTAATGATACAATTCACTTGAAAAAAAAAATCCGCTAACATTAGTACTTATACGAATATTTGCAAGGTAGCGGGGGGTTTTCTAAAAATCAAGAAAAGGTAATTTTTTTGTACATTTTTCAAATCAATGGCAAGCATGGGAAAAGATTTTTCGCCAAAACCATAGTCAGGCCTCATAGGGAATTTATTGAAGTTTCAGAAACTGCCGGTCGATTTGCTGTACAATGATTAATTCTCATACTTCATGAGATATCCATGATCAAAGACAAAAGGGTGACTTTTCATTTAGCGGCTGATATTACAGCCACTAATTGTCGTACGGAGCCAAAAAAAACCCAACTGCATACGGATACGTGTGGCTCCCGTGATAAGCCTTGACGACATACTTTCTCGACAAGCTCCCATGTAGCGACACCACCCCGACCAGTTACCGAACCCGCTAACCGGCGAAGGCAGTTACGAGGATCACCCTCAGCTACCGATACGTCTCCCCCGAAGGAAATCCTTCCTTGGGATGACGTCATAGTTAACGTCGGGTCGGAAGCAAGTAGAGGCCCCTATCGCGTAGAGCCCGCATTCGTGGCTGACCCCTAAAAACTCCCGTTAAAGGCCTCTGGCCCAGAGTTCTGGCGTAAGGCAACAACGCCTCACAGTTCCCGCAATGTGGGCCTCCGACCCCTGATTCCCCGGCGAGGAAAATAAACCTCGTAGTTCCCGTTAGTCGCGACGACGCGACTCGGTTCTCGGCACCAATTACCCCGGAGAATGGGATGAAAAGCTTGGAGCAGTTCCCGTAGAGGTCCCGGAGCCACCACTGAAGTAAGGACACTCCGGCTGATTCGGTAAGTCCGATGCTGGTTCGATTGTTCCGTCCTTGGTCGTGGTACTTGTGGATCGTTTCGTCCAATTTATTTCTCGCGTCCCGAGGCGGTTATTCTTCCGCGGCAGATCTCGATCTCTTCCCCATATTATAGGTACCGAATTGTAACGGGAGGAGACGACCATGCTATCGTTTCCGCGAAAATTTTTTTTGTTTGTTTTTGTGCGATCTTATATTCTCGTCCTGTGGGGCGATTAGTCGCCCACGGTAGATCCCGATCTCTCCCACCTTAAGGCTACCGACTGTAATGGGAGAGATACAAATTTAGCCGTTGAATACGAATAATTGTTTGTGCTCTGGTTTTCTTTCTCGCGCTGCGGGTACTTGGTTTCCCGAAGTAGATTTTGAGCTACCGACTACAAACGCTCAGCTAAGGTTCTTGCTCAGCAAAGGTCGCGTAGTTTCCGGATCGTAACCACCCTTAAGGGGTGGGGAGTTGTGACGTGATTTTTTAAGTCACGTCATAGAAAGGCTACCGACGATTTAGTCGTGCTCTCGATGCCCGAGTTACGACCCCTTCGTATATGTTACGGGCCTTTCCTCCAGTATGTTTGTTTTTGTAACGTTTTAGGTTTGAGTTTTGTTGTTGTTTCTGGTGAGGTTGGCGTGCGAAACTCGGTCGGGCGGCGTGTCGCTCAACGTACCGAGCAATCCCGACCGAGGGACGCACCCAACGAGGCTTTCCGGGAATCGGTGCACGCCCGGCTGAGATGCCGGCGCCCCACCGCAGTGGTGCATCGTGCTGAAGAGCGGGCCGTTTGGGTTACGGGTGGAGGCGGGAGACCTCCGCGCCGCGCTTCTCAGGAGAAGCTTTGCCTGCTCTCGCATGGTGACCCGGGGATGCGATCCCCAAGAGCCTCCATGTTACCTAGGAGGAAAGGTTCCGATCTGTTACCGTTCCGTTTGCGGGATAACACGGGCAGAAAATATAGATTCCGAAAGGAATATTCTATCAGAATAGTCCAGCTACCGAAATAATATTTCAGCTCTCGATATTATACGAGATAAAGTTCTCGCTTGAACCGGCGATTTTGCATGGTTAACGCCCTCTATCTCGCTCTCGCATAATCCCTCGCACGCCGGCCTTGGTTGCGCGAGGTACAAAGTTGCCAACGAATCTTCGCGTGAGACGGTTGTCTTTCAAATGGCGATCGGTCCCGATTTTAGAAATATCGTGAGAGAGTTGCCGATCAGACGCCGCGATGGAGAGACGTGTCGTGTCTCTCTCCCGCCCGTGACGTCGCGCTCTCGTTCTCGCGTTAGAGGCACGTCGTCGTGCTCTCTCCTTCCCGTTCGTGTATCGTCTCCGCGTGCAGTTCGCGTTCGCGTTGCGTTTCGTTTACGTGGAAAGTTCTCGGGTGGATAATCCACCGGCTCCCGCATTATAAAATAAAACCCTTGTTTTATTTTATTAGTGACGTTTCCGGTGTCGCGAAAATGACAGATCCCGCGCTCGCTGACGCTACTCCCCGGTGAATCCCGACCCCTCTACCACAGCCCACAGCCTGAGCGGCCGTGCTGTACCGCAACCGTCCTCCCGTGCAAGTGCATCCAGTTAGTCCGGTTATGATTCCGGCGATCCAAAAATCAGGGAGATCTCTAGACTCCCAGGTCATACCGGTTATGATTCCGGCGATCCAAAAATCAGGGAGATCTCTAGACTCCCAGGTCATACCGGTTATGATTCCGGTGAAACAAAAATCACGGAGTTCTCCAGCTCCGATAGTAGGTCAGGACGGATTCGCCTGACCCCAGGGCATACCGGTTGAGAAATCCGGTGAAACAACATTCTCTGGCGCCCTGGGTATTGCGGATGCACGCATGCGGGGTGGCCGGCCGAAGGTGACGGTTTCTCGCACCTTAGCTCTCGTGTTAAAGTTCTCGTTTCCGTGGTAAGGAAAAGTAATCCCCGTCAACACACACACACACACACACACACACACACACACACACACACACACACACACACACACACGCACGCACGCACGCACGCACGCACGCCCGCCCGCACGCACGCACGCACGCCCGCCCGCACGCACGCACGCACGCACGAACGCACGCACGCACGCACGCACGCCCGCACGCACGCACGCACGCACGCACGCACGCACGCACGAACGCACGCCCGCACGCACGCACGCACGCACGCACGCACGCACGCACGCACGCACGCACGCACGCACGCACACACACACACACACACACACACACACACACACACACACACACACACACGCACACACACACACACACGCACACACACATATATACACTAAGCGCAACAATTAAGGGATCACTATTTTTCGACGAAAAATAGCCCTTTTTCAAACCGCTGTAACTCGGTGAAAAATGTTCGAAGAAAAAATTAAAAAAAAAAGCATTTTGTAGTGTAAACCTTCGACTTTGATAATCTGAGTAAAAATAATTTTTTTTCGGTTTGTTTAAATAAAGAAATTCGTTGTTAAACAAAACGAAACATTCAATCAAAAAATTTGCTCGAGTTTGATAAGGTACACGGGGAACAGAATTTTTTTTTCGAAAATCTGTTTCGACCATTCGAAAGCTTGTATCTTTCCCAACAATTTGGTTTTTTTCAATTTCTGTGCGATTTTTTTTAGCCAAGTTATCGCAGCTTTACGAAAAAATGCATTTTCCAAGTTTGACCGGTCATAACTCTGGTCCAAATCATCGCATAGCATCCAAACCGGCATCGTTGCAAAGCTTCGATTTCCCCCTATAAAACCGGTTATTTTTCGTATTTTTCAGAAGCCGTTTTCAACATTGTAAAACTGATTGTTTAAAAGTGTGTAAAATGCCCATTTTTACACTTTTTTGTTTATCGTGTTATAACATTACAACAAATGCAGAGGCACCAAAGGTTTTTGCGTTTTTTTTAAGTTCAGGGTATGTAGAAATACTCCACCAAATAGCAGATCGCTGCCTTTATTCTTTATTTGGGTTGCAACCCCGTTCTTTTGGAGAAAATCGAGATCCGTCAATTTTCACGAAAATCGAGGTTTCTCAGGTATCAGCGCGGGGTGAAATTTCTCGAAAAAAAAATCTGAAAATTACGAAATTTGGTATTCAAGGGTTTTCGAGGTTGCCGATTGCGAATCTGGGATAAAAAATGGAAAAATTCAAAATGGCGGATCCAAAATGGCGGATCAAATGCAAAAATTCTTGCAATCGGGCGAAACTCGATGTTTGGGGGTTTTCGAGGTCATTCATTATGGATCTGAGGTTTAAATTGAGGATCGCAAATTCGAATTGAATCAAACTTTGCATTTCGGTTCGCCATATTGGACCCGTCGTTTCAAACCTCAATTTAAACCTCAGATCCGTAATGAATGACCTCGAAAACCCCCAAACATCGAGTTTCGTCCGATTGCAAGAATTTTTGCATTTGATCCGCCATTTTGGATCCGCCATTTTTTATCCCAGATTCGCAATCAGCAACCTCGGAAACCCTTGAATACCAAATTTCGTAATTTTCTGATTTTTTTTTTCGAGAAATTTCACCCCGCGCTGATACCTGAGAAACCTCGATTTTCGTGAAAATTGACGGATCTCGATTTTCTCCAAAAGAACGGGGTTGCAACCCGGATAAAGAATAAAGGCAGCGATCTGCTATTTGGTGGAGTATTTCTATGTACCCTGAACTAAAAAAAAACGCAAAAACCTTTGGTGCCTCTGCATTTGTTGTAATGTTATAACATAATAAACAAAAAAGTGTGAAAATGGGCATTTTACACACTTTTAAACAATCAGTTTTACAATGTTGAAAACGGCTTCTGAAAAATACGAAAAATAGACAGTTTTGCAGGGGGAAATCCAAGCTTTCCAACGATGCCGGTTTGGATGCTGTGCGATGATTTCGACCAGAGTTATGACCGGTCAAAGGTGAAAAATGCATTTTTTCGTAAAGCTGCGATAACTTGGCTAAAAAAAATCGCACAGAAATTGAAAAAACACCAAATTGTTGGGAAAGATACAAGCTTTCGAATGGTCGAAACAGATTTTCTGAAAAAAAATTCTGTTCCCCGTGTACCTTGTCAAACTCGAGCAAATTTTTGGATTTTATGTTTTGTTTTGTTTAACAACGAATTTCTTTATTTAAACAAAACGAAAAAAAATTATTTTTACTCAGATTATCAAAGTCGAAGGTTTACACTCCAACATGCTTTTTTTTAAATTTTTTCTCCGACCATTTTTCACCGAATTACAGCGGTTTGAAGAAGGGCTATTTTTCGCCGAAAAAATAGTGATCCTTTAATTGTTGCGCTTAGTATATATATTGTGACCGCAAAATCGAGGGAGCTGGGGGAAAAGGACCGAGAGAGTCACAAAACTCCCCTCCGCCCGTCCCGACAATTTATATAGGGCGCCAGCCGAAAATCGGCTTGTCGGGATGAGAAAAGGGAACGCAGTGTCCGGCCAAACTGCAGCCTCGTGGATAAGGTAGAGGGGATGGGTCAGGTGTCAATCACGCGCGGCAGGAAAAATTTACCGTCAGTGAATTTATTCTACCGTTCGTTAACAATTTCCCCTCCTTCGCAAGGAACACGGGACAAAAACCAAGAAACAGAATTAAATACAATACGCGCGAAATCTCGCGAGACAGTTACTCTCGCGCACACACACACACACCAATTCCGACCGGGGCCTACACACACGCACAATCTACGTCGAGCTCGTTTTGGCCTCTCCTCTCTCTCCCCTACCGGCCACACTAATATTTCAAAACCGGACCCCCGCTAATCGGTTACCCGGCCGAGCGTTAAAATAAAGAAAGAAATATCCCGGGAAAATTACCCCGGTCGTTACTTACGTGGACGTCGATGCTCGGCAACCTCTCCCCCGCGACGAAGCCGGGAAAATCCCCACACTGGGGAAAGGGGCACCCGGTAGATATTGTTAAGATAGACGGGAGCCCGCACGGGTTCGAACCCGCGACCCGATGATAAACGAGAGGCTAGTTCTTCGTGAAGATGTCCCGACTTGAGGGTAATCTCTCCCCCTTTCCCCTTGCACAAGCCTCGCCGCAGGCCAAGGGATCACCAAGGACGACACGTCCCTATTTTTGCAGGCAAACATTCACTCGCACCTTTTACTGACTAATCGAGCCGAAGCTCGTCGCAAAACGGGATTGAGCTTCCCGCGCGCAACCACGACACAATTTCTCAACACTACGCGCTAGCTACGTACGACGAGGTTCGAAAATTACGGGAACGCGACAGAGGCCGTGGCCACGAAAAAGATACCCGAGATCGAGGATCGACCACGCGGTCAGAGATCTACGTGAATTATTGCAACGGGCAACGCTGAGCTCACCGGGAGAAAACAACTGGCCGTTTTACGCTGGTCGTCTCACGTTCTTCCGACTCGGTACCTCGCGAGAAGCTGCCCGGCAAGCCGGCCGGCGTGCGAGACGCGTACCCCCTGCTCCTCCCCGCTCCTCGTCCTTTTCTCTAGCTTTGCGCGAGAGGGCAGTCTCGTGTCGATTGTTTCGGGAGTTCGCCTACGATTTTAGCGTGAATTTCAAATTTCGTAACTCCCGGAACGAAAGAATAAAATCCGCGCGCTAGCTCTCACGAATCTCAGGTCTTGGCGGGAACGATAACCGCAACCTTTCTGATCCTCCGGGTTACACGGTTTGAGAGAGAGATCTCGCAGCGGCGGAGGGGGGAATGAAAAGTCTGCGCGTGGATCCGGCCTCAGTAAGATATTCTCTCCGGATATGATGGGAGTCGCGAACGCTAGAGTTTTTCGCGGGAATCTCGGCCTCCCCGAGCGTCCAGCCGCCTACGAGCCTCTCGCGCTTTCTCGATCCTCAGCCCAGAGCGGAAATTCGAGTTCGCCATCGTCGGTGTCCCGGGGGTTTCCTTTCTTGACGGCGCGTACTTCCTCCCGCGGGAGAAACCTCGACGTTGGGTTTACATTACATAATAAAAATAAAGAGAAATACAGACGGAATTAGTGAATAATATACAGCTATTCAGGACCCTACGGAATCGTGTCGTGGCGGCGATGGTGGCCCCGAGCCGGAGGACGCCCCCGCCGGGCACCAAGGGGCCCGGCGGGCCAGCGGAGTGTTACCCAAAAAAATACACGTTACAACACCCCCTCCCCAAACATCGGCCGCCCCAGCCGAGATCTCAGCCCTGCCCGGCTATCCCGTCAATCGCGCCACGCGGCGACGACCTCCATCACGCCCGATTCCGTAGCGCCGCCTCAAGTCATCATTATGGTCAAGTCAAATCAAAATAAGGATGTTCATATTGGCTACACACCCAATTCGCGTCGCCGTAAGTTCACGGGAGTCTCATCCGCCGTGCCACGACCATACCCACGGGAACTCCATACCTCCAGGATGACAAAGGGAGAGGGAGAACCAAGGGTGTCACACACTATCCTCCCTGGGTTTTATGTGATTTTATTTTTTTTTCTTTAGGCTCGCACCTCACCGCTCCGTACAGTATTACGGGAAGAAGGGAGCGGGGGAACCCACAGTACCGGTACCAACATAAAAAAAGAAAGGGGAAACAAAACAGTAAATGAAGGCGGGGGGTCTAATCTTCGCCCCCGCTTTTGTTCTCCGGGGCTCGGGTACGCGCGTCTCGTCCCCCCTCCGCCCGCCACCGTCCGCTGCACCGTGGGCACGTGCGGAGCGTGACCCCCACGCGACCACAGGCGAAACAAATGGGGTCTTGCCTGCGAGGCTTCGGGCAGCGGGAACGCACGTGGCCCCGGCCATTGCAGTTCCAACAACCCCCCCCCCCCCCCCCCCTGGCCTCGCACGGGACTGGCGGGTGTCACTGGCGGGGAAGGGCTCGGAGTCGACGCCCGTTCCCCAGAGTCTGTCGACACGGCATCCCACGGTATCAGCCCCGCAGCCGGCTCGGCCGCAGGACTGTCCAGCCCCTTTTGCGCCTCCACCAGCACGCCAGTGGTCTCCCCTGGTACTTCGGCCATCTCGTCGAGGGCCACCTGGCCTGGACCTTCTTGTCCCATAAGCCGTATCCCGGCTTCGACGGCAACCGGTTCGGATTGCTGGCTCCTCTCCTGCTCTAGCATGTCCATCCAGGAGCGCGTCACATGCTCCATGGCGTCCGCTATCCAGGCCGCCATCCCGTCATCTCGGCAGGCACAGGCGAGGTCCCCCATCCCGGCCGAGAGCCTGTGGGCCAACGCCCAACTCGGGGTAACCCCGCGAAGGCGGATCTGAGGTCGCTCAGAGAGCAGCGGGACCATGAACCTGCCCACTACCCACTCCAACACGGTCCTCCGGGACTCCGGCCTGGTCATTAAAAGGAGAATCGGGAGATCGATACGGTTTAAGGTCTTCTATAGAAACTTTCGAGATTACATTTCCTTCGGGATCCGTAAGCTCGTACACCACGGGAGACAGGACTCGACTAACTTCATATGGACCCTGATATCGCGGCGCTAATTTCGCAGCCACGTATTGCGTGGATGAGGAGAGAACACGCAATTTCCTAAGGACGACGTCGCCTACCTTGTAAGATACTACGTTACGGTGTTTATTGTAACGTTCCGATTGTTCCCGATACGCCTCCTCTAGGTTGTAGCCGACCCTTTCGCGGAGTTCTTCCAGCTGTCGCATGTGGGTCGACCACTCATCCGGGGGTAATGGGATTATTTCCCGTCCCTCCATGGTTTGACGCCGGTAAAAATTGTGTGGCCGCGGTGTTCGGCCGAAATTCAAACAGGCGGGACTACATCCGATCGCGGAATGGTGCGCCGTGTTATAAGCGAAATGGAATTCCTGGAGGTGTTCGTCCCAGGCGCGATGATCGTCGTTAAGGGAGGAGACGACCATGGTCTTGAGCACCCGGTTCACCCGTTCCACGGGATTAGCCTGGGGGTGATACGGAGGAGTAGTGGTGTGAAAGACCCCTACGTCCTCAGCCCATGTCCTCAAACTCCCGTTAACAAATTCAGTCCCGTTATCGGTCAAGAGAACTTCGGGGGTGCCCCATCGGGACAGAACCAGCTCGTCGAGCATTTCTCGTATCTTTTTCCCCGTTGCCCTTCGCAAAGGACATCACTCAACCCATTTGGTGAATAAGTCCTGAATGACCAACACGTAGGCAAACCCGGAGCGACTTGGCGGAAAAGGGCCCATGATATCGGCCGCGATTACTAGCCACGGAGCTTCTATCACACGACGACCCATTAATCCGGGAGGAGGAGCTTGTACGACCTTAATACGTTGACACCTGTCGCATCTACCCACGTAGCGAGCCACGTCCTTGTGCAGACGAGGCCAAAAATGCGTCGCTACCACCCGGAGGAAGGTCTGTTCTACCCCGAGGTGCCCAGACTGCGGGAGGTCATGGCTTTCGCGCAGAACCGTGAGGCGTTCGGGACGCGGGACGAATAATTTCCATTCAGTCTCTTCCGGTATCCTGGTGATCCTACGGCGGAGGTACAGTCGATCCTCCACGATTTTCCAATCGGGAAATCGCTCACCCTGGGTCGATACTTCAAGCCAGCATTTAGAATACCAATTGTCTTCCGGGAAAGGCGGTTCGGGGCCAAATTGGTCACGCGCCCGTTCGTCGACAATCGGCATCACCATACCCTCCGGGAAATCATCTGACGATAGCCCCCCGGGAGTCGGCGGCTTTTGGTCTTCGAACATCCGCGACAGTGCGTCCGGGACATGATACAGAGCCCCTTTTCGATGGACGACTTCAAAGTCGTATTGCATCATCTGTAGGGCCCAACGGGCGAGTCGTCCCGTCGGGTCCCTCAGAGACTGCAACCAACGCAGACTGCCGTGGTCCGTTATAACGGTGAACCGGTCGCCCTCCAGGTAACCGCGGAATTTTCGAACGGACCACAGGATGGCCAGGCATTCCAACTCCGTCACGGAATAGTTGCGCTCCGCATCCGACAAAGAACGGCTCGCAAAGGCGATAGGGTGTTCCGCCTCTCCATCTGACTGGGTAAGGACCGACCCCAACCCGGAGAGACTCGCGTCCGTTTAGAGGACAAAGGGCCTATCGAAGTCCGGCCTCGCTAAGGTTGGAGAGGTCGTTAAGGCGAGCTTCAAGCGTCCCATTGCGGTTCGTTGCTCCGGCCCCCACGCCCAAGCCTGACGCTTCTTAGTTAATCGGGATAGTGGCTCGGCTGTGGTGGCGAAATACGGGATGAACCTACGATACCAGGAGGCCATACCGATGAACCTCCGTAGTTGAGTAAGGTTCTAGGGATCGGGAAAATCGCGTATAGGCGCAATTTTAGCCGGGTCTACTTGTAGACCCTCCCGATTGATCAAAAATCCCAAATACCGGACCTCCGAGCAGCAAAATTCACACTTCTCGGGATTTATCAGTAGGCCCGCCCCTCGTACGCGGTCAAATATATTCTTAAGCCAGATCAAGTGATCGTCAAAGGCCTCGGTCAACACGATGATATCGTCCAGGTAGGCAAAAGCATGGGGTTCCATTTCCGGGCCTATGAGTCGGTCCAGCAATCTCTGGAAGGTGGCCGGGGCATTCGTAAGGCCATAAGGCATTCGCCTGAACTGAAACAGCCCCTTACCCGGGACCGTCAAGGCGGTGATGGCTCGTGACGATGCCTCTAACGGGATTTGGTGGAATGCCTGACTTAAGTCTAACGTCGAGATATATTTCGCGGCTCGTAACTTGTCCAGGATACTGTCCATGATTGGGAGCGGGTACGCGTCCTTTTTCGTCACGCTATTAACGCGACGGAAGTCCAAACAAAAACAGTACGTGTGGTTTGGCTTCCGAATCATGACAATAGGCGTACTCCAATCGCTCTTGGAACTTTCGACAATCCCCTCCTGGAGCATTCGACCCATCTCCTGGTAAATGGCATCCCTAATTACGGGAGTCACGGGATAGTAACGCTGTTTTATCGGCGCGCTATTCCCGACGTCAATCTTGTGTTCCACAAGAGACGTCCTTCCCGGTGCCTGCTTTAAAAGCGGGATTTGGATAGACAGAAACCGCCCCAGTTGGTCTTTTTGATTTTCAGATATGTCGATTAGCGCTGCGCATGGATCCAGCGCGTCGGGACCGTCCACAGGTTCAAAGGTATACTACACTTCTGAAATTTCCGAAAAAAGCCATACCCTGCGGCCGTGGTCCACGACCAGCCCAAACCGCTCCAGAGAATCTAGGCCCAGTAGCAAGGGGACCGGGAGCTCGGGGAACACCCTCGCATTCAGATCACAACTTCGACCTTTCAATTTTACGGGAAGATTTAATTCTTCGTCACAACTAATTCGGTCTCCGTTAGCAATGGTGCTCTCCCGCCCATGCACCTTCCTACTCACGAAGCCGAGTTGGGCCGCCAACACAACGCCTTCCGAACCAAGGAAGGTGTGCGTAGAGCCATTATCGACCATAGCCGGGAGAGAACGGTCACGTAATTCCAATATGACCAATAAAATACTCCTACCGGGACTATCCACAGTGGAATTGCAAAAATCCGTCAGTGGCCGACGATGTTTAGGCCTGAATATTGTTTGGGCCGAAGGAGAAACCCGGGGGGACGCGCAGGCCCTCATCGGCGACCCCAAGCGGAGTTTCCCGGACAACCATGAGCCTGCCGCGTGGTCACTTCCGGCTTACCACAACGGAAACAATGAACTCGCGGTGGCTCCCGGCATTCTTTTGAACGGTGTCCCGTCCCACGACAATTCCAGCAAACCTCTCCCGGAGGCATTACGCCGGGGCCAGTCCCCGCAGTCGGCAACACAGTCGGTTGCTCTGGCGTATTCGCAGGACATTAATCACCTTGAGTTTTACGTGCTGTCTCCGCCTCCCGGCTTACAACACGGGCCCCGCGACCTCGGGGTCGGAGAACGCCGACCACCGCGGCTCGCACGTTCACGACGCGCTTACCTCCCAGTTCACGTTGGGAGGCAGATCCCAACGCAACTACTGGTCAAGCCGAGTGACTTTCCAACACTCTGACAACTCTGCAGGTTGCCGCCCGAGTTAATAAAAACGCAACTCACACGTCGGGTGTACGTAACTGCCCTGACCAGCATGCGGCCTAACCACTGCCACCACGGAGCCAACCACAATCGGCTAGTGACCGCCCCGTAGGACGGCGGGCAAACTAGCCCCCATGGTACCATTCTTGATCATTGGTCGGATCCTCGTGACTACGATTTCTCGCACCACTACCAATTGAAATGTCCTTGCCCACTTCGACATTGGTCACCCAGCGCTTCGGTAGGGCGGTGTCGCTACTCACCGCGTACCCGGGCCGTCACGGGCCTTCACAGGTACGTACCTGCCGGAGTATTCGCAGGACAGAAGCGTGGACCCGTACCAGGGAGGCGCGCCGTCGGGCGCATCGGTCTCCCGGCACGGGAAGGTTCGCGCGGTAATCCGGCAACGGCCAGTCCACCGGGAACTCTGGGAGGCGGGATTACCTCCTGGTTGAACTGGACCATGGCACGGCCCCTCGGTCGAGGGGGTCGGTAAGCCAAGTCCGGGAAGACGAACTTCTCCGGAGGGATGGGCGTCCCTTCAATCGTCTCCCGACTCCTTTCGAGCTCCGATGCGATCTCCTCTAGATCATCCAAGGTGTGGACTACCCTGCGCAGGATAAGAATGCGCAGCCGAGGCAAGAGGTTTCGGTGGGCATAATTGAGCCGCTCTTCTTCCCCCATCCTAGGCTCGACCCGGTCGAACATGACCCTCATGCAGGTGAGAAAATTAGGCACCGACTCGTACTCTCCCTGAGCTCTTCGGGAAATCTGGTCTCGCATCGTAAACTGAAAGTTGGGGTCTCCGAATCTAACCCGGAGAGACGACACACAGTCGCCCCATGAATGAATGGAAGGTTTCTTATTGCGAAACCAATAAGTGGCTATTCCGCCCAAAAACGTCGAGAAACAATTAATCAAATCATGATCCGATACGGCCACCATCGCGCGGCGTTCCTCAACCTGGGCAATAAAGGCCTCAATATCTTCGCCATGGTTCCCGTTGAATTTCAGGTCCCACTTACGTAGAATTTCGTAAGCGGACCGTGCTGGCAAAATGGGGTTACGAGGGAACCCTTCCTTTAAGAATGGTGTCGACCTGTTGGACGGATCCCCTGGATCCGCCAACTGCGAATGGCCAACCTTCGGGATTTCGCGATTCGCCGTTTCGGGTGGGATGGTACTCCCCGACCCGTAACTCGTGAAGGGCGGCGGGTGGTTGACCCAAAGTCCTCGATCCTCCGCCCGGGGAATCACTGTATAACCCCCCGGTACAGAACCGGAGTGCGCCCCCGAATCGGCCTCCATCGGAATCGTCACCGATCCCGAGGGTCTCGCATATCCCGAGGGTGAATGACTGGACGCCGGGTAGCTTGACGTTGCCTCCCGGCCGACTGGCGGAAAAGTGACACTCGAACCTCGGCGGGTGGTAATGACTGGGTCCTCCAAGGTTCGGCTCATCCGAACCTCGGACGCCCGTTCAACCGGAGGAACTTCCATCCGTTCCGAGTCTGCGAACAGCGGCACCACTCGATCCCGAAATCGGGTAAAACCGGTATCGTCCAATTCGGGACTGAAAGGACGGCGAAGAATATAATCCAGTCGCTCGAATAGCTCATCGCGCGTTCCCGTAATGGGCAACCCGCGCCCCTCAAGTTCGCAGCGTAAGCGGTCCGTCGTAAGACGCTCCCTGCGCGGGAGATCGACCTGTTCCTCGATCGCGTCCATATCCACGGAACTAACGAGCGACCTAGTTGTTATTAGCAAAGCGGCAGCAAAAAGCGGTGGGTCGCTAATCAACCCGCGGGATACGAGCTTCTCTTAAGCGGATCACGTGCAGGACCGTAGAAAAGTAGACGAAAATAATAATAATGGGACGAGAAATGGAGAAGCAATAAGCCTGTCGCGAAATCACACAAAAAGAAAACAATCGGAAAGAAAGAAAAATAAGATAAATAATTAAACAGCAGTAGTCAAATCGTCAAATATTAGACCGGTAAACCTGGTCACACAGCCAAATTGGGGGGGAAAGCAAATATCAAAAAATAAAAATAATCAAAAAAAAAAAAAAGTTTTGGGTCAAACCGTAAAATTGGAAAATTTACAAATCAGTCGTGGCTCCAATAAAAGTGGATGACGTCTAAAAATAAAGAGAAGAGGAGAAAAAAAAGAGAAAAATAAATAAATAAAAAAATAAATAAATAAAATAATAATAATAATAATAATACAGAAGGAAACTAGACTGGAACACAATAGAAAAAAAATAAAATAAAATAAAATAAAATAAAATAATAAACAAATAAACTAAACGTTTCGAATGAATAATAAAATTAACAAAATAAATAGAATAAATACGATAAATAAAATAAATACGTGCCTGACAAATAAATAGAATATCTAAATAAATAGTAACAACAGTCACAATTAAATACAAGTCGGTCAATTCAAACGGAGTTGCAAAATAAATAAAATAAATAAATCAATAAATAAATAAAATTTAGTAAAATATCGTCACCACCAAAGGAAAGCGAGAATTAACGAAAAGATCGTAAAGAGGGAGGAGGAGGAAGAAAGAAAGAAGAGAAAGAGAAAGAGAAAAGAAAATGATAAAAGTCAATGAAGTAAAATGGAGTCTGTTCAAAAAAAAAATAAATAAAAAAATAAATAAAATTAAAAAAAAAATAAAAAAAACAAGGGTTAATAAAATATAATAAGCGTTATGACAAAGACAAAGAAATAAAAATAAATAAATAAACTCCAACGAGATAAACAAAAGCCAGCCTTACGTGTCAGGCATACTTCCTTCGCCACTCGTGGTTTGATACACCCTATAGAACGGGAACGTCTCGTCGAGATTTTCGCGGTCTACTAATTTCTGGAACACCCAGTAGACGGGAATATCGACGAATTTTATTTCGCTCGGGATGGCGTCAAACTCTTACTCGAGTCTCGGAATCTAGAAGGTGCGAACGCAAAAAAAAAAAACGTTAACACAAAGTTGACATTCAGAGCGCGAGCGCCGGGCCACTCGGCAAGAGCTCGCGCTGGACTCACCGGCCGAGCAGAAAAAAACTCGGCTTAGGAACCTCGAGCACACGATACTCGAGGCCTCGAAAATATTTCGCTCGATCTCTCGCTGAAAACTTTTCTTTTTCTATTCGACGGAAACGAAGGGACGGCTACGACATTGACACAAAAAAAACAGACTTATACACGAATATGATAAAGACGGTTGCGAAGGAGACGAAATATCGAAAATGAATTTAAATTTAACTTCGTCGAGGTAAAATAAAATTTTCTGCGCGCAATGACACGGCCCCACGTTGGGCGCCAAATTTGTGACCGCAAAATCGAGGGAGCTGGGGGAAAACGACCGAGAGAGTCACAAAACTCCCCTCCGCCCGTCCCGACAATTTATATAGGGCGCCAGCCGAAAATCGGCTTGTCGGGATGAGAAAAGGGAACGCAGTGTCCGGCCAAACTGCAGCCTCGTGGATAAGGTAGATGGGATGGGTCAGGTGTCAATCACGCGCGGCAGGAAAAATTTATCGTCAGTGAATTTATTCTACTATTCGTTAACAATTTCCCCTCCTCCGCAAGGAACACGGGACAAAAACCAAGAAACAGAATTAAATACAATACGCGCGAAATCTCGCGAGACAGTTACTCTCGCGCACACACACACACACACCAATTCCGACCGGGGCCTACACACACGCACAATCTACGTCGAGCTCGTTTTGGCCTCTCCTCTCTCTCCCCTACCGGCCACACTAATATTTCAAAACCGGACCCCAGCTAATCGGTTACCCGGCCGAGCGTTAAAATAAAGAAAGAAATATCCCGGGAAAATTACCCCGGTCGTTACTTACGTGGACGTCGATGCTCGGCAACCTCTCCCCCGCGACGAAGCCGGGAAAATCCCCACACTGGGGAAAGGGGCACCCGGTAGATATCGTTAAGATAGACGGGAGACCGCACGGGTTCGAACCCGCGACCCGATGATAAACGGGAGGCTAGTTCTCCGTGAAGATGTCCCGACTTGAGGGCAATCTCTCCCCCTTTCCCCTTGCACAAGCCTCGCCGCAGGCCAAGGGATCACCAAGGACGACACGTCCCTATTTTTGTAGGCAAACATTCACTCGCACCTTTTACTGACTAATCGAGCCGAAGCTCGTCGCAAAACGGGATTGAGCTTCCCGCGCGCAACCACGACACAATTTCTCGACACTACGCGCTAGCTACGTACGACAAGGTTCGAAAATTACGGGAACGCGACAGAGGCCGTGGCCACGAAAAAGATACCCGAGATCGAGGATCGACCACGCGGTCAGAGATCTACGTGAATTATTGCAACGGGCAACGCTGAGCTCACCGGGAGAAAACAACTGGCCGTTTAACGCTGGTCGTCCCACGTCCTTCCGGCTCGGTACCTCGCGAGAAGCTGCCCGGCAAGCCGGCCGGCGTGCGAGACGCGTACCCCCTGCTCCTCCCCGCTCCTTGTCCTTTTCTCTAGCTTTGCGCGAGAGGGCAGTCTCGTGTCGATTGTTTCGGGAGTTCGCCTACGATTTTAGCGCGAATTTCAAATTTCGTAACTCCCGGAACGAAAGAATAAAATCCGCGCGCTAGCTCTCACGAATCTCAGGTCTTGGCGGGAACGATAACCGCAACCTTTCTGATCCTCCGGGTTACACGGGTTGAGAGAGAGATCTCGCAGCGGCGGAGGGGGGAATGAAAAGTCTGCGCGTGGATCCGGCCTCAGTAAGATATTCTCTCCGGATATGATGGGAGTCGCGAACGCTGGAGTTTTTCGCGGGAATCTCGGCCTCCCCGAGCGTCCAGCCGCCTACGAGCCTCTCGCGCTTTCTCGATCCTCAGCCCAGAGCGGAAATTCGAGTTCGCCATCGTCGGTGTCCCGGGGGTTTCCTTTCTTGACGGCGCGTACTTCCTCCCGCGGGAGAAACCTCGACGTCGGGTTTACATTACATAATAAAAATAAAGAGAAATACAGACGGAATTAGTGAATAATATACAGCTATTCAGGACCCTACGGAATCGTGTCGTGGCGGCGATGGTGGCCCGAAGCCGGAGGACGCCCCCGCCGGGCACCAAGGGGCCCGGCGGGCCAGCGGAGTGTTACCCAAAAAAAAAACACGTTACAATATATATATATATATATATATATATATATATATATATATATATATATATATATATATATATATATATATATATATATATATATATATATATATATATATATCTTAAACCACTAAACCTTGGCTCATTTTTTGTTTTATTCTGCTCCTTTTACAAATACGAAATGAAAAAAGGCTATCCCAAGAAAATGCAATATTTTTAGCCCAAAATCGGACGATACAAATATGTTTTCCTATACCGTTAAGCTATTTCTGTTGTTAACATCCATCAATAATCAATCAATAACTCAGTCCAATTATTATATATAAATTGTAACGGGTCACCCCTTATTACATTAAATTGATTTGCGTTCGGGACTCGATTAGGAAGTAAAATAATAGAGACCTTTTTCCCATATAATAAGTCGTGAATTGATTGCAATTTTTCTCCTTGGTCTAAATACAGTTTCTTTTGAATCCGCCTATACATTCGAATTTCGTCGCTTGTCGCTTTGCTTACCCGAGATTTCTTTGCTAGGTGGGCTCTCGGGATTTTCGGAGAGGCGGGGCCTCTTATACTGCTACGCGTTTTCTTCGCAATTCGGCCGGCCTACTTCGCAATGCACATGATCGCCCTACATTTCCATGAGTGTATCGTTAGGTATCGGTGTATTTGTGTATGTGTGAGTGTCTTGCTCTCGCTGCTGTTCCGATTTTTGTTTTGAATCTTGGTCGGTGTGTGTATTTGGTGCGCTCACCGCAGTGGATACATGGGTTTTGTGTGTGTGTGCGTGTGTGTCGCATTGGTCGCTATTTGTTCGTATTTAACTGTGGGTGTTTATGTATGGTGTCTCGCTCATCTATCGCCGCAATTCTTGTATATTTGTGTGTGTTCGTGTATCTGTCATATTTGACGGTTCGGCCTTCCTCGGCCACTGCCCTCGTGTTGTTCTCTTCTCTTTCTCTATCACGTTACAATTCGTTGTCTCTCTTTCTCTATTTTGTTTCCCGGACTATTACGTTTTAAGACGCTTGATCAGCTGGGCTGTACTCGTACTGTTTCCTTATATTAAATTTTGTTTCTTTATTTGATTTTCTAGTTCTTCTTCTTTAAAACTTCCTCTGTTTCATCCTATTTTCTATGAGATGCCCACTTTCATTTCTCTTTTTATCTTGAGCATTTTCCTTATTGGGGAACACCCGATCATTCCTGTATTAGATAAAAGGGAAGCATATAGATATATCTTACCGTAACGGACGGCGTGCCGGCTATCAAGATGGCGGCCGAGCGACGCCGGCAGACCGCATGGCGTCGGGGGGACGCGAGACGACAGCGCGCATGACGGAAGCATCGACGCCATGTTAGGCCGTGGCCGACGCGTGACCGTCGACGAACGTGTCGCGCGGGAGTAGTGAGCCGCGGGAGGGGCGCGCTATACCGCGCGAGCAATCATCGGTGATAGAGGGCCATACGAGCCCGCGATTGGTGAACGACCGCCGCGCCGCGCCAACGGTTGACTCGGAGGAAGTAAGGCCGGAAGGTCTCGCAAGAGCGTCGTCGGGGAACCAGGCATCGACGCGGAACGCCCTGGAGCTGCCACCGATGTTCCGGCAGCCGACATATCAAGTCATTCCGGACTTTTCTAAGGACATCGAGTATTACAACGGCGAGCCGAATGTCCTGAGAGCTCAGGAATGGCTGGATAATCTCCAATCGCTCGGGAAACTCCACCAGTGGCCGGAGGATTACTTGCTGGCAGCCGCGAGGATGCATCTCTGTGACGGCGCCAAGGATTGGTTCCGAGCAAGGGTGAGTGAAATTCGGTCGTGGGGAGAATTTCGCGAAGTATTCGAGGCGACTTTTATCGTGCGTGATGACGTTTCCACCCGGTGGGCGGGAATGAAGGGGCGACGTCAGGAGAAGGGGGAAACTGTGACCCGGTATTTTCACGCGAAGGCTAGACTTTGTGCGCCCTTAGGATTGAGCTTCCGCGAGGAGCTTAATCCTTCGGTATTACAACGGCGAGCCGGATGTCCTGAGAGCTCAGGAATGGCTGGATATTCTCCAATCGCTCGGGAAACTCCACCAGTGGCTGGAGGATTACTTGCTGGCAGCCGCGAGGATGCATCTCTGCGACGGCGCCAAGGATTGGTTCCGAGCAAGGGTGAGTGAAATTCGAGGCGACTTTTATCGTGCGTGATGACGTTTCCACCCGGTGGGCGGGAATGAAGGGGCGACGTCAGGAGAAGGGGGAAACTGTGACCCGGTATTTTCACGCGAAGGCTAGACTTTGTGCGCCCTTAGGATTGAGCTTCCGCGAGGAGCGGAGCGGAATTTTGTCCGGGTTAGCGTCACGCGAATTGTTCAATCTTATCATGCCGTCATCACAGTACACCTTCGACTCGCTGTTATATGATCTCATCGATTATGTGAAAGTGTTGTCGATCCAAAGACAAGAGTGTGGGGGACGGCGTTCGCGCGAGACTATGTGGGGGAGAGACAGGGTAAGGGAAGCGAGTCGACAGCGGGTCACCAAGCCGGTGCGTGAGGGTCAGCCCAGGCCGCCGCTACCGGAGCGAGTGTGCTATAACTGTCGCAAGCCGCGGCATTTTTCTCGCGAGTGCCCGGAAGAGCGACGCGGTCCTGCGTATTACCGGTGCCATCAGAAAGGTCACATTATGAGCCAGTGTCCGGGGGCCTCGAAGCCGGAACACCGCACAGTGCAATCGATCAGTAAGCGTAATGACAGTTCGGCTGTTAAGTACGTAAAGAACGTGCAGGTGAACGGCAAGGACGTGCCGGCGTTCGTCGACACAGGCTGCGCCGAGTGCACGGTTAAGGCATCGAGGGTCGTGATGCAGCAGCTTCCGGTCTCGAACGTGGCGACGACTCTTAAGACGGAATGACACCTCATCGCGGTCGGTATGGTAGAACAATTATAGATACCCAAAAATCTCTGAAACAGCTCTTCAGATCCCGTCGAAACTTTGCCAAACGACGTCAAATAGATTGACGAACAGGTGTCTGCCCCTCACATTTTCTGATTTGGAGAAAAAAAAACGTAGATTGACTTATGATAAGCCAATCTACGTTTTTTTCTTAAATTCAGAAAATGTGAGGGGCAGACAGCTGTTCGTCAATCTATTTGACGTCGTTTGGCAAAGTTTTAACGGGATCTGAAGAGCCGTTTCAGAGATTTTTGAGTATCTATTATTGTTCTACCATACCGACCGCGATAAGGTGTCATTCCGTCTTAAGCCGTTCGGGCCGCCGGAATTCGTGGTGCGCAGTTTGGGGACGACGCAGGCCGACCTTACCGTCGACGGAGTGGAGGTGAAGCGAGTGACGCTGCTAGTGGTCCCGGACGACGTACAGGCGGTTGATATGCTTCTAGGTCGCACATTCACGGAGGCGCCAGGGATCGCCTTCCACAAAACAGGCGAGCAGGTGACGTTTTACCGAAGCCCGCTGCTACCGGTGGATTGCGCTGAACCGTCGACGTCGTTCGCTGTCGCCCATGATGTCACCTTACCGCCGAACTCAATCTCGCTGGTGGACCTGGTCGGACCCGACTCAAATCATCTGATGCCGTTCGCCAATTGGGGAACGCGAGAGCACCTACTCACGCGAGGACGAGTGGCTGAGCGAGGGGCGATTTTTGAAATCCAGGCCGAGAAAGAGACGTCGACGAGGGCAGACTTATCAGAAGCGGACCTCGACATTGGGGCGGAGCAGCCGCCGGTGGTGCGTCGCGAGCTAGTGGCACTGCTGAATGAGTTCCGGGACTGTGTGTCGACCGGGTTGCACGACCTGGGGTGCGCGAAGAACGTTGCTATGGAAATAAAAATTAAACCGGGTGCTCAGCCGGTCCAGTCCGAACCCTATATCACGCAGGGAGAAGGAGAGGTGGGAGATCCAGGAAATTGTCAAGGGCTGGAAGGAGGAGGGCATCGTCGTCGACACGAAGTCGGACTACGCGAGTCCGGTCTTGTTGGTGCGGAAGAAGTCGGGGGAGGCGCGGTTGTGCGTCGACTTCCGCAAGTTGAACGCAATTACGGAACGCGTCCACTTTCCGCTGCTACACATCGACGACCACCTCATCCGAATTCGTGACAGTCGAGTGTTTACTGTTTTAGATTTGGCCCACGGATACTTGCAGATTCCGCTCACTCAGGAGTCACGCGAGAAGACGGCAATTATCACCTCGGAGGAAACGGTGGAGTTCACCCGTATGATTTTCGGGCTGATGAACGGGCCAGCCTACTTCGGGAAGGCGATGCAACGGGCCTTGGGACCGCTGCGCGATGACGTGGCCATGTTTTACCTGGACGATATCCTGATTCCCGGGCAAACGTGGGAGGACACGGGACCGAAGCTCAGGCTCGTGCTGGAGGCGTTGAGGAAGGCCGGACTCACGATCCGGTTGTCCAAATGCGGTTTTCTCGCGCGGCAGGTAGCCTACCTCGGTCACGAGATCTCCGAGCGGTGAATCGAGCTGGGCCATGTCAAGGTAGCAGCGATCAAGGAGATGCCGGCGCCTAAGAACGTACACGCGATCCGACGGTTCTTAGGGCTCACCAACTACTTCCGGAAACTCGTTGCACGGTTCGCTCAAATCGCGGAGCCGTTATCGCGATTGTTGAAGAACGATGCCGTCTTCAAGTGGGAGGATCCTCAGCGTTGGGCGTTCGACACCTTGAAGGCAAAGCTGACGTCACCGCCAGTGCTGCAAACCTTCGACCCGAGGGCCGAGACCGAAGTACAGGGTGCGCCAGAGAAACTTACTTATTTGAAAAAATTCCCGCGCGGTGAGTTGGGCGGGTAGAGGGGCGAGAGGGGGCGCATCTGGAGGGGGAAGTTCCCAAGTTTGTTTCTCCCTCCAGTCAGTTGCCATCATGCTCTGGTCTAGAGAGCAGCGGGCCTTCGCAGTCGAGAGCTTCTTTTCTAACGGTCGCTCACTTGTTGCTACGCAACGTGCCTTCCGCGCTCGCTTTAAAATTCCTCCTCACAGACTCGTTCCTGGCCGTAATTCGATTCTGTCGTGGGTTAACTCATTTCGGGAGTGTGGAAGTGTCGCTAAACCCAGAAATGGACTTCAACGGACCATCAGAACTCCGGAAAATGTCGAAAGAGTGAGGCAGTCAGTTGTGCGTTCTCCCCGGCGTTCGGCTCGCAAACACGCAGCTGCTATGGGAATTTCTGACACCACTGTTCGACGAATTCTCCATGAAGACCTTCAATTTCATCCCTATAAATTGGCTGTTGTGCAAGAATTAACTGAACGCGATTTTGTTGCCCGTCAATATGCATGTGAAATGCTGGTTGACAACCTGCCTGAAGACGCGGTCGTTTTTTTCAGTGACGAGGCTCACTTCCACATTGCCGGCTGCGTCAACAAGCAAAACATGCGTTATTGGTGTGGTGTAAATCCACGTGAGCTTCACCAGAAGCCACTTAATTGTGAGCGAGTTACTGTCTGATGTGCGATGTCGGTAATGGGAATAATTGGTCCTTATTTTTTTTAAGAAAACGAACGCGCAGTTACCGTGAATGGAGCTCGTTACAGGAACATGATCGAGGAATTTTTTCTTCCAAGACTCGAAGAAATGAACGTTGGGAACGTGTGGTTTCAGCAAGATGGAGCCACAGCACACACAGCACGAGACTCAATGAATTTGTTGCGACAACATTTCCCCGACCGCCTCATCTCTCTCAGAGGCGATCTCCAATGGCCGGCACGCTCTCCAGATTTGACTCCATGCGATTCCTTTTTATGGGGTTATTTGAAATCTCTGGTTTATGTCGATCGGCACGGACCATAGCACACCTCAAGAACAACATTCGCGACGCCATTGCCAACATACCGATTGATATGCTGCAAAGAGTGGATACGAATTTCAAAAATCGACTTCATCAGTGTATGCGCAATGGGGGTCGCCATTTATCCGATGTCATTTTCAAGACTGCATGAAAAAAAAATTGGGATATTGTATTCTCAAATAAAAAAAAAATTTAAACAATAATTGAAGTACTTTTGTTTTTATTGACCTTTCAAATAAGTAAGTTTCTCTGGCGCACCCTGTACATACCGACGCCAGCGCGGCTCGGCTGGCCGGCATGCTGCTCCAGCGTGATCCAGAGGGACGGATGCGCCTTGTGTACGCGGTCAGTCGGAGGACGAGCGAACCGGAGAGCCGCTACCACAGCAGCAAGCTGGAGCTGCTGGCTGTGGTCTGGGCCGTGATACGTCTCCACGCCATGTTCGCGAATATTGCTTTTACTGTAGTTACAGATTGCCAGGCCCTCTGCTATTTGAGCACCCAGAGGACACTTAACCCACAGGTTGTGCGGTGGACCGATCTCCTCAGCGAGTACGATTACCGGATCATCCATCGTCCTGGGAAGACTCATGCGCACGTGGACGTCATGAGTCGGGCGCCTGTTGAAACACCGGACGCGAGTGGGTGCGTGCTCCAGCTCGCTTCGAACGATGACGAGGATCGGGTGCTGATGCACCAGGTTCAGGATGAGAACATCAGGAGAAGGAAGGAGATCCTGGGGAAGGCGGTAGCAGCTCGGACGCGGGACGAACGGGGCCATGTCACGGACTACGAGCTACACGAGGGGATCGTCTACAAACGGTGCGGCGAGAAGCTCCTCTACGTGGTCCCGAGGCCGATGCGGAAGAGCATCGTGGTGCAGTTCCACGACCTGAAGAGCCACGCAGGGGCAGAGCGAACGGCCCAGCGCATCCTGGAACACTATTACTTCCCGGGGTTGCGAGCCTACGTGAAGCGACACGTGCAGGGATGCCTGACGTGCATCACCGGGAAGTCGAAGCCAGGGCGCCAGGCGGGTGAACTGCATCCGATTCCAGCCGGAGACCGTCCGTTCGCCACCGTCCACATTGACCATCTCGGGCCCTTCGTCACGAGCCGGCGGGGCCACAAATATGTCTTCGTGCTTGTCGATAACCTAACCAAATTCTGTGTGATCCGGGCGGTCAGGGACACACGGACGGCCAACGTCCTGAGACATCTACGGGAGCTCGTGGACACGTATGGAGCCCTGAAGAGGATCGTGTCGGATCGGGGTACGAGCTTCACCGCCAAGGCTTTTGATGGGTTCTGTCGGGAGCATGGAATCCGGTACACGCTAAATTCTCCAAGGCATCCGCAGGCGGATGGGCAGGTCGAGCGTGTCAACGCCACGCTCGTGCCGGCAATTAGGGCGAGTTTGGAGCCCGATTGGGAACGCCACCTGGGAAGGATTCAGAGCGACCTCAATGAGCAAACCAACGCGAGCACGGGGAAGAGTGCGTTCGAGATGGTCTACGGCTACGTACCGCGACGAGGCGAAGGCGAAGCTCGGAGGTTGACCAGCCAGGTGAGCGGGAGATACTCGTCCAAGACGAAGCACGGCGGAAGCTGGAGGAGGCGAAGCGGCGGATGAAACAACGATACGACTCGGGGAGGCAGCTGAATCCGAACTTCCAACCAGGACATCGTCTACATGCGAGTCGCGCCCCAAGGTCAGGGTGAGTCCACCAAACTGTACCCAAAATACAGGGGACCGTTGTCAATCATCGAGAAGCTGCCAGGCGACTCATTCCGGGTTGCCAATCTGAGGGGCGAGAGCACGGCGCGGGGCTATGCCACGACAGCCCACGCGAGCCAGCTCAAAGCGTGGCGACCGGGTGATGGCGACGACGAGGAGGACCTGGAAACGGACGATTCAGAGGAGTCGGAATTGGGCTCGGGCATTTCCCCTGCCGCAGCGACCGGGGAAATGCCCGAGAAAACGCCGTCTGATGTCGAGGCGGACCAGGGCCAGCGTCCGAGGAGGCGAGCGTCCAAGCCTCCGCGCTTTAAAGATTTTATAATGTAAATTGAATACGCGTTAATTGAGTAGGCGGATCAATATTAACAAAGACCTGTGATTTCCTTTTTTCTTGTTTTCTGTCGAATGTAAAAGATAAAAGGGAAGCATATATATATATCTTACCGTAACGGTCGGCGACGCGCGCCGGTCGAATGGCTGCCGAGCGAGAGGGCGCCCAGCGCACGCGAGTGAGGGAGCGAGCGAATGCGGGCCGCGAGAACCGGTCTTCTCCTCCGAACTGTAATCAGAGCAAGACGTGTGCGAGGCGAATTATCTGCGTGAAAAGATTAAGTGAAAAGGACTGTGTGGGCAAGCCAGGGACTGTGTGTGTACCTGCACCTAGAAAACTGTGTGAACTGTGTGTCGGAATAAAGCACGAGGCTTCGCGGACTCGAATCGCGAATTTCGGAGTATCGGAGAATTTTCAAATCGGAGCCGTGCTCCAAAACTCTTTCGGAGCCACTTCGCGAGTGGTTTCCCCCTTCCCGTCTATTACGCGTCCGTCTTAAACTCGAAGTTATATTGTTTCTAATTATTCATTAAAATATATCGTCTTACCTTTTTCTTACCTTCGATCCTAGAAGTTCGTTTATTTAACATTCCTTTTCACTATTTGCGTTCTCTGGCATTTTCCTTAGTCGGGAGTCCTTCTCGGCTCCTTTTCACTACTCGTGCCAACCGACGCTTTCCTCAATTGGGAAATAATCAAGTGCGTCCTTTTCACTACTTATGCTTAGATAATTAAAGAAAGTGATCCGGGGACTATCTCCAATTCCCTTCGCTATTTTCGGGCAATTTCCATAGTAGGTGTTTTCCTCGCCTTTGAGCCTCGTACTTACGTCCATTCACTACTAATGCCTTCAATATTCGAGAGAAGTCCCTAAATTTCGCTCTTTTTCCTTCCTCTGTCCCCTGACGCTTTCCTTACTCTGATACCTTCCTCGCTTTACAGCTCGTACCAGTATCTTCTTTTACTACTTGCGTCAGGGTTGGAGTTCGAAAACAGAAGACCTCCTGTGGCCCTAGAACGGCTCTTTTATACCCGTATTTTGCCGCTTTTCTGTTCCCCTTCCCAAGCGTCTCGGTCGTTCATCGATTTTTCTAAAATCTTTTCCCCCCACTTGACTCTTTTCGAATTTCAATATGCCCACTGAGAGATAGGAGATCGCACGAAAGCGATGACCGGGCGTCAACATTGTTGGCCTTTGCGTTTTCGGGAGGAGCTCGCACCTGAGATGTACCTATACGTCTTAAAATATATCTTGCTATACGGCTCAACTTAGAATTGAGATTGAGAGAATTTGCTGCATACCAAAAACAAATTACCTTTGAATGAACTCCAAAGTTTTCTGAAGTTCAGGAAGATATACGTAGCTTATTACGTAGCCAAATACGTAATAAGCGAGGAACGTCAATAAAAATCCATCGAGTACGTCTCGTGCATGAATGACTGCTTTCTTCTCCAATATGACGTCACACTTGGCATTTTTATTGAACAGCGATTTCCCTATTGAATGAAGCACTATGATCTTAGTAATTCATATTTCAATATTTTACAAATTTCTACGAATTAAATAGTTTTTTCACGAAGTACTTGCCTCTGATAATCAGAATCGGAAAGTCTTGTTCGGCGTACTCTGCGACTTCGGTAATCTGTACATCCTCCTTTAAACAAATACAAATTGATTAGAAGCAGTGAACAATGTTGACAAAATAATTGTGGGACCACACAAAATTAAAGATCATTTAATTTTGTATGTAATAATATCGAATTGCTGCTTGTAAGCGCAGCTATTGATGCGACCATAAAGAACTAAAAAAAACAAAATAGGAAATAAAATACATTGAGTACTGAAGTGCCAAATTTTCATCAGAATATACTGCTCAGATTAAAGGTACTCGGTACATATAAATAAATATTTGGGGCGTCGAAAAAAAACTGTAAAGTTTTACTATTTGGTATTAAATAATTAACTAAGCAATGGAAAACCACACCTACGTCTATGACTCGAAACAGATATTGCGAATTTTCCTTCATCTGGTGGACGATTAGAGGAAAAGTTACGGCCAACAATGGAACTTGACTCTTCGAAGCTGAACTCGATTCCTTTGCATCCGAGATCATTTTAAGGACTTCGCTTCGAGATCCAACTGATTCTTTTTCGCAGATGCTTGTTGATTGTCGAGATTTAATCATCTTCGATTTCTCGGTGACAATCGTGTATTTGCGCAGTGGTTTGACGTTTGCAGTCAGGCCTTCTTCCCATGTTGTTTAGATTGATTTACCAAGAAGAAGTGTCGCATGGTTTATCAAGTGCTGCGACAGTTGAAGGTACGGCCAGTTTTCAAAAAGTTGAACCAGATCCCTTGTTTTTTTTATCGATGTCCACTCGCTGTGTTGGGTACGTTTCGTCCATCAGTTGAGTGATTCGTTCCGTGCTTTTTTCGACAGACGGGAAAAACTGAACGCGTTGCTCCTTCTTTTCCAATTGGGATATTGTCGTTTCGGTTGTCGGCAAAAGTGGTTGGTACTCCATACAACCATATTCATCCTGTTTTCGAGTTTTCGAGTTTTCGAGGCTACAATCACCCGCTGCGTTGTCCTCGTCACTCAGCTGAATTTCCGCACGTCGCTTTGTTTCTTTCTCAATTTTTCTATAATTGACGGCGTTATAGATTTGTTGCCTTAGACTTTCCATCCCCGATCCAACAATTTCCTGGTTGATCATGTCGCTGAAAGTTTTAGGGTATCTGTCGGTGACGACTTTAGCAATCCTTACAGCTGTACCGCCTTGAAAAGTCTTTCAAATCCTGCGACATGTAGTCGGGGATACCAGCTACCATTGACCGTCTGTCGCCTCCAAAGGCTCTTTGCTCAGTTTCGCAACATTCTGTCAAACGCTTTGGTTTTTTTTTTCCAAATGTTGCTACCCAGTAGTTCAATTGGATGTGACGATGTTGTTCGTTATCGTGACGGGCCGTGGAAGGTAACGTTGAAGTTGTAGTCGATGGCGCGCTCTCAGGCGCTGTTACCGTTTGATATTTTGCGAATGGTTGCCACGAAGCATCCTCTGGCAAAAGCATCAAATTTATTGGGTTTGATGAATTTTTGGAGAGTTCTACAAAAATCTCATCGTCGTCGACTTCCGTCCCATCTTCTTTCAAAGTTACCTGAATGAGGCAAAAAAAACTAGTTTTGCGAAATATTCAATGTATCGAGATTAAGAGAGAAATACCACTAAAAAGAGAGAAAGAGAATACCATCTAAAACGGTAAACAAAATCTGGCAAACATTGTCGCAGTAAATTGCGGTCTTCAATAAATTAAAACAATAAAATGAGCATCTTCATGCAATTTCTGATTGTATCATGCAGTACAAAATAACAGTCAAATATCAAAAGATATAGAAAATATCATATTAACCTTGTACACGCCGACATGAATTTCCAATTTGTTCTTAGATTTTGCAATTAGGTCTGATAAAGTTTCAGCCTTCACCAAGATCTTTTTGCTTCGATCGGAAGGGCGCACTTTAAACAAAGACATGCTTAAGACAGATCTGCAAATGAAACACTCGAAAAACCAAGGCATAAGCAGAACTATCAGGGAATAGATAAATTTAAAAAAATCTGTATCCTGGCATTGAAATCGAAAATTTGTCTTTCAATTTTTCTCACATACAAAATGGTTTTCGGGCTTAAGTTAAGAAAGAAAAGTTGTTGCAAATTGACTAGAGAACAACATCCTCCAAATTCAAGGTCATCCAAGGTAATATGTACTTGCTGTATAATTACAAAAATTCCGAAAATTTTTCTCTTTAGTTTTTTTTTTGAAAAACTAAATAAAGCTTATTTGATGTTGCATAAAAATGTATGCAAAGTTTTAGAAGGCTTCACCGAATAGAAGCCAAAATATTTAGTGATGAAAATGCAACTTTTAACACGCGCTCTTATGAAAGGCTGACGAAAATTGTGATTTTTACCAATAAATATCCGACCTTTCGCTCGGTAAAACCTTCCAAAATGTATTACACACGTGCATATGACATCAAAGAAGATTTATCCAAATTTTCAACAAAATCTTAAGAAAACGATATAACGATAGAACTACTTTAATAGAAAAGTACAGCGATTGTGCACGATAATATACAATCTTGGAGGATATCTCTATCATCTATCAAACATATGACATACTGCAAATTTTTTATGCCGTAGAAACCAACCTGTATTGCCGGCTTCAATTTTTGAATGGGGCAAGCCACCAATCCGTAGTTTGCTTTTACGCAAATAATGGTTCCGATGATGTAAATATGCCGTTATTCCGTACTTGGTAAATCATTCAATGAAAAACATTCATATCGCACAGATTCCCTATTTGGTATACACGAAGAGATGGAATGAAAAAGGTATCCAAAACTTGATATACTATGACTACAAAATGCCCATCACACAAGAGAATAGACCCTTTGCCTATTTCGACACCGTACTGATATCCTTTTTGTCGAATCACTAAGCAATCCCCTTTACTGTAAGCAACGCCTTCAACCGTTACTTCACTGCATTCCTGAATGTTGACCGGTAAATTGACTTTTCCTACTGCTGCTTGTACATCCTCGTGATAAAAAGATTTCATAAAACTTGAATTTCCCGCGATCTCAATTTCTGGCCTGATATCAGAGCCTAATCGCAGAACACTCTGGAATAGCTCATGCTTCTCACTTAAAGAATTAGTGACATTAATATAATTTCGGCTGAATCGAAGACTGCGCTTGAAATACGTATGTTTACTTTCTAAACGCAGAGTCCAAACTTTCATCAAGGGACCGAATTTCAAAATTAATTCCGGATAATGCCGTAAATAGTGATGCTTCAGACGAAGTTTTGGGCCTATTTTTTTTCGTAAGGCAATGTATTCGTTAGTGATAACTTGTAAGTAAAACAAACAAGATTTGCGAATAGTTGGAACAAAAATTATTTCAACAATTTATTGGAGAAGAAGCACAGGTAACCAAACATCATCCAAAGCATTGTCGATTTTATCTTCAACTAATACGGGGAAAAGTTTTAAGAAAATGAATATTTGCCATGCCCCACCAACGATTTTCTTTTAATTGGCAGAAATTGGACACGGTTTATCTCTCATATCCTTCCCCGAATACACAAAAAGTTCATTGCGATTATTCAGAAAGAATAATGAGAACCATTCTCCTTGAATGAAATAATCAATGTAAATTTTTAAATCGAACGCAACCACTCCTTCCAACAAATCATGGCCGAGACAAGGCGGCTGTCCAGTGTTACCAACGTGAAAGTTGCTCAATTCATTGAATTTAGAATTGAATTTGATGCCTTGGTGGTGATGGTCTTTTTCTCCTTTTTTTAATGCGTCATTGTAATTGTCGATTGTTCGTCGTTCGTATATCATTTACTGAATTTCGTCATTGTCGAATTCGGCCCGTGTTATCAAACAGTATCGACAAAAATATGTTGCCTAGCTGAAATTTTCAACAAACCCACCGAGTGAATGGCTACCCATATTATCGCCTGCGATAAAAACAAGAGATCCTTTTATTTTTTCCCCTGAAGGTAGCAGTAGTCCTTCTGATTCCCGTGATTTAAGATCATCTATGATTTTTCCGTAAACTTTATCGTGATCGATTTTTTTTCCTTGCAAAGTGTAACGAGTTTAATTTAATTTACACGAGATCGTACGTGTTCCGGAAGATTGCCAATACCTAGATAAATGCCGATCAGTTTGTATTTATGAACAGCAGTTCCGATTGGATTGACAACTTCAAAAGCATCTTGGTATAAAATCAATTGCGAAGCATCACTATTTCGTTAAAAAAAAAAACAGTCTTCGAAAACAGATCCATCGGTGAAATCCGTTAGAACATCTCGTTCGTGGATTTCGAGATTTGTACGGAGCTCATTACTCAGCGATTTGTCGGTAAACAGTTCTTTCAAAGTCCCGTGAATGGGAACATAGTGGACGAATACTTTTTTACCGTGGTCAGTGGATAGCACTACCTCACCGGGTTCTACAAAGGCACAATGCTTTTTGTAGAAGAATTTACGTTTGTAATCAGTATTCCATTTTGTTACTGATGCGTGAAAAGGGTCATCGCTCAAAATTTCTTCGACGATAGAGACCAATTCATGGGAAAAAAACATTGTCTGCGCGTAAGTGTGTCACCCAACTAGACGTTACTACTTTCTGGCTTTTTTCTTGGACATTTAATATACCCAGCACAATAGACTGAAGAGAAACCGATGTGCTGTGTGTATGGCTGTAGCCTATGAGCTATTTCTCGACGAAACGCGACTAGCTCCGAAGCTGGGAAGCGAACTCGTGACCGGATGTATTGGTATAGGTTTTCCGCAGTTTCCCTATACCCATGACAGAAAATGTCATGGTGAATGCGATACAGAGGGGGAAGTCGGCTGCGGCCGCAAGGCGGGGATCGATTAGGGATGTGGATTGGAGAAAATGGTGAGAAATTAAAAAAGGGGAAATCCCTGTACACGGAAGCTACAATTAGCGAAGCGTTCGCCGTAGCAGACACAATAAAAAAAATGAGTGAGTAATTTGGTTTCAAGATGCTGCAGCGCATCTCGATAAGTTATTATACATAAAAAGAGCGCTGCAGCGCTACGAGGAAACCGCTCGCGCGCATCAGCGCGCGTGATGCACCGTAGTAAATTTTAAAAAAGCATGTAAAATTAACCTGCGACTTAAAATTAACGGGCTGACCTGACGGCTGATAGGATTGGCATACACATAAAAGAATGTTGGATTTCTTATTTCATTACTTAATTTAAATTATGACTTACCAATTGTATATTGCTGCAAGCCAATAGATCGACGTTCTATTGGCTGTCTTAGAAATATATTGTAGCTCGATAATTTTCACATCGTCGTGATGTAAATATTCGTCTCGCCGTTAACAAATCCAGAATCTATACAATAACAACCTATGCTTCCTTGGTTTGAAAACAAAATCACACCATGAACTAATATGCATGAGCCTTCCGATAAGAATTTGCCCCTGCACGTTCATTCGAGTGTGGCGGTGGGGGGCTTAGTTTCCCGCGATATATCTTGTCTATTTATAGTTTTTTTTACCAAAAAAATTACTATAAATTTCTTTCCAAATAATTGTTTCACGATTTGCAAATTAAAAGACTAAATGCTTAACCATATGTAAAGATTTATTTCGATAAAAACACGAAAGTCTCACTTGTATCTTAAATTCATGCACGGGTATCTCCCTTCCACGACACGACACCGACAATCGTGCACAAGCCATCCGACCGGAACGCTGTACCCCGTCGATTTCCCAAGCCCCCTTACGTTCGCATGCGAGGTTTTGTTCCCCACGGTTTCTCCGATCTGTTTCTCGTTTTTTGAGACTTTTTAAATAAAAAGAGTACTCAATTTGTTTTAAATAATTGTATCGCGATTGAACAATCAAAAACAAAACGTTCAATTATATGCAGAAAATATATTTAATACAAATCTCACTCCACTGACGAACATGTATGAGCCTACTGAGCGGAACGCTCTACCCCTTCATCTCCTCATGCCCCCTTTCGCTCACGCGGCTTTGTTCCTTGCGATTTCTCGTAACCCTTTGTAGATTCTCTTACACATATTTTAGAAATATTACATAGTATTCGTTTTTTTTTGTTTCAAATGTACGTCTCGCGCTTGAACAATTTCGAACGAAATGTTATAATCATTTTTTTTTAAAACAGTTACATCAAAGCCTATAAAAGTTTGATGTTCGCTCATTAGTTGTCTAATGAGCGAACCCTTTATAATGACAAATGTGATAATTACGATATGACGAACGAACAAGTCAATAAAATACATTCACGATAAAAAAAATGGTGCTGTCATAAATTGAAGTAAAAAAAATGGAGTGTTAGAAAACAACAATAGAATAAACCGCTCAACCCGTTTTTAATCGTCCATTGAAAATAAATGTATGGCAATTTCCGTATCGCATAGAAAATGCGACTATTGATTTGTTACGTCATTTTTCTTTTTTTTTTTCAATTTTTCAATACTTTCTGAGCAAAAAAACCATCTCAGCCAAATGAATACAGTACGTTCAGTAGTATTCCCCGGATATCTTATTTTATTGCTTTAATTTTTTTTCGATTTACCAACTTTATTCAGCTGCAAGCAAAAAGACGTTTAAAGAGTTTCATAAGCTCTCTGATAGTTCAACGCTCGATACATTTTTTTCAAAATGTAAAACAAAGACGAATATGAAAGCCAACTTTTTACACGTAAACAAAAAACTCAAAAACAATACGAAACATTCAATTATAAGGCGATAAAGTATGAAACAAAAATTCGGACCTATCTATGTCATCTAGTTTTATAAACGAACATCACTGTTTTGCGAGACACCATCGACTAACGTGCACGAGCCCTCCGACCACAACGCTCGACCCCGTCGTTTCCCCAAGCCCCTTTACGTTCGCTCGCAAAGCTTTGTTCCCCTTGATTTCTGTTTTCTCTATCTTGTTTTTCCAGACTCTTCAAAATATGTTACTTTTTTAAATGAATCAGAGATGTGTGCGGCCGTGTGGATGACGAGGTGGTCTTTGAGGATTCAGCTTCGATCCGGCCAGTCAAGGTTATTCCAAATTATTACTTTTTATTTCTTTACTATATTACTTGTTTATTCTACTATAGTACTTTATTCTACTATATTCTACTATATTCTATATATTCTTTCTACTATATCTATTCTATTCTATTCTACTATATTCTACTATATTACTTTTTTATTCTGCATCAAATAATTGTCTCGTGAATCAACAATCACAAACGAAACGTTTGGTAATACGCAGAAAAATTATGTAACACGTTTACACCGTTCAGTTTTATAAACGAATGTGTCTCTTATTCGCGACACACAACGGACTAACTTGAAGAAGGAGTCTTTTGCACAGAACCCTCTACCCGGCCGTCTCCGTATGCCCCTCCACGTTCGCTCAGGGGACTTTGTTCCCTTGATGTCTCGAATACCCCTTTGTCGTTCGTTTTTTAAACTTTTCCGAAAAGTTTTGTTAGATTCTTTTTAAACATTTGCCTCGCGGTTCAACATTTTGAAAAGAAAGGTTCGAAACGCTATGTGGACAATTGTTTCTATAAAAACCCAAAAATCTCACGTACGGCATAGTTTTAAATACGGATATCTCCCTTCCACAATACACCATCGACCAACGTGCACGAGCCTTCCGAGCGGAAAGCTCTACCCTTTCGTCTCCCCGAGCCCGTCTACTTTCGCTAGCGTGGCTTTGTACCCCACGATTTCTTTTATCTATTTCTCTTTTTTTAGTGTTTGTAAAAAAACTAGTTTTTTTTCGAATAATTATCTCGCCATTCAAGAATCAAAAATGGAATGTTTAATCATAGGTAGAAAATTATTTCAATAAAAACTTAAAGTCTCACTTTTATTCTAGATTAATGCACGGGTAATTAATGCATTTATGTATTTATGTGGATTAATGCATAGAATAATGCACTTGTATTCTAGGTTAATGCGCGACACACGACACACCACCGACCAACGTGCAGGAGCGTGCCAACTAGAACGCTCTACCCCTCCTTTTTCCGAAGGCCCCCTACGTTCGCTGGCGAGGCGTTTTTCTTCTCGATTTGTCCTATCTCATATTTGATAAAACCCGTATTTAATGCATATTGACTTTAAAAAAATTACAAATGTACTTTTATATTATTAACATATATATATTTAATCACCAATTTTTATTATTACTTACCAATTCTTGCGTTGCTTAGAATATATCTGTAGCTCGATGATAATTTTGTTTAACTGCTTCAGCAAAATATTAGGGATTCACCATAACATATCACCGACACACTTTTCTCAGCACACTGTTTTGGAGAACACTTATAAACATATATATATATTGTAACGGGTCGGAATTTGTTACAATAAATTTTATTTGTTCGGGACTCGATCAGGGAAGAAATTAATTTAAACTCTTTGTTTTGGAGGTATTTGATAATAAAATGACATTTATTCAGTATTTTTGACTCGATATAATGTTAAAAGATTCCTGTGTACAAGTGTTATGTGTGTTGTATTTTGTGTATTTCAATGTAGCGCTGGAGTATATTTTGTGTGTTTTAATGTGTCGCTGGCGTATGTTTTGTGTGTCGCTGGAGTGTATTTTGTGTGTTTGAATGTGTCGCTGGAGTGTGTTTTGTGTGTTTGAATGTGTCGCTGGAGTGTGTTTTGTGTGTTTTAATATGTCGCTGCGCAGTCGGTACAATACTCGAATCGCTCGGATGGTAATTGTGCGCGAGCGCGATTACTCTACTTTAGGTCGATGATTTCCCCTTCTCCTACACGTATTGGCGCTCGCGGCGTGCGTGAGTTAAGGCGCGCTCTCGCCTACGGCGCGCGGAGTCAACCGGGCGCCTTTCCCTAGGTTGCGCGTGGCGCTGTCTGTCGCGGTCCACTCTCCCTAGCGGTATCGATCGCAGCGCGCTCAATCTCGATACGGCGTGCTCCCCCTCTTTTCCTACTGTCGCTCGTTGCGCGTGGCGCCGTGCGCGCTCTCGTGCTAACCGCGCTCCCTGAGTCCCCCCACTCTAGTGGGTCACGACGCGGTGGATCGCGGCGCGCCTTCGACTCCCGCGCTACGGCGTGCTCTCTCGTACTTACTCCCCGTGAGCGTAACCGATTATCGCGCGTCGATAATCGATTACTCTAACCGTGTTTGAAGACGTCGGATGGCGCCACGTACCCGCTTATGCTGATATTCCCGCTAGTTACGTGTATTGTGTCGGTGTGGTGTTTGAATTTCGAGATGGCTTCTTGACCTTTGGGTTCTCCTGATATTTTCGGGAGCCCTTGTAGGTATTTTGTGTTTTTACAGTTGTATGTGTGTGTGTGTGTATTGTCGCCTGGTGTTTCTGATACCTCCTCGCACCTTCTATTCCCCTAATACTAATTTTCTATCTATCCTTTCGTAATTTATCCTTCCTTTGTTTAATCTGAATGTTTTTTAATACTCTTTTTCTTATGCTACTCCCAATTCTTATTTCCGTCTTTACTGACTAAAAAAAATTGTATGTTATAATTTTTCCCTTTTTAGGTTTCTTAAAGTTTCCCCTCTCAGCTTTCCGCCCTAAAACGGGGTACTTTGCCGCGCGGTACTTTTTTATCCACCTAAAAAGTCCGACTTTCTTAAGACGACTTCGTCCCGATTTCGTTTTTTCAATGTTTTCCCCCTCTCAGCTTTCCACCCAAAAACGGGGTACTTTGCTAAGCGGTACTTATCGATCCACGAAAGGGAAAGAGGAAGTAGAAGAAGTGCCGTTCCTCCAACTTTCATCCTCTTTTATACCCATGTTTTATTGTTTATCGTTCCCCTTCCCTTACGGATTACCCATCATTCCCTTTATTGTTAACCTTTTTTCGTGTTTTAAATAAATTTATTCTTCCTTTGTTTTTTTTTTTACTTTCTCTGTTTTCTTTCCAACGACTTTTCCCCTTCCCTTACTTGTTACCTTTTCTCTACTGTTTTTGTTTATTTTCTGTTTTTTCTTTTCTCACTCGTCTTTCCTTCCGCTCATTGTTTTGTGACCTTGAAGGTCGTAACTGCCCGCTTAACTTTTATATTTATTATTTCCCCTTCCCTAATACCCCAATCGGTCTTTTACCGTTTGATAGCTTTTTGTGGTGGGGGGTTTTGGCATGAGACGGACCTGTACGTCTCAATATATATATATATATTGTAGCGGGTCGAAGTTCGTTACACTTAAATTTATTGGTTCGGGACTCGAACAGGGAAGAAATTAATTGAGACTCAGGTGTTTTGGTATGTTGCAACAAACGAAATTTATTCAATAGTTTTGGCTCGATAATGAGATAAAAAACGCTTTATAAGTTTTCGTAGTTGGCTTGAGATTATACAATAAAAGAACGCTTTTTATAGTATGCCGTTTCGTATTTCTGGCAACGCCCTACTCGGTCGGTAACGTTGCTGTCTCGCCTGGTAAGTGTGCTTCGTGTCTACGCTTATCATCGATTGATATAAGTTCCCCCTCTTTCTTGCTTCTCTCTATGCTTTGAACGTATTTAGATGTTCGGTGCTCTCGCTCGCGGCGCTGTCCCTCTCTCTTTCTCTACCGCGCGTTTTGTTGTGACGCGCTCCCGCCCGCGGCGCTGTCCTTCTCCCTATACGTGAGACACTTAGGGTGTATCGCGTTACGACGCGCTCCCGCTCGTGGCGCGGTGGGTCGCGATGCTTGGTCAGCGTGCCCTATCGCCCTATGAAGCTACTACTGCCCCTTCCCTACTCGCCGTATCGTCGCTATCGGTGCGTTCTCCCGATCAATCTACTGGATCGCGATCGATTATCACGCGTCGATAATCGCTCGCTTATCTATCGCGACGGAAGATGTCGCCACGTACCGGTCTACGGTGTCGAGACTCTCCGAGTTTCGGCACCCCCTTTTTTTTGTTTACAGGATTTCGATAACTATCTCCTCGTCCTTTCTATGCTCCTGATACCAATTTCGATTTTCCTCGTGATAATGGTGTCCTTGTGTGTGTGTGCGTCAGTGTGCCTGAATCTATTCGCTTACTTAGTTACCTCCTCAACTCTTATTGTCGCCTAATGCGATTTTTGTGTTCGATTTTCAATAACTGCCATTCTTTTGTTTATAATCTTAATTTATTCTTATGCCTATGTTTTATTCTTACTCTCAAGCATTTATTTCTTTGATATTTTGTTTTTCGTTAATCTTTCAACCCTTCTCAATTTCTTTCCCCTTGACCCTCTATCCACCACGCTTTCCTTCCCTTGCGGTCAGTATTCACGACGGCTGAGTACGGCCAAGGTTTTTAGGTAATTGAGAGTACTTTATGACTCTAGCAACTCCACCTTTCAGCTGTGTTGCTTTTAAGTTAATCTTTCAACCCTTCTCAATTCCTTTCCCCTTGACCCTCTATCCGCCACGCTTTCCTTCCCTTGCGGTCAGTATTCACGACGGCTGACTACGGCCAAGGTTTTTAGGTAATTGAGAGTACTTTATGTCTCTAGCAACTCCACCTTTTAACTGTTCTTTCGATTTTCCTCTTTCCACACTTTCCTTCCCCGAGGGTCAGTTTTCATGTGCTTGGTACCGATCGACTTCCCAGTCAGAATAGGAGAAGGAGCACCTTTCCCCAAAATTTCCCGTCCTTTTATACGCATATTTTGCCGCTTTTTCGTATCCCCTTCTCTTCTACCTCCCTTAATTTGATTAGTTGGTTCATCCGGTATTTACCGGTTTCTCTTCTTTTCCATCTTAATTCGATTAGTGGGTTTTCCCCGGGTTTTGCCGGTCTCTCTATCGGTATCAGCTATTTGACCTTGTTTTTATGTCGATCTGTCTCTCACTTACCCCTTCTCTCTCCCGAAATCGGTTGACTTTTTATGCCCGGGTTAGTGAGACGGACCTATCCGTCTCAATATATATATATACAGCGCCACGCGTTAATGTATAGATCGCGTAGGCAGCTTAAAAATGTATACTTTACGTACAACGATTTTTCAAGAGTATGATTCTATACATATATTAATATACAAACGTTGGCATTTTCAATTGAAAATTCGGGTTGGTGCAATATATATTCAAACAATTTTGAAACTTATGTTTTGAAAATTTCATGGTGCATTTATTCAATTTCACATCCGTGTTAGAATGCCATGTTCCTGTTTTTAATTTACTGTACAAGTGTCTCAAACTTCATTCCATCTACTTAGTTCGTAATATTCATTTCCTCTGTATCAGAAATGTGTTGTAAATTTTATATAAATTTTTAAAGTGTTTCATGTTATTTTCATCAGCGTTTATGATTTTTTTCCAATTCCAATTCCGCACTTTTAAGGTAGTACGAGCGCGCCATCTGGATTTCGATAGATTTTGTTCATATTTTAACCAGACATTGTTCATATCATTATGCATGTTTGAGTGAAATTTCAGAAGAGTCGACTATTTAGATTGGGAGCTAATGGGTTTAAAAATTTCAACGATCAACACTACAGGGTCTGCAGTGAAATTCAGACAGAATAATTTTCCGTAAAAAATATATGTCCCCTATAATAAAAAAACATATGGCAACACCGCAGAACAGTATTGTTCAATCTTTCGAAAAAAAAAATTATCGTGTTCCTAAAGTTAAAAAAATTGTCATAAAAAATATTTGCATTATAAATATTAATATTTTATAGTGTTTATGTTATCTTCATTAACAAATAAAAGTGTTGGTTCATTCATAACTAATTAAAAACTTTGTTCGATTAAAAATTACTTCCAAATAAAAATTAGTGTTGCAGTATTATTTAAAATATGCTGCACAAACTCACGTCATTGGATACGTGGAACGATACGGTGTTGCCATATGTCTTCTTATTATAGGGGACGAATATTTGTACGGAAAATTATTCTATCTAAGTTTCAATGCAGACCTTGCAGTGTTAAAAGTTGCAATTTTTGAACTCATTATCTCCCAATATAAATAGTCGTCTGTTCTTAAATTTCACTCAAAGATGTATAATGGAATGAACAATGCCTGCTTAAAATTTGAACAAAATCTATAGAAATCAAGATCGCGCGCTCGCGCGGGGCATGTGGTCCGTGGAGCGACTGGCGAGAGGAGGAAGCGTCCGTCGATGAGTGTTATGCGTGTGAAAGGTGGCCTTTCAAAGCCCATTATTTATGACATGTAGCTGTTTCAATTCCGAAAGATAATGTCAAGATGGCTGCATCCACCCCGTCTCAAAGTTCGCCGACAGTCGCGAAAGGTCCTGACAGGGTTCTTGGAAAAGCGTGCGGGCGTGCGTGCGTGCGTGCGTGTGTGTGTGTGTGTGTTTTTTTTTTTTTAAAGAAGTTTAGCGGGAAAATGCCTCCGCACCGTCGCAAATAATTGCCGTGTGTCGGGCTTGCACCGACTAAAAACCCCCATTCCTCTGTGGCCTTACAAATTCTCCCGCGGGACGACCGCTAGGTATTACATCGCGGGAGAGGCCTTAGCCGTAGCTCTTCCTGCAGTGTTGTCAGACGACCTTACATCCCCCGTTCCACTCTAGATGTTATGAGTGGTTTAGGGGTTCGTGTCGCTTATTTAATCTATGACTGCCTGGTCTTCCGGCGTCGTCTTCTTCCTCGCACGTTCTGCACGTCGCAACTCCTTCATCACTGCGGCAGCATAAGCCGATACCGCTGTCCATGCGTCTGCTGACTTCAGCATCAACTCAACCAGGTTGTCCGGGGTGATGCGTGTCTCCAGCTGATCCTCGACTATCACGCGGGAGGCACTAAAACGTGGGCATTGGAACATTGCATGTTCAGCGTTCTCCTCGACTGCTACACATCCTGGGCAGTCCGGGGAATCTTCATAATTAAACTTATAGAGATAAGTCCGAAAACAGCCGTGTCCTGAGATCACTTGAGTGAGATAATAGTTAAGCTCCCCGTGTAGACGGTTCACCCATATATCCACCTTCGGGATTAGTCGATGTGTCCACCTTCCCTTGGGAGAAGCATCCCACATCGTCTGCCACTGGTTGAGACTGGTTGCTCTCGCTTCTGTCCTTGCATAACTGGGGTTTCTAGCTCCCTTCTGCTGGTACATCGATCTACGCTCCTCGGCAAGCACCTCAATGGGCAGCATTCCCGCGATAACGTTGATGGCGTCCTCGGAGACAGGGCGAAACGCACAGGCTACCCTCAAGGCACTGACGCGATACGTTGCTGCAGCCTTCCTGCGGTACTCCTGGATTTTCAGTGCATCAGCCCATATGGGTATGCCATAGGTGAGCACTGAGATCGTCACTGATGACAGCAGTTTCCTCCTCTTCCGTCTGGGGCCACCAACATTAGGCATGAGTCGCGCCAGTGTGGTAGCCACCCCAGCGGCCTTTCTGCTGATCTGCTCGGTTTGCTCTTTGAAGTTCAGCCTCGCGTCGAGAATCACACCCAGGTACCGAATGAACGGTTGGGATGTGATTTCGGAGTTTCCAACCCTGAGCGTCACCGTTTCCATCACCTTCCTGCTGGATACCAGGAGTACTTCTGTTTTGTGGGCTGCAAGATGCAGTCCAACAGAAGACATCCATTCCTTTATCTTCGCCGAAGAGTGCGGTGATTTGCTCCAGGAATTTGGCGATGACAATCAGCGCCGCGTCATCTGCGAACGCTACGATGGACACTCCTTTCGGCAATTTTAATAGCAGCAGATCATTGTACATGATGATCCACAGAAGCGGTCCAAGTACAGAGCCCTGAGGAACTCCTCCAGTCACCCTATACGTCTTTGGTCCATCCTCTGTGTCGTACATGAGCCACCTATTACATAAGTAACTCGCCACTATTCTCCGTAGGTACCATGGTACACCTAATGTTTTTAGGGCATCCATGATACACTTCCATATCGCCGAGTTGAAAGCGTTTTTGACGTCGAGAGCGACAACTGCGTAGTACTTCTTGGACCCTCTTGCCCATCGTTTCCCCGCGGTCGACTCCTGCGCCTGCTTCACCACTGTATTAATGGCATCCAGAGTAGAGCGCTCCTTTCTGAAGCCAAACTGGCCCTCCGCCAGTAGAGGGTCCACGACCTTCTCAATTCTGTTATGGATGATGCGCTCGAAGATCTTTCCCGCGGTATCCAGCATACAGAGCGGACGATAGGATGTAGGTTCGTCCGGTGGCTTTTTCCCTTTCGGGAGGAGCACTAGCTTCTGCCACTTCCACTTGTCCGGGAAGATTCCTTCCTTGAGACACGCATTGTACATGCCCAGGAATATTGCCGGGGCCAACTTGATCGCTGCCTTGAGTGCGATGTTGGGTATCCCATCCATGCCGGGGGCTTTATTGTTGCCCACCCTGGCAATCGCCGTAAGAAGCTCTTCTTCAGTAATGGCTGGGATGTCTTCATTGACGTCCTCTTCGAGCTGATAGTCCTCCTCGGGTTGCTCAGGGAACAGATGTGAAACAATCTTTTCCAGCAGAGCTGCGTCCACAGGCGATGGCATTGGCTGGCTTTTCAGCCGAGTCATTACTACTTTGTACGGCCTGCCCCAGGGAGCGTCTTCCACCTCGCTGATCAGTTCGCCCCAGCTTTCAGCTTTACTCTGCTTGATAGCCTTTTTAAGCTTCAAGCGCGCCTTCCTGTGATGTTCTTCCAAATCGGGGAACGAGCGTTTGCCTCGAGCTCGTTGCGCTAGGTGGCGAGTTCGATGACACTGCCTTCGGAGGCCGGCAATTTGTTCGCTCCACCAGTGTACCGCGGGTCGGAAGTCGACATTACGTTTCCGTGGCATTGTGGCATCGCATGCTTCGGTGACCCTCTGCATGACCACCTCGACCTTCTAGGTTGCACTTTCCGCTGCGAGGGGGCTGGTGTCAAAAGTTTCACGAAACAAGTCCGCGTCAAACATTTTCGCTTTCCAGCCCTTCCCGTTTGTCTTCGGTGCCTGCGCTGTTCTGCTGAAGTCACCGCGAATCTCCCAGAGAATCGCTTGATGATCACTGTGAGTGTCGATATCACTGACTACCCAGTGACACTGGTTTCCTCTTGCTAGGCTACTACTCACAAAAGTGAGGTCCACTATAGAGGAGGCTTCACCTTTAACAAAAGTGGGCTTTGTACCTGCATTAAGTAGCACTACATTCAATAAGGACATAGCCTCAAGCAGAGCTTGGCCCTTCCTGTTCGTCACTTGACTACCCCATTCCACAGCCCACGCGTTTTAATTTTCGGCTTTGGCTACCGGGAAGCGTTGTTTAGCGTCTGCGACTAAGTTGTCGAGAAAATTCTCAAACTCATAAGTCGTCAGACTAGGCGGTGCGTAACAACTGTAGAAATGAACTCCTTTGACTTTTATTCTTACAAAACCAGTTTCCGTCCGATTCGCAAGATCGTGAAATGGAAGTTTTCCGCAGGACCAAACTGCGGCCTTCCCACTCGCGTCAGATTCCCAAGGTTGCGTGTCTAGATGTCTATATGGTTCCGAGAGTATCGCCAAGTCAGGCTTCAGCTCGCGCACAGTCTGCATGAGCAGGTCCTGTGCTGCTTCACAATGGTTGAGGTTTAGCTGGAGTACTCTCATTTGCATCGTTTTTGGAGTGCCTGGAGGGCCTGGAGAGCCCGCGTATACGCTGGACACCGGCTGCTACCTGCGATGTGGGCTGTGGGTGCCCCATCTCCCGCTTCTGCACATATGACACACTTTGCACTTGCTGTGCATTCGGCAACTTTGTGGCCAGTGTTACCGCACTTGATGCAGTCTTTAGCCCGGTCGACGTTGCTCTTGCAGTTCCGTGATAAGTGTCCAAATTTCCAGCACTTGAAACACTTTAGTGGTCTCACCACGTCTCGGATTCTGCAATTACACCAGCCGACTCGGATGATTCCTGTATCCAGAAGTTTCCGGGCACCAAGCACCATGAGTCGTATTACCGCGGTCTGAGTTCTGCCATATGCTTTACGCAGAGACTTAAGAGAGTATTCCGTGACTGAATAGTCCGGTCCCAAGACTCTCTTCAGGGCCGCCGATATCTCCTCCTTCGTCGCGTCCTCTTCCAGGTCCTTGATCTCCAGATCAACTTCCTGGACTTTACTCTGGACCGTTGCTGATTCACCAAGAACACCTTCGAATTGGTTTCGCAATTCCGGTGCTTTGGCTGAGCTCTCCTTATTCAGAACTATCAGCAGGTCTCCCGCGTTCGTTCTGTGTACCTTTTGGACGCATTCACCTGCATCCTTGAGCGCCGGATCCTTCTTTATACGACTCAAGATCTCCGCATAGCTCAAGTCACCCTTTTTGTGGATGACGAGAGCGTTGGGCAGAGTCGGCCGTTCGCGAGGTTTCTGCGCCTTCTTCTGAGGCTGCTTCTCGGATATCTTGTGCGATCTTTTCTTCTTTCCCGCAGTCTGCCACTTCTGCTCTGATCTCTCGCCCTTATCCTCGGATTGACCAGCCAATGGCTCCACCAGCTGCTTCTCCTTCGGCTCCTTTCCGTCGGTCGACGTCGGTGTAACCCGCTTTTTCCTCTTCGCCTTGCTTACTTGCGTCGAGGTACCGCCCACGTCCATGCCATCATCGTTTCTCTCCTTGTTAGGGAAAGTCGATTTCGCTTGGCTTATGGTCGGCGTGGTTTGCGTTCCTCCAGTCAACGTTGCCGCCTGTGGCTTTGCACACCACGCTACGAGGTCCTCTATACCTTTCCAAGTACTGGTAAGCATAGGAACCCATCGCTGGATCTCCTTGTGGAGGTTTTTCTTCTGCTGGATAAAAGAGGCTAGGCTCTCCAGCGTCTTTCCGTGCCTCTCCACCAACTTCAAAATCTACTTTCGGTTTCCACCTGTCTCTTCCTTTTCTTCACTTGAAACATTGTGCGCCATGGAGGCCAAGTGGCCCACCTCCGTGGTACTGCGGTTGTTCGATGACGACGCCCGGGAGCCCGCTTGGTCACTCCCTGAAGGCGCCGGTACTGGGGTTCCGTACCCCTGCACCCTAATCGGTATATCCTTTATTGGACTTCCCATATTCATTTGCTATCGAGGTTTGTTCCCCGTGTCTGTTGGTCCACGGGAGGTATTTTAATTGCCTCCTGCCCTGTATATCTATATAGACATTTCAATATCCATATCTATATCCACATAGATATCTCTATATGTATATCTATATCCATATAGATATTTGTACATCAATGTCTATATTTATATACGAGGGCTTCCCCCTAACCGCCGCCTGGGGACGCGCCACGTAGGGGTTTCAGACTCCCCATGTGTGTGTGTGTGTGTGTGTGTGTGTGTGCGTGCGTGCGTGCGTGCGTGCGTGCGTGCGTGCGTGCGTGCGTGTGTGCGTGTGTGTGTGTGTGTGTGTGTGTGTGTGTGTGTGTGTGACAATCATATATGGGTCGGAAAATTTTCGGTAATATGAAAACGCTAGGCGCCACATGAAGGGCGGCTATTCAAAGCCCCCTAATTTATGGCATGTAAATGCGGTGCCTTGGTTTCATTTCCGAAATCCTTCAAACGTTTGCATGCGTGTCCACTCCTTTCACGAGTCTCGCCGACACTTTGGACAGGTCGTGACAAGTCAGGATTTCTAGGAGAAGCTATCAACTTGAGGGATCTATCATCAATGGCGGTGACCGCGGATGGACCACTTGAGCACAGCTTCACTCTTGAAAAGTCTCATCGAGGTCTTTATTTCGAAATATAACATCAAGATGTTCACATGTGCGAGTATGTACGCAGTGCATCCAACCAAGCAGGTGTTCTTCGAACGTGTTTGAACTTGTTTTTCATGATTGGAAAAATGGGGGAGAAGTTTTAAAAATTGAGTGGGAGGGTTACGACGACCTATTGTCAATGGCTTTGACTGCGGATGGCCCACTTGAGCACAGCTGCACTCTTGAAAAACGTCTCAATACATTTCGGTTGCATTCCGAAATAAAACGTCAATATGTGCGCATCCGAAAAAATATTTTTTTTTTGTAGGGGGAGCCCCATGGATCTGCTGTGCTCAAATGTTTGTATGCGTGTCCTCTCCTGTCATGAGTCTCGCCAACACTTTAGACAGGTCGTGACAAGTCAGGATTTCTAGGAAAAACTATAAAGTTGAGGGATCTATCATCAAAGGCGGTGACCGCCGATGGACCACTTGAGCGCAGCTGCACTCTTGAAAAGTCTGATCGGGATCTCCATTCCGAAAGATAATGTCAAGATGTTTGCATGCGAGTCCACCCACCACGAATCTCGCCAACGTAAGTCTATCGTCTTACCTTCATTATTCGACAGTACTGAATCTGAAGGATATCGGACTCCCGGTGACCATCAAATAAAAAAGTTTGAACTTCAAAACAATGTATCGATCAACGTGTATACCACTACCACCAAAAAGGACATTGTTCCAGTACTAGTCACTCAACACAAGAAGCAAAAGCACATCAATTTGCTGTACATGCAAGATAACGAGGACATCATTGTGGGGCATTTCGTATGGATCAAGAACCTGTCGAGACTCGTGAGGGCACAACTGACCAAAAAGAAGCATAAAAAATATATCAGTGATCGGTATGTAGTTACCATAATATATATATATAGGCAATTAGATATGCTAGACGAATTAAACAGAACAATCTTTTTTTGCAGGTGTTGGCACTACTTCGGATAAGAGGAAAAATTGCGATTACATGAGGTCGATTGTGGAGCATTAATGACTGTGCGATCCGACTACCAAACGACACCAATAAGTGGCTCCAGTTCAGCAACTTTAGCCGGAAAGAGCGATAACCCTTCATTGTGTATGCTGATTTGGAGTGCGTGCTGGCAAAGACCGATGGGGAGAGCCTAGCGAAAGATATGTATCAACATCATGAAGTATTTAGTATCGGATACTATGTGTGCTGTTCATATGACGATTCATTATCTTCATATCACTCGCATCGCAGTGCTGATTGTATATCATTATTTGTTGAAGAACTAAAAAATCTAACACTGCGGATAAAATAAATTTTCTGTGATAATAAACCAATGGTATATTTAACACCGAGTGAGTGGGCTAGTTTTCCAACACCACGTGACGCTTTTTACAGTTCCCTGACAGTTGCTACAGTATGTGAGAGCGAGTACGCACATGCTGAGAAAGTTTGGGAGCGGTTCTCCATTCGAACGCTGGGCGACTATAGCGATTTGTATCTGAAGACAGATGTCTTGTTATTAACCGATATTTTTTTAAACTTTCGAAATACATGCGTTGAGAGGTTTGGCCTAGATCCTGCGTATTACTACACATTGCCCGGATATACCTGGGATACAATGTCAAAACATTCGACTGTCAAGTTTGAATTACTAACTGACATCGACATGGTTTTATTCGTTGAGCGGGGTATACGCAGTGGTCTGACTCAATGCTCGAACCGATATGCACACGTTAATAACAAGTACTAGGAGTCGTTTGATCCATCGACAGCATCATCATACTTGACGTATTTTGATGTCAACAATTTGTATGGATGGGCAATGTGTCAACCCTTGCCATATGCAGATTTTCGATGGGTCAACGACGTGTCGAATTTTGATCCATCATGCATCGCGCTAGACTCACCATAGGCTACATCCTTGAAGTCGACTTGGAATATCCGCAATCTCTCCATGATGCGCACAAAGATCTGCCGTTTTGTCCAATACATGGAAAACCGCCGGGTAAGCAGGGGGAAAAGTTACTAGCAACCGTCTGCGAGAAAAAGCGCACCGTCATACACTACCAGAATTTACAACAGTGCTTACGCCATGGACTTTGCCCCAGGAAAATCCATAGTCCTACAGTTTACACAATCCCCATGCCTGCGTTCGTATATTGAGTTAAATGCCCAGTTTCGAACGCTTGCCCAAAACGATTTCGAAAAGAATTTATTCAAAGTAATGAATCATGCGGTCTTTGGCGAAACGATGGAGAATGTGCGCGATCATGTAGATGTAAAGCTTTCAACAAAATGGGAAGGCAGATATGGCGCAGAAGCAATGATTGCGAAGCCAAACTTCCACAGCCGAAGTGTTTTTACAGAAAACCTCGTTGCCGTCGAATTGCGCAATCTCGAGGTGAAATTCAACAAGCCGATATATGTGGGTATACTCAACATATCCAAAACGTACTTGTATGGATTTCATCACGAGTATATGGTACCTCGGTATCGAGATAAATGTAAAGTCATGTATATCGATACGGATAATCTCATATATGACATTGAGAGCGATGATATATATGCCGACATGAAGCGCGACATTTAAAAATTTGATACAAGCGATTATTCGGCAGACAATAGGTATGGTATGCCGCTCGTCAACGAGAAGGTACCCGGTCTCATGAAGGACGAATGTAATGGAGCAATTATGACCGAATTTATTGGACTTCGATCGAAAATGTACGCGACACTTGTCGAGGGCAAGAAGGACACGGAAAAAGTTAAAGATGTCAAGAGTAGCATTGTGGCTAGCTCAATTACATTTGACGATTATGCTCGATGCTTGAAGGAAGAAGTTGAAATGGAGCGTAGTCAAACGTGCATTCGATCAAAGTTGCATAAGGTCTACACCATTCGCGAGACGAAAATTTCTCAGAGTCCTCATGACGATAAGCGGTATATCATACCTGGGACCTTTGAAACCCTACCATGGGGGCATTATACAGTACTGTAGTAAAAAAATTATGTAATTTTTTTTTTCTATAAACATGATGTAAAATTATGTACATTTTTGTGAATATTTATGTATAAAACGCGTAAAAATTATGTGTATATTCGGTTCACTCGATGTTAAAATTATGTTTGTTGTTGTATATATTTAATTGTGCAAGAATGGATTTATTATTTTCCGTAAATAAAGAAACGGACTTTTTATAATCCCATGTGTTTATTCACTCTATCCATCTCCTTATACTCACGTTCCACAAAAAAAGGCGACGGCGAGAAGAGGGGGGGGGGGGGGGAAGCAAGCCCTGCTGTGGAGTCGGTCGGAGTCCTTGGAGGGATACATGCGGGGACGACCAGCAGGTCAAGAGCCATAAAACATACATATTTTCCCACTTTCTTTATTATCGACTACAAATCGGATTTACTTATTCGACTATTGTGGCTATTGTCTAAACCTAGCCATTTTACAAACATTCGATTACTGCGCTTCTTCAATACCGGTTCAATAAGATAGATATCGGGCTCTTGACTCTGAGAAGCTCTTGTTCGTAGAAGCCACCGGCGATCGGTTCATCTCCATGGTCCTTCAAGTGGTACGTGACAGGATGAGTTTTTTTCACACGAATTTCGGCGATCTTTTTATTGGAGGCTTATTGAAAATCTGCTGCAGTTGTTCCTCATTTTCCGCGTTGAAATTTATTGGCTTCATCTTAATAGTGCGGTGTACAGAATCGTTGTACTCGGCTACTAGATTATCAAGAATATCGATCCACTTATATTTACCACGAAGATTAAATTGTATCCACATCTTGTTCTTCAATGTACGATTAAAACGCTCGCAAATGGATGCCTTCAAGTTGCTATATGTTGAATACATGTGAATATTGTACTTTTTCATGATGGCCTTGAAGTCACAATTGTAGAATTCTTTTCCCCGATCAACGTGTAAGTTCTGCGGTATGCGTTCCTTAACGAGGATCGACTTCATTGCTGCTGCTGCATCTTTACCACTCTTACTCAGCATTGGCACGGCCCAGACGAATTTTGAGAAGGTTTCGATGACGGTGAGGAGAAATTTGTGTTTGGAGTTGTGACGCGCGTATGATGACATATCGACGAGATCAGCTTGCCAGGACTCGTCCAAGTCACGGATGTCCACATGTCGACGCGGATAGTTCCATCGAGCAGGCTTATCTAGCTCCAGCACGAGAACGCCCCTTCTTCGTTCATTTTCCAGGCCACTCAGTCGTGCATCCAATTCAGCAATAACGTTTGAATTACGAATCACCAAATCTTGTAGAGTTTTGGCATCCGCCTCGAGTGTCCTCGCAATGTCTCTTGTCGTAGCTTCAAGTCCATTAACCAACAACTGACTACTCTCATTCATTTCTTTGCGTATGTTCTTATTGATAGTTCGGATTTTTTTTTGTAACGCACTTGGAGTGATGGCGTCATCTTCTCCTTCCGGATTTGCAATGTTGCACAATCGTTTCTGCCCCAAGTCATAATGACTATCTGCAGTGATTCTAAAACCAATCCCTGGTCGACCTGGAGAACCTTGCTTACTGTGGAGTACAGTCTTACTTGAATGACGTCCAAACACATCGACACTCATGATGAGAATGCGTAAATTGCCCGATGTCGAGTTAATAAATGATTTCAGCTTCACGCAATTCCTCGATAATCGATATAATTTCATTCGCATGTGATGAATTTCCGGCTGCTTGTGATGCCAGGAGTAAGCGAAGACGATCCACTAGCTCGTTTGGATTATCCCACTAAAGCTAGTCCAATTGGGTGTATTTTCTAGCTAGCTTATACTTTAGCATACCCTGTCCCACATGATGATCGAATATATTTGCGATGTTGTGTCAAATTTGTGACTGGTGTTACGTCGTATAGCCTCACTACGCTGATCAAATTTTTTGTGCGCATTTGTCGAGATTACAATTTTTTCATAGTTTTTCATATCGTCCAGTGTTAGAGTTTCGACATTGGCCACTTTTTTAAACAACAGCTCTGTTAATCCAACAGTTTTCGCATAACTCGCATCTCCCAGACGAATATGTTGGGAGTCGAAAATTATCGGAGAATCGCCAATCATTAATTTGTTGTTTGCGAGATTTCGTACACCGTATAATACACCCAAGCTTGCCGTTCTATTTGTTTGTAATAACAGGAGATATTCACTGATTAATTCATCGACATTTTGCGAGTCATCATCATCCTCATATATCAATTTGAAAGAATCTTGTGTTTCACTCTTCGAGGAATCATGTGCCGCATTGTGAAGTTTCACACTATTTAACGCATCTCCTTCTTCAACATTATCACCCACTTTTTTATCCTTAATTTCCTCCTTCACCGCCACCACCTCACCGTTTTTATACGACACCAATTTCTCCAATGGAGCCCACTATAGGCTTAAAGACATCCTGCATTCTCTGCTGATCGCTATCTCTCCCAATTTTCATCATTCGATGCTTTCGTCTGATTGCATCGGTCACCTTAGCAATTTCACGCAATACATCCTTCTCACGCAAGAATTGTTCGCTCTTCATGTTGTCACTATCGAAGCGTGCACAATACTGTCTCTCCAACCATCAGCGATGAGGCATTTATCAATAGTGAGCAAATAATCAAAACCTTGTCTATATCGATTATCACTAATACCGCTATCCTTGTCAATTGTGATAAATGCATACTTTTCGGAATTCCAGCATTTCATGCACATGTTATTAAAGCACGTATATGTCATATCCGTATTAACATGGTCATTGTACACGTGTTTGAGATTCATATCATCCTGCTTGACAAGCACCACGAAATTTGCATTATCTCTCACGAGATGTTTAGGGATACGAGTGTACGTCTGACAAAGATAAAAACTGTCAACAATCTCGTGTCGTCTCATGGAAAAGAAGGCCCGAACATTATCATGCTTTTCGCATGCTACGTCATCAAAGATGAATATAGAGTTGGATCGTGCATCACTTGGTGCTATCACTTGTTCATGCGCCTCGAATGGATGATATTCAACTCCACTCACAGGTTCGAGTAATTATTCAAGTAACTTATACTTTGGCTGCTTCAGCGATTTGGAATACAAGTAATTGTTCTCAAATATCAAACCATTCGGATGGATGATAAGAGTGAGAAAAGCGTTGGTTTTCCCACAATTCGATGGACCGCAAAACAGTGCACGTATGCTATCCGGCAATAAATTCCCATCGCGTTTTTGTTTCTTCTCCCCCCCGCCCCGCCATCTTCGACAAACTCATCGAAATTTATCACGGGAAGTCCGCCTTCGATAGTATGCTTCCTGGACGTCATCTCACACACGACTAACGGCTAAATCACATAAATAGGCTTCTTATAGGGATTATCCGTTAGTCGCGTATTGTCTTTAGACATGATTGTGCATGGGAAGAGTGGTAAAGGTTTGGGCAACCGCCTAATCAACAAATTCCCCATTGAACTACATCTGCCTGGGTATCAGTATTGTGGACTAGGCACAAAGTTGGCCAAGTGCCTTGCTCGTGGTGATCCAGGCATTAATCCAATGGATACGGTTTGCAAACAACACGATATTGCGTATTCGAAAAATCCGGATAAACTTGAGGCAAGACAGCGTGAGAGACGCTAGTATTGGTGAAAAAGCCAGTGCTTGGGGTGTGGCAAATATTATGAAGACAAAGAGAAAATTCGGTATGGGAATGAAGGCCGGCTAGGGCGGCGTTTATTTGGAAAAGAGAATTGGCGCTGCAAAGAAGACAATGATTCAAAGTAATGATCCGTATAAGATTATCAAATGAGCTCTAAAGGGTGCTCGTGCAGCGGTAAAGTTGCAAGGTGGTAAAGTGGGCACACCTCGGGTTCTACCTATAACCCATAAAATTGGCGGTTTATTGCCCTTCCTCGTGCCCATTTCTGCGGGTCTTAGCGCTGCGGGTGCTTTGTCAGGTGGTGCGGCTAGTATAGTTAAAGCTGTAAATGCTGCTCAAGCAGCTAAACGTGAATTGGATGAAAGTAAGCGCCATAATCGAACAATTGAAGCAATTGCCTTAGGTCGGGGCTTACATCTGAAACCATATAAGCAGGGATTGGGCCTTTATATCAAGCCAAAAAACTAAAAGTAACGCTACCACACAGACCGCGACCTACTCAAATATGCAAAAATCCTAAGGATTCCACATTTTCGTGGAGTTTACATGCGCGATACATTGCCAGCGAGCGGACCTCTCAAGTGTGAAGCAGCAATTGTAAATTTGGATGAAAATGTTGGTCCTGGAACGCACCGGGTCGCTTACAAAAAGACCGGATGGAAAGTCGTGTACTTTGATAGTTTCGCTAATCTTCGACCAACATCCGAGCTCATGCGATATTTCCGTATCGGTAGCGTTAACTATAATTATACTGGATATCAGGAATATGATACGATTGAATGTGGACATTTGTGTCTCAAGTTTCTTTGTCGGCAGCTGCAGCACAAAGACAAATATACACTATATAGAGGAGGGAAATGACGTGGAGAATTCAGTTGTCAATTCACCAGCATCATGGATGAAAGTTTAACATTGACCATATCTGGCTCATCGTCCATACTCGAGGCGCTATACTTTCCCCCCATCGAACTCTCGCCACACAAAAATTATACTCTACGCCTCGTGGAATTGTTAACCTTCAATTCTATTCCCAATATCGAGGTTGACCACGATAAACTTTACGTGGGAGATGAGGTGTTGACGATACCTACGGGCAGTTATAAAATAGAGGATGTTAAGACGTTTGTACAAGCAGAGCTCTCGCGTAAAAACATCAGCATCAGCATTAAACCCAACAATAACACGCTACGCAGTGAGATCGAGTGTGATCGTGATGTAAATTTCGAGCCAAAAGATTCCATTGGGCATCTATTACGCTTCACCCCACGCAAATTGGAAGCCAATAAAAGACACGAATCCGATATTCCAGTAGCCATTCTCAAAGTGAACGCCTTACGCGTTGAGTGCAACATTACCGCTGGTGCCTATATTAACGGACAAAAAGTACACACAATTCACGATTTTATTCCATCTGTGCCACCGGGCTATAAGATCATTGAAGTTCCCTCCCACGTAATTTATCTGCCAATCACGAGCCGAACGATTGACACGATACAGCTTCGCATAGTGGATCAAGACGGTGATTTGCTACATTTCCGCGGCGAAGTAATCACCATACGCCTGCATATAAAGTCGTGATGGACATTGTTTGCAATAGGTCTTGCAATAACAATAAACGGCCATGGATAAAAACAATCAGTCGTCGACCAGCGTCCAAAGTGCTAACACCTCAAAATGTGCTACTCTTGAAGAGTTTGGGTCTCAAAGTGCGTGGCAAAAGCGTGTCAAAAATTATTTAGTCTGTGCTCTGTGCATCCGTTGCGTGAAATGGAAAAAGAAATTGTAAACATTCAGGCGCCCGTGGTCTTTGATGAATCCATCATCCATTGTGAGATTCACGCTCATCAGCCATATGCATCTTCAACCTTCAATAACAGTGATGAAGTCCGTATTGCCATCCAACATCAAGACCTCTCCATCCTGCGAAGTAAGAGTTCCCTACACATATGTGGAGAGTTATCCAAGCGTGACGGGGCGCCAACCACTGCTACAAGTCTCGTCAACAATGCCATTTATCATTTGTTTGAGGAAGTGCGATATGAGTTGAATGCCATAAAAATCGGTCGTAATAAGAATGTCGGCATTACGACTGTAATTAAGGAATATTCATCCCTCTCACCGGCCAAAAGTTTTATGCTCGAGAACACTGGGTGGCTCGATGTTGAAGAGACCAAGTAGATTGTAGATGTATCGGGAAACTTTGATGTCTGTATTCCGCTCAGCATGCTCCTCGGATTTGCCGAAGATTATCGGAAAATTGTCGTAAATGCCAAGCACGAGTTGATTCTCACGAGATCAAAGACCGACGACAATGCCATTGTACAAACAGCGCTCGAAGACTACAAACTCGTATTGCATAAAATAGAATGGCCCGTGCCATATGTGACAGTCTTGGATCAGCGAAAAATTCAACTGTTAAAGTTTCTCGCCAAAGACGCACCAATCTCCATGAGTTTCCGAACATGGGAACTGTATGAATATCCATCGCTGCCTGTCACCTCCAAGCACGTGTGGTCTGTGACAACCTCGAATCAGCTGGAGAAGCCACGATATGTCATACTCGCGCTGCAGACGGGACGGAAAAATACGGAACAACACAATGCGAGCCACTTTGATCGTTGTAACCTGAGCGACGTGAAACTATACCTCAACTCGCAATGTTATGCATATGGGAATTTGAATTTGAACATTAATCAAAATCAATATGCTCTACTCTACGAGATGTATTCAAACTTCCAACCGACCTATTACACCAAAGAGGCTGAACCACGGCTGAGCAAGATTGAATTTTTAGAATAAGCCCCCCTCGTTGTCATTGACTGCTCAAAACAAAACGACCCGCTCAAGTCCGGCCCTGTTGACGTGCGCCTTGAGTTTGAATTGAAAAAAAAACAATATTCCGCCATAAACTTCGGCGTACTGTATGATCCTCCATGATCGTATTTTCGAGTACAATCCAATCAATGGTGAAGTTAAAAAATTGGTATAAAATCATGCCGATGATTCGCGTCCACTTCAGTCAACATGGAGCTTATCGTCGATGTGCAGGGTTTCAAGAGACCCGTCAACGAATTTGTCCTGAAGGAGATGTCCATCGTCACACTCCACGACAAGAATGCTGAACCGCTAACGCTCGCCGTCGACGACCCATTTGCATGGGACTCTTTACCGGCCAAATACAAAATGACAAACAAGTAACTGGAACGGAATTTCCATGGAATACGATGGGATCACAATGGCATACCATATGAACAGCTAGAAAGACAATGCGAGAATTCTTGCATGGAGTTCCTACCATCTATGCGAAGGGATTCGAGAAATACGCATGGCTATCAAGATTCACGGATCCCGCAACAAACGTCATCGACTTGGAGACTCTGGACTGTCCATCGCTGCAGAAGCTGCAGAAAATGACAAACTCCAAATGCCCCCATCATCCCTTCATCACGAAATACAACTGCGCCCATGAGAATGTAAAATCGGTGAAAAGCTGGTTGAGCGTATACGAAGCGTGAGCGAGGGATTTTTTTTTAATAAATAAAAAACATTTCGATTAAAACATATGTCATTTGTATTCTTTATTCTACGACAAAAACATCCATCATTTACAATTCGAACAAAGAGATACATTTTTACATAGTCAGCACTTTGAAAAAAAAACCATGCGAACAGCCGTTCAACGGTGGTGCCCGATTTTGTCTCCACGCTTGGAAACGATGGAACTCGACACTGCTGTAGTTCCCACCAAAAAGTTGACTAGTTGCAGCATACTCTCGTCGATGTGGCCAGCCGTTCGACGATGGTGTCCCAACGAACTTTTTTTCCCCGTCCACCAGGTTCAGAGATGATGGAACTCGACATTGTTGTATTTTCCACCAATATACTGCATGCAGAGTTGACCATCGCGTGCCACTTGCAGCATACTCTCGAACATTGTCGGATCTTGGTTGAAGGCCTTCACAAGTCGCGCCGGTAAGAAGACAGAGAACTCATCCGCGATGTCCACGATGTAGCGTTTCCCAAATTTGGTTTGTACGGCCCTCATGTCGGTGATAAGTCGTTCCGACTTAATGGGGAGTTCCGACAGCTTCTCCGTTGGGAGGAATTTCGCCATCCGGCCGACTTTGTTGATACTCGAGAGATCCATTTTCCCCGCAATTTCAGTTCTTTTTTTAGAGATGTTGATGGTGCAGTGGAATAGTGCAGTCTAAGCTTGGTCCACGAAATTATAAGCTCCCTCGTAAGCCTCCCACTTAAATTTTCAAATCTCTCCCCTCTTTTCCAATCGTGAATAACAGGTTTGAACTCGTTCGAAGAACCGTGGAGAGCGCAAGAGTGCAGCTGCGCTCGAGTGGTCCGTCCGCGGTAACAGCCTTTCATCCCTAAAGATTATAGTTTTTCCAAGAAACCTGTCAGGACCTGTCTCGAGTGTCGGCGAGCTTTGAGACGGGGCGGATGCAGACATCTTGACATTATCTTTCGGAATTAAAACAGCTGCATGTCATAAATAATGGGCTTTGAAAGGCCGCCCTTCACACACACACACAACACTCATCGACGGCGGCTTCCTTCTCCCGCCAGTCGCTCCACGGACCACATGCCCCCCCCCCCCCCCCCCCCCTACAGAGGCCCCTCTGTGACGTCATACGCGCCCGGGACCCTCCCCCCTCCGCCGTCCCCCCGCACTTGGCTTCCACGCACGGGACACCCCCGCCCCGCTCCCCCCTGAGATGCCGTCCCTTGGCTCAGAACCGGCCTAGGACCTATACTAAAAATATTCTCCATTTGATCTTATTTCCGGCCAAAGCATTCGAAGCATCGATTTCATCTTTGCTTGGTTTGTACCAGATGTTAGTTGCTCGAGCTGCAAGGCAATGCCGCACCATGCCAGTCTCCGCAATCGTTGACTTGATCGAAGATGAAATCGCAAATACCATCACGAGAACGGTCGAACGACGTTGACAGTTGCGCGGAAACGTTAAGGGCAATGTTGGTTTCATCTTTATCATGTACACAATGCGTCGTACACGCAGCTCGCAGCAGTGCCTGAATTGTCCACCACCTCGGACCGGAAATGAAATGAAACCGAGAAAAACTTTCATTGGATCATTTCAGGAATGTCCGATAATACTCCGAAAAGCATTCGAAGCATCGATTTCATCTTTGCTTGGTTTGTAGCAGCTGTTAGACGGTCGAGCTGCGGGTCAATGACGCACCTTGCCCGTCTCCGGAATCGTTGTTTTGATCGAAGATAAATCGACAAATGCCATTGCGGGGACGGTCGAACGGCGTTCGAAGTTGGTCGGAAACGTTAAGGGCAATGTTGATTTCATCTTTATCACGTAAACAATGCATCCTACTCGCAGCTTGCAGCATCGCATGAATTGTTCACTTGCTCTGATCACAAGTGAAATGAATAAATAAATAACATTTATTTATAAAGTAGCACAAACTTTGACCTTTTCGATTACGCTGGTGTTCTAATATTCTTGAGGGGTAACACCACTCTGGCGGCAAAAAATGAGGCCTGATTTTGGCAATTCATTTTGGGAATTTGATAAAAGGATGGGTTTTTTAGAGGGTTTATTTAACATACATTAACGTGAAAAAAATATTATAAATTTCATACAAAATGGCGGCGACAGAGCCCATCTGTAAAAACGTGTTTCTCAAACTGAGAGGACGGAGTGTAATAGTAGCTTTACAATTACATTCTCTATGGGACGAGAAAAGGATTTTTTAAATCAAATTTTGAAATAATAGCGCACTTTAAAAGAAATATATCGATTTTTTTCCTAAAAAAAGCAGTAAATTGTTTATAAAGAAGAAGATTACATTCAGTCCAAAAATGGCTACGTATGTTACGTCCTAGGACTCTCGCCCTCCAAATATTCATAACTGGTACGATTTGTAATAATTATGAAGATTTTTTCCCGCGCCAAACGCGTACATTCCTCTTTTTCTTGGGGTACATTTTAACCAGGATGGCCCATATATGGTCGATTTCACTCAGAAACCTCGTTATATAAAACATTCGTAAATATCTCTTCAAATTTAGCACGCGTATGTCTACCCGTATACTTCAGGGACAAGCCGTCCCCGTAATAGCCTTACCGTTAAGCTCACCCGTTATTTCAGGGACGAGCACCTGGGTGCTCGAAATACCCTTATGAATAACTTCATATATACGAACATATGTGGTTGCCCGAAGTACCATATTATAATGTCTAATATATACATACCTGCATGCTCCAGGGACATATACGACAGTCCCCGAAGTACCTGCTATAATAACCTCGTATGTACATTTCCATGCATACTGTAGGGACATACGTCCTCAAAATACCACTAGTCAAATTATATATTTGTATGCAAACCTTGAGTACCTTCGTAACGTGTGTGTGTGTATATATATATATATATATATATATATATATATATATATATATATATATATATATATATATATATATATATATATATATATATATATATATATATATATATATATATATATATATATATATATATATATATATATATATATATATATATATATATATATAGGGTGAGGCACATAAAGTGTTACCGAGCAATAGCACTCAAACTATTGATTAGATCAACAAATGTTTCAGCCAAAAGTTTCAGTGTTCGAGAAGGCTGTCATACTGGACTACCCTATTTTTTATTGGTGGAGGCGCTGAAGCTACGTCAAGGTCAATTCTACTTTTTTAAAGGGAACCATGTATTTGTTTTCGCTGACATTCTTACTGATTTTGAGATGAATTCAGCAACTTACAACACGAGGTCATTCTAGACACGCAAAGTATGAAAATAGTCGAAAAATCGAAAAATATCGGAATAATCACATTCAAAGGATCCACTAACCTTGGTTTGGGTCTACCTACAGAAGATGCTCGAAGTAATGACCCTCAACTTGTAAACACTTGTTTGATCGCTGTTTTAATTCTTTTCGATACCAATGTTTTTTATCGGCAGTGCTGTGCCCCGGCTTCTGACGATGCGCGGAGAGCACGGAATTTCGCTCGAGTAAGTTGACACCGTGGGTTGTCGGATGCTCGAGGGCAAGGGTATGTCGGGACTTTTCCCGTTCCGAGTAAATCTCCAACTCGGGATATTGCAACTTGAACAACTTATATTTTATTTAAAATTAGGCAACAATATTACAATTCTTTTTTTATGCCTTGAGACCGACCTCCTCGGCTTCTGGCCGAAGACTGCCTTTCGATTAATTATTTCGGCTAATTGTTAACTCGGTTTTTCGCAATCATTCCTTCGAGAACGTTCGATTCGTTCGATTGCGATTCAGCGTTTTTTCGGCTGAATCGAGCGGAATATCGGGCTTGTGAAATATCGGGCTCGATATCGTCGCATGGAGTCTTTGAACCTCATGCGTTAGCAATATGAAAATTCCTGTCTTTTCAGGGCACAACAGCAGCAAGTACGCATTTTCTGTTGACATATCAGTTAGTCACGCATTACCTTCTAATGTGAGTACGTCGTATCGCGAAAATAAACGTTTTTCAAGAATCTTTTGATATGTTGGTGGTGCTGGGGGCATGCCGTAAATATTACAGAAACGTTACCAGATTTCTTTTTATAGGGTTTTGTCAAAGAACGCGTAATAGCGGGAGCACCTACCACGCCTGACGATATGAAAGAAAGAATACGCCGAGCATGTACCGAAATTACACCACAAATGTTGGCTGAAGTCAGACGGTCTTTTTATCAGCGAATTATCAGGTGCTTACATGTCGAGGGTCATCACTTCGAGCATCTTCTGTAGGTAGACCCAAACCAGGGTTATTGGATCCTTTGAAAGTGATTATTGCGATGATTTTCGATTCTCCGACTATTTTCATACTTTGCGTGACTAGAATGACCTTGTGTTGTGGGTAGCTGAATTCGTCTTAAAATCAGTAATAATGTCATCGAAAAAAAATACACGATTCCCTTTAAAAAAGTGGAATTGACCTTGACGTAGCTTTAGCGTCTCCACCGGTGAAAAAAATCGGGTGGTCCAGTATGACAGCCTTCTCGAACACTGAAACTTTTATCTGCAACATTTTTGAATATGATCAATAGTTTAAGTGCAATTGCTCTGTAACACTTGATGTGCCTCACCCTGTATATACATACTTTGACTTCAGAGTCCTCAAACACCATTCGTATACTCATATGCATATATATATATACACATATATACTGACACAAAAAAATGTGTATATATATATACTGACACAAAAAATAAAGGAGCAAGAAAAGTTGACCATTTTTTCGTGTTTTTCGAAAGGCTGTAACTTCGTCAAAAATGGTCGTACAAAAAAAATGATTTTGGAGCTTGACGTTTCTAGTTTTCAGTGCTGACAAAGATTTTTTTTTTGAGAATCGCTGATTGCGCGGTCGGAAGAAATATCGCGACAAAAAAAATTTTGCAAATTTTTACGTTTTCCAAAGTTCTGCACAGGTTTCGTAGATTTTTCGGACTCGACCAATATCAAAGTCATTGAGCCCATTCAATTCACTTCAATTTGCTTTTTTTTTTATCTCCGTACGACCATTTTTCGCTGAGATATCGGCCTTTGAATGAAAAAACGTCCTTATGTCTTCAGTCATCGATATCTCAGGAACTAATGGTCGTACGGCAATTCGACCCCCAGTTTTGGAAACGTGAATACATACTCTTCAAGCTCTGATTACTATTGTAGTGAAATTTTTTCATTTTATTATGCCATCAGAATTTAAAAAGTACACAAAAACAACGTTTTCTTGGTTTTCATAAAATCCACCGCTACTTTGCAAATATTGCGATAAACACTAATGTTTATCAGCTCAATATGTCCCCAAGAGCCATGCAAAATTCGAAATTGATCCGTTCATCGGTCTTTCTTGACCGATTGACGAGAATTTGAAAAAAAATTAAAGGAGCAAGTTCCCTCCCTCTCGGACATCATTTCATGATTATTAAGAGGAAAATAAAATTTTCATTACTTTTCGTACAATTGGGTATTGAGTATGCATCAAATGTTGGAAAAAAAACCCTGAAAATCATGTTTACTAAAAATGTTCGGAAAAAAATGTTAATGAAAAAAATGTTAAATTTTTTTTTAAATAAAAAAATCAATTTCGATTTTTTAAAATTTTTAATGTTGAGCTTCAGTTAAATTTAATGAGCTTCAGTTAAAATATCGTCTCACCATGATTACTTGAGACTGTGAGTTTTCGTATCATAATCAATACAATTTACAGATACTGAATATTCTTTCTTCGACAGTTTTGAAACGTCTAAACAGTCAAAACTACTACTCATTTTCCAAACAACCCAAACAATGTTGATTTAAGAAAATGTCAACATTTAAAAAAAATCGAAATTGATTTTTTATTTTAAAAAAATTTCAACATTTTTTTTTATTAAAATTTTGTTTTTCGAAATTCTTTAGTCAACATGATTTTCAGGATTTTTTTCCAACTTTTAATGCGTGCTCAATACCCAATTGTGCGCAAAAGTAATGAAAAGTTTTTTTTAGGGGTGTGCGGGTAGCAGAATTGGTCGGGTCGGGTCGGGTCGGGTAATTAGACTATGATCGGATCGGGTACCCGAGTTTTTCGGGTACCCGAATTTTTTCGGGTACCCGTGATCGGATGGGTACACTCGAACTTTATCGAGTACCCGAGTTTTTTCGAGTACTCGTCTCACATCGGGTACTCGATAAGTCATGATGCCGGAACAAAATTTCGTTTCATAGTATAGATAGCGCCACGGGAACGTACCAAAACGGACGAAATAGACTCCAGCTTTATGTTCTCTACCCTTCGCCGATAGGTTGAAGTTCATTAGAAATACAAATAATTTATTTAATAATTTTAGTATTTTCGTTATGTATGTATTTACCATTTTTTTCCGGCAAACATCCTTTAAGACACTCCATTTCAGGAAATATCAAGATATTTGAATGTCGAAAAACTGAATAAAAGCAAGATTATTCGTCGAATTTTCATTAATTCTGTCCAGTGCTAACTGGTAATTTCGGTGATTCGTTCTTCTTAATTTATTTTTTTCTCATTTTTTAATTTTTTTCCTGGAAAAACTTGTTCTTCAAACGCTTATATCTCTGAAACTAATTAAGATATTTTCAATTTTAAAATGTCAAATGGAAGCTACATTCTTCTCTCTTTGAATAAACGCAAGGCGTTGAATCTTAGTCTTTTTGGGTTTTTTCTCCATTTAAAACCCACGTTAAAAATTCAAAACTTGAAGTCGTTCGCAGGAACAGAAGATATTGATTGTACATTTTTTCCTTTCGCACACTTTTTAGTGATGCCAAAACGCAACTTTTCCGCGCTATTACGATACGATCCGCCAAAAGTGACCGTTTTTCACTCCACCCTACACACACACACACCCACGCGCGCACGCACGCACACACACACACGCACACACAGGATAGAAAAGTGAGACGAAAAAAGATTTTTTACAGTATTATCATTTATTCGTTTTATCGTCTTCTTCGAGTTTTCGTTTTCTCCCATTATTTGGTCGATAAACCTAAATAAGAAATAAAAATAAATATAAATAATAGATACGGATCTCCGAGTTGTTTACGAATATTCGAAGTTTAAGAGTACTCAACGTTTACGAGTACTAAAAATTTGAGAGTACCCGATTACCAAATTCGGGTACCCGATAGTGGCGGGTATTGCAAAAACGTAACCCGTCGGGTACCCGACCCGACCCGAACATCGGGTACGCGAGTGAACCGGGTACCCGCACACCCCTAGTTTTTTTCCTCTTAATAATCATGAAAGGATGTCTGAGAAGGAGGAAACTTGCTCCTTTAATTTTTTTTCAACTTTTCGTCAATCGGGAAAGAAAGACCGATGAACGGATCAATTCGGAATTTTGCATGGCTCTTGGGGACATATTGAGCTGAATGACCGTCCATAAACATTAGTGTTTATGGCAATATTTGCAAGGTAGCGGTGGCTTTTATAAAAACCAAGAAAACATAGTCTTTTTGTACTTATTTAAAACTGATGGCAAACATTATTTTTTTCACTACAATAATAATCAGAGCTTGTAGAGTATGCATTCACGTTTCCAAAACTGCCGGTAGAATTCCCGTACGACCGTTAGTTCCTGAGATATCGATGACTGAAGACAAAAGGACGTTTTTTCATTCAAAGGCCGATATCTCAGCGAAAAAGGGTCGTACGGAGATTTAAAAAAAGCAAATCGGAGTGAATTAAATGGGCTCAATGACCTTGCTATGGGTTCAGTCCGGAAAAAATCTCCGAAACCCGTGCAGAACTTTGAAAAACATAAAAATTTGGCAACATTTTTTTGTCGTGATATTTCTTCCGACCGCGCAATCAGTGATTCTCAAAAAAAATCATTGTCAGAACTGAAAACTAGAAACTTCAAGCTGCAAAATCCTTTCCTCTTTGTACGACCATTTTTTATGAAGTTACAGCCTTTCGAAAAACACGAAAAAATGGTCAAATTTTCTTGCTCCTTAATTTTTTTGTGTCAGTGTGTATATATACACATATACGTGCTCCAGACACCTCAGGAACATACTTCGAGGACATGAGTCCTCAATGTAACACGCACAAATATACATATACATATATACTCTGTAAACTCCTGGGACATCCAAGAGAGTCTCCGGGGTACAAATAATAATAATAGTACCTCTACCTACATGTATATTTCGGGAACATTCTAGAGTCCCCGAACTGATATCCAACATTTATATGTATATTCGTGTTAACCATTACCCAATGGTCCTAGAAATAAAAAATATTGTTATATCTATATTATGTATAATTTGGGGACCCGAGAGTCCTCGAATAACCCGCGAGACTGTTCCCAAGCGCAGCTTCATCGCAAATGTTCTCACAGACCTCCTCGGAGCTTCGGTCACCACGTACTCAGCACATCCTGTCGATAACGAAAAATATTCATTTCATCGCTCATGTACTGTAACGTCGCGAGCAAAGCGCATAAAAATATTGCGTTTTCTTTCTCCTACTTTGTTGAAAACCCCCGAGAACGCTGGCCTGAGCGATTTCCCATGGAAATCGAGAATAACCATTAAACGAATATGGCATTCACATTTTTCGACACATTCTTGTATCTTCTTAAGCTTAGACATACTACAACTGCAATGTAACCTATCGATAATAAGCGAGCGTCGGGCGTACTTTCGTACGACCCTCCTTACCCACTCGAATCCAACGAGAACATAGTTTTAGGCACGCTTTCTCGGAAAAGTCGTAAAACAAAAATGATCATACTGCAAGCCAGATGACCCAGAGTTCACCCGACGGCGAAGGCATATCTGAGCTCCAATTCTTAAATCCGTGTGGGAATCAAGGATAGGCCAAGACCGCCGGAAAAGTCCACTCGACTCGGTCATAAAACCAGGCCGCGACGAAAAACAAAATGCACATGGAAGGGCTATGAGGCGCATAGCAGCTGCACTATCGCAGGGCGACTCGGCGCCGGGCCCTAGACCTTAGATAAACAAACACAAGCTCATGCGTTTTTTCCACGAAAAGTCGCTCGGAATAGCTTCATTCCGATTGGTCGCCTTGTAATTAATTTCATGCGCCTAGACTCCCAGATACAAAGAACTGTCTCCCACGTCGACCGCTCCGATTGGTTAGTCGAGTCAAAAACGAAAACCCCCTTTTTTTTCTCCTACTCCACCCAAGAAGGGAAATCTGGAGCAGGAAGGTCCAGAGGATTAAAAGAAAAATCAGTTCAGCATCATCATCCGAACCAGAAAGATCTCTTCTATCGACTCCAACCCTGTATCGCGATTCGTAACTCTATTCCGCGTTTAACAATCCAACTCTGTTTTTCAATCATCCATTTGCATATCTATATACTTCGAAAAGTATTGTGAACCTTCTCCGCGCTCTTCACACTCACGAAGTGACCCTCTGACCCATCTGCGGCACCATTGTAAACACAGCGTGTGTGCGGCCCATCGACCGACTTTGTACAAGCGAGCGTAACAGGCCGAGAGCGAAGGCCCTTTCACCGAAGTCCGAAGGACCGTCATCCAGCGAACGTAAGCTAACTGCACCATTTTTTTGTATCATTTTCTTAATCCGCCGAACTGTACTCTTCCCATGTTTCCGACCGGCCAAGTGGACGGCACTTGGTAATAAACGAAAATTTGTAAACGGTAGCTACATCTGTCGCAATCACTCATATAACTCTTGACCATCTAGGCACTCGAGACCTAGAACACCCGTATCACACATTCTCCTTTTACCCTCATCCCGTGCTATTGCGCTTGGCGCAGGCAAGAAAGAGGGAAACGAAAGTTTTATACTCTCATCCCTTCCGGATGTGACATATTAATTTTTGGGGGCTCGTCCGGGATTGTAAAAAGGAAATGTGTTAATTAACCCAATGTCTGACGACGAATCAACTAGCTCATTAAATCTAAATATTACTGAAGACCCAGCTGAGCAATCAGGATATTCACTGAGAAGTTCCAACGTAGAATTATTGTCTGGTCTCGAATATATTCCAAAAAGATCAATAAAAACATTAAACTTACCTCGGAAAACCGAAATAAAAAACACAGTAACAATGACGACGTTAGGAACAAATCAGTTAATCTCCCTTAAAGATGCAATAAGTTGCGTTCCCGAATTCGATGGAAAAAATATCCCTTTGTCAGAATTTATCACGGGATGCGAAGACGCAAAAGATATGCTTCCTCCCGAAGCTGAAAAATACTTAGCCAAATTAGCTAGAAACAAATTAAAAGATCAAGCTAGAGAAGCGATACATGGGACAAAATTCGAGACGATAGAAGAACTCACAAAATTCCTTAAAAAAATATATACACCAAACAAATCCGAAATGCAATTGTTAGGAGAACTCGGTACAATTTTCCAAGCGGACAACGAAAGTGTCGTAGATTTCATTTCAAAAATTAAGAAAAAGGCAAGAGAGATACTTGAGGCGCGAAAATTAGTTAACAATGGCACAGACGACCCCATTTTCAAGACCATGGTGAGCGATTATTGCCTAACGTGTCTTAAACAGGGTTTAAAAGGGGAAATCGAACAACGACTCCCTCAGTGCGACCTAATTGAAGACGCGATCGAACACGCGATAAAAATCGAACGCGAGGTTAATGCGCGGAAAGAATTGCAAACAAACACCGCTAAACTCGAAAAACCCGTTCCAACACAAGCAGTTAAATTATGCAGTATTTGCAAAAGGGACAATCATTCAACTGAAGCTTGTCGATTCGGATCCCTCACTTGCCAAATCTGTAAAAATCAAGGCCACAGTGCTAATGAATGCCGAAAAGTATCAAATGAGCAAAGCTCTGTCTCTTGTCAAATCTGTAAAAAACCCGGTCACACGGCAGATCGGTGTTATGCCAATCAGAACTCCCGCTCCATAAATTGCCAATTGTGCAAAAATCCAGGACACACGGCCGATAAATGCAATTCGCAAGGCCGGTTCACAAACTTCGCAACAGACTGGCGACGTCAGTCGGCCGGTCCTCAATGCCAAATTTGCAAAAAAATCGGGCATACCGCTGATAAATGTTTCCAAGCAAAAACCGAGCCGCCTAACCCCAACTCGAACGTTTGTCGGTACTGCAAAAGGGTAGGCCACGTTATCGAAAATTGTCGTACCCGCGAACTTAATAACTCGCGAAATCAGCCGGGAAACGGCTTGAATACCCCTCGGGCGGACACGCCGAGAGGTTCTCTGATCCCAAAGCGTCCAGTTACTACGGTCGTAACGACCCCACCGAACGAACCCATCCTACCTACACAATAAATGCAGAAAATTTCGACAAATTACCCTCGGTGTGTATCGGAGCACTACCGGAAGTGGGTAAAATATCGGTACTGTTAGACAGTGGCGCTATCCCAAATTTGATTAAAAAGAAATATATAAAAAATTTGGCTGGTATCGACGAACAAGATATCATTAGATTAAAGGGAATATCCGAGGCACCAGTTTTTGCATTGGGAAGTGTAATGCTGCGTGTATTCGGATTCGAGGCCTTATTCCATATTATACCCGATGAGGTAGGAATCCCTCATCCCGGTTTATTGGGGACCCGTTACTTTTATCAAACAAAATCCAAAATAAATTTCGAGACAGAGTGTTTCGAATGTGGAAATAAGACATTGCCTTTCGAAAAAACGAATGAACCCGACGAGGTGATCGAAATCCCCGCGCGTTCGGAAACGACCTTCCATGTGAAAGTCGAAAACCGCACGTTAAAGGAAGGATATATCCCGCCTTTAAAAATCCGCCAGGGTGTTTACGCCGGCGATTGCCTGGTAACAAACACCCACGGAAAGGCCCATTTGAAGGTTTTTAATACCACAAATGACGCCGTAAGACTGCGCGTGCCAGTCATAAAACTACAGGAATTCGACATTGTCGAAGACCTGACGAAAATCGAATCAAATCCAGATTGCATGACAATCTCCAGTTCCAATCCTATTTCTCGCGATGCTATTCCAATTTCTCGCGATTCTGATCCTAATTCGGACGTAGATTGCATGACAACTACGCCGGTCCAGAGCCCAGTATTGGCCAATCCAAAAACATCGACAAAAAACGTCGAAATAGAACTTTGTCAACGCTCCCGCGAGAGCGAAGACGAAGAAAAACCTAATAAAAACCAAAAATCAAAAACAAACCAAAACGAAAACAAAACAAAATCCGGTTGCACGACAACCTTCAGTTCTAGTTCCATCCCTCGTGATCCTTCTATTCCAGGCGTAGATTGCAAGACAATCACGTCAATCCAGAGCCCAATAGAGGCCAATCCAAAAGTTTCGGCGAAAAACGTCGAAATAAAACCTTGCCTTCGCCCTAATGAAAGCGATGACCAAGGAAAACCAAATAAAAATTTCTGTTGCGAGGAAAGAGCAAGAACAAAATCCAATAAAAAATCAAAATCAAGCAAAGACGAAAACGCGAAGAGCAAAAAACCAACATCAATCAAAAAATTAAACAATGAGAAAAACGAAAAATCGACAACGAATCAAAATAAAAACCAAAACCAAAATGAAAACCTAAGTGTAAAAACAATTTTAGAAACAAACGTAAATTGCGTCTCCACCTTTGAGTCAACATCGCGTATAATCAAAAAAAATCTAGAGCGTCCAGAAATAATCAAGAATCTCTTACGTCTAGATCACTTGGGAGACGAAGAATTAAAACATGTCGAAGAAATTATCGAAACGTATTCAGATCGGTTCCATTTAAAAAACGAAGTACTGGGAGCTACCCACGTACTCAAACATAAAATTCCTACAGTCGACGACCTCCCAATCAACACCAAACAGTATCGGTTCCCACAAGCCCTTAAAGGCGAAGTCCAGCGTCAGGTAGATGAGCTGCTAGAATCAAATATCATAAACCACTCGGAATCCCCAAATAACAGTCCTGTTTGGATAGTACCGAAAAAACCGGACTCCAACGGCAATAAACGTTGGCGGATGGTAATAGACTTCCGAGCCCTTAACGAGAAAACAATCGGCGATTCTTACCCTTTACCGAATATCACTGACATTCTGGACCAATTAGGACACGCAACCTATTTCTCCGTATTCGATTTAGCATCCGGTTTTCATCAAATCGAGATGAACCTCGAAGATAAACCAAAGACAGCCTTCTCCACGCCATACGGGCATTATGAATTCACTCGAATGCCTTTCGGGCTCAAAAATGCTCCGGCGACCTTCCAACGCTTAATGGATGTTGTGCTCAGCGGACTCCAAGGAGTATCCCTCTTTGTTTATCTTGACGATATCGTAGTTTACGCAAAAGACTTAGAAGAACACGGTGACAAAATTCACAAATTAATGGAACGATTGCGTAAGGCTAACCTCAAATTACAACCGGATAAATGCGAATTTCTCAGACCAGAAGTAAATTACCTCGGCCACATAATTGGAAAAGATGGATTAAAACCAGACCCAAACAAATTGTCAGCAGTAAAGGAATTTCCTATCCCAAAAAACGTTAAAAATGTTCGCCAATTCTTGGGCTTAACAGGATATTATCGCAGGTTCATTAAAGACTTCTCAAAAATTGCAAAACCTCTAACCCATCTCTTAGAAGACAAAACCGACTTTGAATGGACGAACGAAACGCAAACAGCATTCGAAATTCTTAAAAATAAATTATGCGAAGCCCCTATCCTCCAGTACCCCGATTTCGATAAACCATTTATTATTACGACAGACGCTTCCGGGTACGCCCTGGGCGCAGTCCTGTCACAGGGAGAAATAGGAAAAGACAAACCCATAGCGTACACATCGTGCGTATTACGCGGCGCAGCCCTTCGGTACGATACGTACGAGAAGGAAGCCATGGCGATCGTTCACGGCGTGAAGGCCTTCCGTCCTTATATCTATGGTAGAAGGTTCACGCTCGTTACGGATCATAAGCCCTTGGTTTGGTTCAGAACCGCTAAAGACGCTAACGCGCGTGTACTCAAATGGCGACTCAAACTTTCCGAATACGACTACGAAGTCGTCTACAAACCCGGCCCACTTAACTCAAACGCTGACGCCTTATCCCGAAACCCGATAGAAAAATTGGAAGATGTCAAAACCATACCCAATTGTCAACAGGAACAAATCGAAAATTCAGAAATCACGTTACAAGATTTAGCGCGCCAATTAGAAGAGACTAGTGATAGCGATGAAGAAAACGAAAATCCCACAACTTTCACAACTCAAGCTGAAGTCCATCCCATTCCCTGTGAAGAAAATATAAACGTTGTCACTCGCTCACGAGCAAAAAACGATGCATCCCCGAAATTAAGAGAACCGTCACAACGAGAAAACGAAACATCTGGCGACAACGCTATGACCAGGGTCGATGCACCTACCACCAAACGGGTAGACGTGCACTCCGAACCCCGACACCTTGCGCGCCGCACTTGTAAACCCATAAACTGCGAGGAGAGTAGCGACGAGGAAACAGAGGCCGAGATATTCGAGCCTACGCGTGCCCGACGACCCAGAGAGGCCGTTCACCCCAAAACAGCTGAGGGCCCTAGCCAGCACAAAGCACGTCCTATCCCTTATTCCAAAAAATCCGCCAATCCTAACTCCGATGATTCGACAGATTCAGATACCAGTTCTCATGATCCGTTAACTTCCGAAGACGAGGATCCTCCTGCAGAGGAACCAACAATGTCCAAATTTAAATTCGCCAATTGCATTGATACGAAAGAATTATTCCATTTCCGTAATGACAATTTAGTCTATTTTATCGACTCACAAGGAAAACCATGTGACACTGGAGCACAAAAATTATCAGAATCAAACAAGCTTCCGCTCTGGAAAGATTTATCAGTAGGCCAAGCCTACAGTAAAAAGGTCGGAAAAAAATATCATATTGCCCTAGTCATCAAAGACGAATATTCTGGATCATTATCCTTCGTATCAGAAAATGTTAAGGAAAGCATAAGAGAATTAAAAGACCTTTGCGAAGATCTCAAACTCCAATCGCTGAGTATTTGCCACAGTAATCACGTCGAGCACCTAATATGGGCCGACGTCCTCAACATAATTAAAGACACGTTCAAAGCCAGTCCAATAAAAATATTGATTTGTTTGGGAACATTACAGTACGTGCCGATCGAAAAACGCGATTCCATTTTTTACGAGATGCACAAGTCCCCGATAGGAGGACACAAAGGTGTCTCAAAAACGTACAATAGAATTAAACGCGAATATTTCTGGGAAGACTTGAAATCAGACATCCAAAGAAGAATCCAACAATGCTTAGAGTGTCAACTAAAAAAATTAGTCAGAGTCAAAACCAAGCAGCCGATGATAATTACCGACACTCCAGGTACAGTTTTCGAAAAAATATCGATGGATATAGTAGGTCCAATGCAACGTACTTCCAATCAAAATGAGTACATTCTCACAATTCAAGACCATTTATCAAAGTATTGTATTGCTATCCCGCTATCAAATGCACTTGCGACAACAGTCGCTGATGCATTCATAAAAAGATTCATATGTGTTTTCGGCGCACCCAAGGCATTACTGACAGATCAGGGGAGTAACTTCCTAAGCGGTCTAATGAAAAGAATCGCGAAACGCTTCCGCATAAAGCGATACCGAACTACAGCGTTTCACCCCCAGTCCAATGGATCCCTGGAAAGATCTCACCACGTGCTAGCCGAATTCTTGAAACAGTATACCGATAAGGATAACGAATGGGATCAATGGTTGGAACTAGCTATGCTTTCATACAACACCAGTGTTCACGAAAGCACAAGACATACTCCTTATGAGGTAGTCTTTGGAAAACTAGCAAGAGTCCCGTCGAGTGAACCTCTTCGCGAATCAGACCAACTACCCACTTATCGTGGATACTTAACCGAATTGATAACACGAATAAATGGAATCAGAAATCTTGCTTACGAAAATTTAATCTCATCCAAACATCGGTCAAAAAAATATTATGATAAAAATGCGAATCCTAAAAGTTTTAAGGTAGGAGACTACGTGTACCTCCAAAAGGGACCGAGACCTGGTAAGCTCGGAGACCATTATACTGGACCACATAAGGTTTTAGAAAAACTCGGCAAGGGTAACGTAAAAATCCAATATAATAACAAAACACGAATAGTGCATGAAAACAGATTGCGATACTCACACATTAACACTGAAACCAAAAACAAAAAGAAGAACAAACCACCAAGAGTCGACGAATCCGATTTTAATCATAATTAAATAAATAACCACAACAATTACACTGTTTTTTCAGATGGCTGTTATCGAACTATTCAGAAACATCAAGGGGTATAACTTTTATGAAATCTCAAAAACAACTTCGAAATTCCAAAAACAAATTTAAATTTCCAAAAACAACAACGCTGTCTATTAAGAATTATCTAACACTAATTTAAAAGATATCCGCCCAATGTTAACAAACACAACTAGTCTTTGGAAAACTAGCAAGAGTCCCGTCGAGTGAACCTCTTCGCGAATCAGACCAACTACCCACTTATCGTGGATACTTAACCGAATTGATAACACGAATAAATGGAATCAGAAATCTTGCTTACGAAAATTTAATCTCATCCAAACATCGGTCAAAAAAATATTATGATAAAAATGCGAATCCTAAAAGTTTTAAGGTAGGAGACTACGTGTACCTCCAAAAGGGACCGAGACCTGGTAAGCTCGGAGACCATTATACTGGACCACATAAGGTTTTAGAAAAACTCGGCAAGGGTAACGTAAAAATCCAATATAATAACAAAACACGAATAGTGCATGAAAACAGATTGCGATACTCACACATTAACACTGAAACCAAAAACAAAAAGAAGAACAAACCACCAAGAGTCGACGAATCCGATTTTAATCATAATTAAATAAATAACCACAACAATTACACTGTTTTTTCAGATGGCTGTTATCGAACTATTCAGAAACATCAAGGGGTATAACTTTTATGAAATCTCAAAAACAACTTCGAAATTCCAAAAACAAATTTAAATTTCCAAAAACAACAACGCTGTCTATTAAGAATTATCTAACACTAATTTAAAAGATATCCGCCCAATGTTAACACTACATTTATATCCGATGAGCGACACATCCAGAAAGAAATTTAAACGCTATACTACGATATTCTTATTCAATAATGTAACCGAGAATGTTAAATTCTTCAAAATAGTTTATCTCCTGCGATACAAGCACTAGACGAATTTACATATAGTTTAATGAAAGCTCCAAGCCATATGGCGGTACTAGGTAGCGAAGTATTACATGTTATTGTATACCAATAGAAGTAATCCTGATCAGGTTAAAAGAATGTTAAAAGAATGTTAAAAGAAGGTTAAAATAATGCTAAAAGAATGTTAAAAGTATGTTAAAAGAAGGCTTAAAGAGTTTAAAAGAATATTAAAAGAATGTTAAATGAATATTACGATCAACCTGTCACTCGTGGGGACGAAAAATATGGCCTTACTCCTCGAACTCATATATTACCAAAACAAGAACTCAAACAACCTGTAATTCCTTCCTCGATATTACCTTTACGGAGACATCGGGTACAAATTCATACCTGCTCCTGTCAAAGCCATACTACCTGCAAACATGAAGCCGTCGACGAAGTCTACTTGGCGATACACCAACCCAGAACTACCATATGGGATCTATTCCGCAGAAAACATCGACAACGTACGAAAACACATCATGTTTCCTGTAGAGCAGCCCACTGCCATAAACAACATGGCACGGGGCATCAGTGGTCAAAACACTGTCAACCAAGCGGACTCAATCTGGAATCGCTCCTGGGGAAAATTTTTTGAATTCGGTACAGCAAACGCTGCTGTCACCGGAATGTTACCCATCGTTCGATCGAGTACGCTTCTCACAGATACGTTGACCTATACGCACAGCCTATACACTGTCTACGGCTGGTCGGTCTACCTCATCGGTGCAGTATGGGACTCGGTTACGCACCTCCTGATGCACCTGGCTAGGTGACCTAAGAAGAAAACGTCAACCGTAGAACTGGTCAAGAACTCTAAACTTGTCACATCTCCTTATGTCGAACCAAAGGATCAAGTCAAGACCAACGCTGCAACACATGATCTCTACATTAACATCTCCGATCGTTCAAGGTACGATCAACGTCCTAAAACACGTCCCTTTCCTTTGAGTTCGCACGAGAAGACATTCGAGTATCAAAACGATCATTTTAGTCATGCCTAATAACGTTTCTCTCTATCCTCATTACTATTGTTCTTTTAACCTTGTCAAGTAAGATAAATTGGAATGAGTTAATAAGTATCTATTCGTAAAGAAAAAGAAAGAAAAAAACGCGTAAATATACATCTTACAGTGATGTAAAAAAAAGGGGAAAAACATATATACATAATTTAAAAAAAAGGAAACCAAAAATCTCGTACAAAAATCTTTTTAAAAGAAACACATACGCTTTCTTATAAGTCGATAATGATATTCATGCGTACCTGCTAAGCGCAACCTTCGAATATATTTAAGTCAAATTGTAAGTCGATCAATGACAATGCCAATGCATACTATCGTGCCACTATATTTTTATCACCACCCTCAATGACTGATCGAGCGAGACGCTCAATCCTAAAGGGGGGAGGTGTAACGTCGCGAGCAAAGCGCATAAAAATATTGCGTTTTCTTTCTCCTACTTTGTTGAAAACCCCCGAGAACGCTGGCCTGAGCGATTTCCCATGGAAATCGAGAATAACCATTAAACGAATATGGCATTCACATTTTTCGACACATTCTTGTATCTTCTTAAGCTTAGACATACTACAACTGCAATGTAACCTATCGATAATAAGCGAGCGTCGGGCGTACTTTCGTACGACCCTCCTTACCCACTCGAATCCAACGAGAACATAGTTTTAGGCACGCTTTCTCGGAAAAGTCGTAAAACAAAAATGATCATACTGCAAGCCAGATGACCCAGAGTTCACCCGACGGCGAAGGCATATCTGAGCTCCAATTCTTAAATCCGTGTGGGAATCAAGGATAGGCCAAGACCGCCGGAAAAGTCCACTCGACTCGGTCATAAAACCAGGCCGCGACGAAAAACAAAATGCACATGGAAGGGCTATGAGGCGCATAGCAGCTGCACTATCGCAGGGCGACTTGGCGCCGGGCCCTAGACCTTAGATAAACAAACACAAGCTCATGCGTTTTTTCCACGAAAACTCGCTCGGAATAGCTTCATTCCGATTGGTCGCCTTGTAATTAATTTCATGCGCCTAGACTCCCAGATACAAAGAACTGTCTCCCACGTCGACCGCTCCGATTGGTTAGTCGAGTCAAAAACGAAAACCCCCTTTTTTTTCTCCTACTCCACCCAAGAAGGGAAATCTGGAGCAGGAAGGTCCAGAGGATTAAAAGAAAAATCAGTTCAGCATCATCATCCGAACCAGAAAGATCTCTTCTATCGACTCCAACCCTGTATCGCGATTCGTAACTCTATTCCGCGTTTAACAATCCAACTCTGTTTTTCAATCATCCATTTGCATATCTATATACTTCGAAAAGTATTGTGAACCTTCTCCGCGCTCTTCACACTCACGAAGTGACCCTCTGACCCATCTGCGGCACCATTGTAAACACAGCGTGTGTGCGGCCCATCGACCGACTTTGTACAAGCGAGCGTAACAGGCCGAGAGCGAAGGCCCTTTCACCGAAGTCCGAAGGACCATCATCCAGCGAACGTAAGCTAACTGCACCATTTTTTTGTATCATTTTCTTAATCCGCCGAACTGTACTCTTCCCATGTTTCCGACCGGCCAAGTGGACGGCACTTGGTAATAAACGAAAATTTGTAAACGGTAGCTACATCTGTCGCAATCACTCATATAACTCTTGACCATCTAGGCACTCGAGACCTAGAACACCCGTTTCACACATTCTCCTTTTACCCTCATCCCGTGCTATTGCGCTTGGCGTAGGCAAGAAAGAGGGAAACGAAAGTTTTATGCTCTCATCCCTTCCGGATGTGACAGTACAACTTGAGAAAAATAACGTTATCAGTGCTAATATTCGGTTACATGGGACCCAAACACGATAGCGAGGGTAATGACGCCAAGCCCTTTGTCTCAGAGACAAAGAAGGCGAGGCTCCATATTGCGCTCCAGGAGCTGGGCAGTCAGTTTCGTCCGGTAACTCCAACAGCGCGCATCACAGAATCGGCACTCTGAAAAGCGGCACATTTATTTTATTTAAATTTTTTTTCGAGTTTACCCTGGTCTCTCCAACAGTGTAACGTTTAAGTCTCTTCAAAACCGGCATTAATTGTTCAAATAAAAATACAATCAATAGGAAACATAACACGTCAAACACTTCAACGAATAATTTACGAAACTTTTATCGCGATATTTGCAAGGTAGCGGTGGATTTTATAAAAACCAAGAAAACATAGTTTTTTGTACTTATTTAAAAGTGATGGCAAACATTTTTTTTCACCACAATAATAATCGGAGCTTGTAGAGTATGCATTCACGTTTCCAAAACTGCCGGTCGAATTCCCGTACGACCGTTAGTTAAATAAAAATAAAATCAATAGGAAACATAACACGTCAAACACTTCAACGAATAATTCACGAAACTTTTATTTTTGTCTTTATCCAATGTAACTCCGTTTATTAACGTGTCAAATACACAATTGTTGATATCATTATTGATTTCTTCGCGCTGTAAAATTACGCAAAATACGGCAACCGCGCTAAAGTGTAATATTTTTTCGAGCAAATACTTAAAAGTTCATTTGGGTCTCGTTCGTGCGTGCAAACACGCTAACGAACAAATCATCGTAGTGCATTTCTATCTCTCTCTCCCTCTCGCTCACGCCGTTTTTCCTAACGCACGTATTCGTCTCACCCACGAAAATCTCTTGGCCAAAATTGGACAAATCTAACAGTGCTCTTATGAGGCTTGGCTGGCGCTCGAACACGCCACATCCGCTGACTTGCCGTAATCTGGCAGGTTAGCGACTAGCACGGTAATCCCGGTGCCTAGTGTTCGTACGTCGGTTTCCCTCGACCTTGACATTAGTATTCGCGGCTGGCCGCCAATAGCCGTAACCTGGCGGAGGTGGAGCCAGACGTAGCGAGATGGCAGTGCCGTAAACTGGCGCGCCCTAGACTCGCTCAGCGAACCAAATCTAATTTTTTATCAGTATATACATTCGCGTCAGACGAATACGTTCCCTTATATATTCGGTCAGCAAATAAAATATCGTATCCGTTCACAATTGGACGAATCTCCAGGGTCATTCCCGAGGTATCGGAAGGTTCCTGTACGAACTCGCGACACCCGCTGATCCGCCGTAATTCGGTATTTTATTATTATTTGTCCCGAGATTTATGTGATGTGCAAGCGTCAACTCATAATCACCTCGATGCACTTCGAAATTCACAGTTTCTTTAAAAATGGATTCAAATGGATTATATTAAAGATTTTTAGGGTCACTTGGCCCGCCGACCCGTGTGAGTCGGGGTTACCGTCCCAGTCCCGAGGAAGTGGACCCTCTACTTTGTAGCATGTATCAATGCACTTCTTAATATTGACTTAATGGCAAAAAGCCCTGTCGCTCAAAGGCAGCCCTCAACACTATCGCCGCACTTTTCTTAATGTCCTCGTTTTCTCGCTTTGCCCGTCGGCATCATGTCTCTAGCCTGCTTCGGTTAAACGCCAGTTGTCGAACGTACTCGGGGCAGGCTCGGCTCTTCACGTGATGTGCTATCGCCTTTCTTTTAAACCGCACGCAGTTCACACATGTAGGCGTCTTGGCGTCCTGGCACTTCTTCTTTTGGTGGCCCGTTCCGCCGCAGGTCCCGTAGAGGTCCGGGGCGGCATATTTTCTAGCCAGGTGCCCAAATGCCAGGCGCTTGAAGCACCTGGTAAGATTAATGTACTCGGAGACTCGCTAAGTGCACAGCCATTCGAGGTGCACTCGTCCTCTTTTGAGAATATGTTCCACTGTCGCCGCCGGAATTTCGACTGTGCAATTCTTCTTTTTTCCTTGTATTCTTGTAGGAGTGCCGCATCGCAACCTCTTTCTCGAGTCTCTCGATCTTCTCTGGCATCGCTGTCTCGAAATTTCTCGAGAGCAGGTCGGCCTTTATATCGCACTTCTTCAACTCTGGCTCAACGTCGTAAATCACGAGTGCCGGGCGCAGCTTCTTGGGCTCTTCAGCCCGAAGCTTTACCCCACCAAGATCGGCGCTTTTTACGAGCTCTATGTCTTCTTTCGAAGCTAAATTGGTTGTCTGGCTCTTGTGATCGAATGATCACCGCTAAAGGCGCATTTCGCCTTAACGCGTTTTTCCCAAGTGGCGGGGCCGGAGCCCCGCCAAACGAGCGGTCACTTCTGTTCTTCGCAGCGGACGCGTCCGCCGCGAAATCACCATCTCTTTATCCTCGAGCTTCCTCTTTTGCTCATCATTCGTCGCGTCCTTCTCTTCGAGCTTCTTCTTAAGCTCCGTGATCTCCTTGTTCTTTTCATTAATTTGCGTCTCGGCGATGACAAGTCTCTTTCTCAGGTGAAAGTTCGCAACATCTATGGCTTTTGCATGGAGGTGGTTTCTTATGTTCATTCTGGGCTCGGCGCGGATTTTGTACTCGTATCTGGATTTACGGTGCAAAATCTTTTGCATGTTTGACTTGGTGAGATCGATTTTCTCACTGAGAAGCATTTTTTCCTATTTGGCCCTTTCTAGGTCGAGCTATTCTTCTAACAGGACAGTGTCGGATGCGTCCGCTGCCTCAGCTTCGTCTTGATTCGGCTGGTTGGTCGCTTCCTGGGCTTCCGGCTGTGCGATTTCAGCCACGGAAGTCTGGTCCTCGATCCAGCTCTCAGTAGTTATCTTCTTTCGAGCAGGGCTCTTTGGAGCTCCTCCGCGTCCAGTGGATTCCTCCGAGCCGTCACTGCCGAAGTGTAGCTCTTTGCGTGGACGATTCTCGCTTCCTTGGGAGCATCCTCCCTCACAAGCGATCGACGCCACGCTATCAGTCCGTGTTAAATTGCCAGGTCTTGTTGCCATATCCATCTTGATTTCTTTTGTTTTGTTCGTATTGTCTTCCATATTTAGTCCCACGATAGTGGTCGGTCATACAGGTCCACCCCGGCCGTCCGCCTTACCGGGGTAAGAGGACTTATGTAATCTTGGTAATCTCGCATCCGAGGCACGTCACTCTAACCCCGGAATTGGATGGAGCTCGACCCCCGGATGCGCTACTCCCTGAATCATCCAGTGACGCTCACCTGGGCAGTGATACTGGACAACCCGCGAGGGACCGTAATTCGGTAGATCAGCGACTGGCACGGTCACACCGGTGCCTAGTGTTCGGGCTTCCGTTCCGTTATTCTCAAAATTTGTTCTCGCGACTGGCCGCCCATCACCGTAACCGGGCGGAGGTGGAGCCAGACCTAGTGAGTCGACGGTGCCGTAACCTGGCACGCCTTGAACTCACTCAGCGGTTCAAATAATTATGAAATCACAAAGTAAAATCTATGTATGAATATCTATAATGCGAAGGGAATATATCCGTTATAATGTTAGTCCAGTCCCCGACTGCTCCCTAAAACATCGGCATCACCGGGCCATCGCATCCTCACGAGCACCGGGTACCAGTCTGGGGCAACGACAGGTCGGGCCGAGCTGGAACATCTTCTTGACGATTCCTGGACACATTCGGTTAAACGGTCAAGTAGTTTTAACCCACTACGCACCGCCGCTCGTTCTCTCCAAGGTAAGCACAATTTTACGCTACTTTCTTATTCGCTTATCTGTCGCGCAATGCGTCAATTTCTGCACCAACGACTTTACTAGCGCCTATTCCAAGTGGGCTCATTCCTGCTTAAACGTGGCGCTTGTCTTCTGAGATGGTAACATACCGTCATATAAGTCATATGACTTATTCGTATCTTCATTATAATCCGTTCGTCGTGGCACATTCCCAGCAAAACTCAATTCCTGAAAGGTCAATTAAAAGACTATCAATTAGTAAATAAAAATAGGACCCACGACGTAACAGGAAAAATATTAATTGGTGGAAGCGGTGGGATACGCTTGGAGTCTTTGGTGTAAAATTAATTTCAAAAATTCATGTTTACTATCGCAAAGCGTAAAATAAAATAAGAGGTTTAAAATGGCTGAGTATTCCCAAAATTCAAAACGTTTTGGTGAAGAGGAACTCCGTGTATTAACAGATCCATTAGACAAAAAGACGCGAAATACTTTGTGATCAAGAACAGGCGGTATTAAAAAGAGAATAAGATACGTATGGAAGATTAGAAGCCCTTAGCGCTCGTGAAAGTGAACTAACAAGGAAAGGTCGCCAGGTGTCCCCCTCCAATGTCGATGAAATTTGGCATGTCTGAAGAATAAATAAAAGTAGGCGGTACGTATTTTTTTTATATTTGCGGAACCCAATACTTAAGGGGTCAAACGCACCCTTGAAAATAGGGAAGATTTTCGTTTCTTTGTCGATAACTCTTTAACGATACGAGATATGAAAAAAATTCAAATCGCAACAACATTTCTTTTTCCGTATACTATACATTCGAAATGAGAACGATGCAGATAACAACAAATTTCATATTGTTTATTGCATGCATGCAATTTTTTCATACCTATCTCCGAGAATTTTTAACCGATTGACATGTAAATTTGCATATATATATATATATATATACTACGAAAAATGCGTAGTCCCTCCTTGTTTAGCCATATATATATATATATATATATATATATATATATATATATATATATATATATATATATATATATATATATATATGGCTAAACAAGGAGGGACTACGCATTTTTCGGTTTTCCGATATCTCTCAATTAAGGGATTAAAACTGCCTTTTATTTTTTTTTGGATAAAAGCATCGAATAATCAACTACCCTTTTGGCATTCCGGGTTGAATCCACGTCAATATTAGTTTGTTCTATGATGCGATTGCATATTTGTAAATTCCACTCCCCGCCCCCTCCACCCAACCGTCCCCTTCTCGAAAGGTAAACGCGCAAAATTTCTTACGGTGCGGCATGGACGAAGATTCGTAGCAATAAAAATGGGTTACAATGAAAGTTCAATCAGTAAAAATAGTCGAAACAAATTTTCTCGATTTGGCGGAACGTCTTCTTAAGGGGTCAACGCACCGTTAAAAACTTTGTTGATTCCATAACTTTTGAACCGCCAAGATACAAAAAAAGTTTAAAGGGAAGATATGTTGTATTTTTCAACCACTAGCCGCTTATGACGGCAATGGCGAATATAACCAGAAATGTTAATTGTTAATTGCAATAATTCGTCACTAACTAATGAAAATCACTCCTCCGTTTGCTGATACGGACACAGAAATGGGTAAGGCTTTTGCAATTATCGATTAACTTTGTGCTTCGGAAAGCGACTGAATTACAATTGTATATTAAAAAAAAAATTGCACTCTTCTCACCATATCGAGAACACTATCTGCAGAGATTGCGGAGTCTTTGGGTTTCCACTGCAACTTGTAAACGAAGTGATGCAAAACATTTTAATCAGCTTAAAACGCTGCATCTTGTTTGCAAATGCCAAACCAATGAACGAAAGTAATACTTGGGGTGAAGAGAGACTACGGTGCAAAGAGCGGCTAGCCTGAGATAACCTTGAGATCACCTTACTATGGATTAATAAAACGTTTAATAAGAGCGCGTGTTGTTATCTTTTTTGCTATACGAACGTACGTGTGCTGATGAATTGCGTATATGAATTCAGCAACGCTCATTATTGCGGCAGTTTACGCTGAAGAAGCGGGTTGTGCTTTTTGAGTTTTAAATACAAAAAAATGTACGTTAATCCCATCAACATTATTCAACTTTTATCCATAGTGATAAGTGCTATGAATTTGTCTCCAACTCCAGTCACCGATCGGGAAAAACAGTTCAGTACGGACCTAGAAAACATAATCATAGAAGCGATGGATCAACCTATGAAAATGGGTTTGAAACCAGTTTGGATTTTCTGTCACGAAACGAATTTCATGAAGCTGCCACAATAGAAGATAACAGTGAAGAATATTGGCACATTCAACGATACCTGGATCCCGAAGTTGATGAAAATGTGAATGTACGAGGGATGTAGAAGACTTAAGTTACGGATACAAGACAAGAGCTGTGAATTGCTGGTGATTCGGGACAGACGGGAATAGAAAAATATCAGCTGTTCAAACGAAATTCAGAACGGCGAAATCAGTGCGGCAGTTACGCCGGTGCGCCCATAGTATAAACAAGGGTGGCACCCACAAAGAAAAGTTAACAAAAATAGCTCCCTACACGTTAAACAATTTCATCGACGCTTTGAACAAAAAGCTGCCTGTCCATGATATGGATATTCGACAATGGGCCTTACGTGCACGCGAATTGGTAGAAATGCCAGCCGTAGATTTTAAGCCATCCGCTTCTTTGGTGAAAACATTTGAAAAACAACATCGAATTGTGTAAAGGAAGATTATTAAGAATGTAACAAAACAACAGTTATTAAATGCTAATATACTTCAAGACAAAGCTAAACAATTGATAGAAACAGTGAAAGTCAACATGGCCAACGTTGGCGCTGAAAACACATTTAAGTCTGATCAAAGTGGATTCAATTTAGAGGTACATACAGGCCGCACATTGGTGAAAGAAGGGCAGAAATCCGGTGAGATAGTAGTGCAATCGAAAACATCAACATCACACAGTTATACTATACAGCCTGTGAGTTCTGCGAGTGGCAAGCTTTTGGTACCTATGTTGATCGTTGTAAACGAACCTACCGGCAAATTTGGTCCTCGAGTGGAACAAACTATGTTCATAACCGAAAATATATTTCTATTGGCTTCGAAATATGGAAAATTATCGACTAATCACTTTAAGCGTTGGGTTCAAGAAATATATTGAGACGGATAGGATCGTCTCATGGACAAACATCATGAACTCAAAGAGTTAACCGATTTCGGGAAAGGGACGGGGTAAGGGAAAAGCAGACCGACACAAAAACAAGGTCAATTAGGTAAGACCTACAGAAAAACAAAGTATAAGCACACTAATTTGATTAAAAGAAAAAAAGCTAACAATAACAAAGGGTAAGGGGGAAAGTAACGGCCGCACATCATAGAAGCAAAATTTATTTAGAAGAAAAAGTTACGGAAAAGAAGGGGAAAGAAAAGGCGGTAAAATCAGAATATAAAAGGACGCGTATTTTGGAGGAAAGTCAGTTCTTTCATCCGTCGTGGATCGATCAGTACTGCTTGGCAAAGTAAATCCCTAGTGGGCAGGAAACGCTTGGAACACGAAATGTTGAGAAACAAGGAAGAAAAGGAGTCACGCCTAAAAAAGCATTAAAATTCTCTCTTCGTTTTTGGAAAATTAACTAGTACTGCTGGACCGAGTACATCCCTAATGGATCGGAAACGCCTGGAACACGGAACGTTAAGGAACAAAATAGAAGAAGAATTGGAATATTTTTTTTTAAGTAAGAGAAAATTGGAAAATCAAAGAAAAATAAAAAGAGTAATAAGGAAAGTTAATAACTAAAGCGTAGAGAAGAATTATCGCTAAATAAGTAGGGAAATTATAGTAGGAGAAAATACAGTCCAAGAAGGTATAATAATTGGCGAGCGTTACGGATATACAGAGTGAGGCACTAACTGTTGCCACCTTGAATATCTCTGTAATTATCGACGTCACAAAAAAATATTTAAAACAAAAGTTGTACCGTACGAAAGGGGTCATCAAATGCGACCATTTTTTTATCTCAGTGGAGGCGCTGTCGCACAGTAAAGGTCACCTCCACTTTTTTAAATGGGACGGTACATTTTTTTTCAACTATCTTGTAAAGCATCGAAAACTGCATAAAAACATTTGGGGTTCAAAGTCGTTTAAGGGCATTTAAGATAAAAAAAGTGATATGAGCTTTATTTTTTTGTGAAATTACCTTTATTCACAGTAGATGTTCAAAGTGATTGCCATTGGAATCAATGCAGTATTGCAATCTCCTCATCACGAATTTCTTATCACTTCGGCACTTATCGCGGAAGTCTTGCCATTGTCTTGTATGTAAACAACGGCACCAAACCTACAATGTACACGGAACATTGTACAATGTTTCGCCCAAACAGACCCAAGATAACGATAGTAAGAATGGAGAGACTAGTATTAATGAATCAAGCGAATGTAAATGATGTATTTTTTTGAAGAGCAAACTGATATGCTTCTAATTTACGGAGAATGTCAGAAAAATGTAGTGAGAGCTAGAGACTTATACGCTTTTTTTTAATATAAGTAAACGGCAATCTGTTATTATTACGACACTCAGCTGTTTGTTTGACATTAGATGGATTTGACACGAATCTAGGTAGGTATCCAGTGACACGTCTCCCTGGTGTGTACAATTATTCGTATTGTTGTGCCTGTATATACACGTATAGGAGCTTACACTTTTTACATACTCCCATACTCACGCTCACACATTCACTCACACGCATGCACTCATATAATTATTTTTGTTTCATTTTTTGGGCTGTACAGTTTAGGCTGGGAATCGCTCTGGGAGGTCTTTTGGTTTAAATATTTTAAGTTGTCTTGTTATTATGCCTTCATTTAGAAGGATTGAAGCCAGTTGATTGGGGTGGTTGGTGATCCTCTGCTGATATTTTTCGCTGAATTGCTGTATCTCCTTTTTTATCGGATTCATATTGAGGTCCTTATGGATTTGTTTGTTCGTCGCGTACCAGGGGGCATTGGTGATGACTCTTAGTGTTTTCGACTGGAACCTCTGGAGTATTTCGATGTTGGAGTTACTGCTTGTTCCCCATAGCTGTATGCCATATGCCCATATCGGTTTTAACATCGTTTTATAGATGATGAGTTTGTTATGCATCGATAACTTAGATTTTTTGCCAATGAGCCAATACATTTTGCTGACTGTTAGATCGAGTTGCTTCTTTTTGTTTTTATGTGCTTAGCCCACGTAAGGGTCCTGTCGAGGTGAATTCCCACGTATTTGACCTCATCTACGATTGGAAGTGGCTGACCATAGAGTTTTACCGGTGGGCAGTTCCCCTTCCTTGTTGCAAACGTGATGTGTACGGATTTCGTTTCGCTGGCTTTTATTCTCCATTTGTCGAGCCACTCCTGTTTTTTATTTAGCTGTACTTGGAGTACGTTTTATGCGACGGCTGGATCTGTATCGGCTGCTAGGATCGCTGTATCGTCAGCATACTATTTCATGATTAAGAAATATTGAGGTAGGGTTTGTTTTATTTTGTACAAGAGTCCGCCGTGCCAGACTTTGTCGAATGCTTGTTTTATATCTAGAAAAACAGCCGAACAGTATTTCTTTTCCTCAATCGAGTTTGATATGGCGTTATATGCTCTATTCACTTGCTTTATTGTCGAGTGTATATTTCTGAATCCGAACTAGTATTTCAGGATGAGCTCGTCGCTGTCAATTGTTGTGTTCATTCGTTTCAGCAATATTTTCTCGAGCAATTTTGACAGAGTGGGTAGCAGGCTAATTGGTCTGTACGAAGTGACTTCGTTCGGGGGTTTTCCTGGTTTTAGAAAGAGTATAATTTGTGCTGATTTCCATTGCGACGGTATATAAGATTGCCGGATTATGGCATTGAATAATGTGGTCATAAAGACAATGGCTTTCCTGGGCAATTCTTTGAGAATTTTTCCATCGACGAAGTCGATTTCCAGGCGCTTTTCTGGCTTTAAATTTCTTCACTATAATGTGTCGCATTTCGTTTGGCGAGGTGTGTTTTATCGGTAGGTGCATAGGGAGTGGGGTCTGGAGGTATTCGGGTATTTTGGGTATATTTTGATTTGCAGGATACGGTTTGAAAACGTTGGATAGGAGATTAGCGAATACCTCTGCTTTTTCTGCGTCGCTTCTGTCCCAGCTGTTATCTGGTTTTTTTTATAGGTGGACTTTGTTGCTGGGGCTGCTTTATTCGTTTTGTCACCTTCCATAGTGAGTAGTCTGTGTTCGCCGTATTTGTTAGATTCTGTAGGTTACATTGTATAGATTCATATTGAAATTCTCTTATCGACTTTTTTCGATAGCCGATAGCTCTATTATAGTTCGTTTTATCGATGGGGTTTTTTGTTACCTGCCATTTTTTTCTCAACTCTCTTTTTTTAACTATTTTATCTCTTATTTCTCTTAGATAATAGTTTTCGCGAGCTTTTGTTTTGTTAGGTAGTCACTGGCTTAATATGGTCGCCGTTTTTTAGAGACATTTTCAGGTTGATGTCGCTTTGTATTATATCTTGGAACATTCCCCAGTCCGTTTTTTTATTGTATAGAAAGGGTAAACGTTGCCGGAAGAGAACTCTCGTACTAATGGTCAAAGTGACGGGCGTATGAACTGATGAGAGATCTAGATCAGTTTTTATGAGTGTATGACCCTTGACTATTCCTTTCGTTACGAAAAAATCTAGAACATCTGGTATTTTGTTCACGTCTGTGGGCCAGTATGTAGGTTCCCTTGGTGACAATTGATCATAGTTTTTCTCGTACATGCTTTTATACAGTTCCCGCCCTCTTGTGGCATCTAGCCTCGAGCCCCAGAACCGGTGCTTCGCGTTGAAGTCGCGTCCTGCGATGAAGCGCGGTCCTAGACTTCCGAAAAAGTCTAGATTCGTAATGTTTGATCGATTTTTTTACAATAATTGCTGTACCACCGTGTGCCGTGCCATCGGGATGCAGTGTTTCATATATATTGTAGTCTTGAATTTTAAGATAGCTTCTAGCAGTGAAATGAGTTTCCGAGATCAGCATAACATCTATTTTCTTTGTGTATAAATATGCTGTTAATTCTTGGCAGTGCTGCACCAAGCCATTTGCATTCCATACGACTATACTGTAAAAGTGATTTATTTTGTGTTGATGAACTTCGAAAGTACTGTAGTTAGTAGATGTAGCATTGTATTTAAAAGTTCATTTTGCTGTTTGAAGGCGGCTTTAAATTCGTCGAACGATTTTACAAGGAACGATGATATTTCTGTATTTATTGTTGTTTCGCTAGCGACGCTCAGTCGGAGCGGACGGCGGCGCACGCTTAGGGTAGGTCGACGGAAAGAATTGGTTGACACGGAGAAGTCTGTATTTCTATATCGTTTTATTCTTCATACAGCTTTGTCCGCCGAGTTGTTATTATAATCCGCAGGTGGGGCGTGTGGTGACTCGCTCCAAAGGAGTGACGGCAGAGTTTTGGTCCGCCTTATGCCCGGCAGGAGGGCGAGAGGTGGAGTTGTCGCTCTATCCTCGGCCGAGAGGACCCTTGATGTTGGTGGCGGGCTCGGAGGTTCCCACTCGCTGCCTGATGATAGTCGTGATCCCTGCTCGATCAGCGAGGGTCGTGTAGCCTCGGAGGTCTGGGTGCCTCTGGTGACTCGTGGGCACCGATGCGTCTGCGTTCCCACCGTATTTCCTGGTGAGGCTGGTAGGGGGGAGAGCAGGGTTGGCCCCGCATCGGTCCAGCGAGGTGACGTGTAACGCCGCACCCTGACGTCCCAGGTGGCGAGAGAACCGCGTGGCGGTCGAGTGAGGAATCCCCGTTGAGTAGAGAGTTCCTCCTTCAGAGGGATGAGCTTCCAAGGTATTTCGCTCGAAGATAGCTCCTCCTGCGGGTTGCGTTTGTATTTTAACTGCCGCATAGGTATGCGGGCAGCGAGCAATATGCGAGGACAGTGGCAAAAGGATCTTGCCGAGAGGTCTAAGCGTGGTAGGATTACCCGTGCTTTGGCCCGTCTGTCGCTGCTCTTCGGGGTCTCGCGCCGCTCCTTATATTCCCGATCGTGTCGGGCTCCGGTTACGCGAGACTCACGCGCGCTCTCCCTCTGTGCGTTCGCGGCGGCACTAGCGGCCGTACGAGCGTCGCGCGCGGGAGGTGTCGGACAGGCGGCCTAGTTCTAGGCGCTCGGGAGTGGGGGGCTCGAGTGGTTCTCTGGCGGCCGTGTCTCGCTCAATTGTGTTGTTGTTATTTGTATCCGCGCTTGGCCTTGGCCTTACTATCTCGGCATAGCTTGTGCGATTGTTTCTGTCCGGTGATCTGGTGCGCGGTGATCTTGAGGGCTGACTTGCGGGATCTCGGATGTTATTGGCTATTGATCTGTGCCAGTGCGATTTCTGGGCGTTTGCATTTCTTCTTTCTATCATTTCTCGGTATACAGTGCATCCTTTGTAATTAGCTGTGTGATTTTTATCACACAGTGCGCACGTGGCTGGGGTATCTTTCGATTTTTTACAGTTTGCAGTGCTATGGTCCTCTCCGCATTTCACGCATCTATATTGCATGCGGCAGTAGGTTTTCGTATGCCCGTATCTTTGACTCCTGGTGCATTGCGCTATTTCCGGTCTTTTTTGGGGGGGTTCGATTTGTAATTTTGCGTTGAAAAGAAGTTCGAGTTTATAGATAGCTTTATTGTTATTGGCCGGTTCCAGGTCTAGAAAGAATAGCGGGAGCGGTAATTTAGTTCTGCTCTGTCTGATGTTCATTACATTCCTCACTTGGTGGCCATGTTTCTCAATTTCTTCTTTAATATCGTTGGGAGAGGTGGAGGGATGCAATGATCTTATTACAACTCTGAAAGCTCGTTGTTGTTTAAGTTGATAGGTGTGATAGGAGGCTCTTATTTCGTCTAGCTTGGGTATAATTGATCTAAACGCGTCTGTGCTCTTGGCCAGGATTTTCAGTTGGCGGCCGTCGCTATTTATAGATTTGTATGTATAATCGCCTCTTGAAACTATTTCGCTTAGTGTTGTGATTAGAGCATTTATTGAATCTACTGCCGGTATAAATATCGGAGGCGGTTTCGTTTCGCTACTGTTGTCGTTTGCTGTTTGATTCTCTGTTTGGTTGTTCAATGTGTTTACTCCGTCTGTCACCGTTGAATTTTGGGTGAGGACAGTAAATCTATTTTCGGTGCGGATGTATTGTGTCTCGGGGTCGCTTTCGACCCGTTATCGCGGGAATCCCTTCTTAGGCGTTTTTTAGCGCGAAATACCTGCCAAGGAGGTGATTTTCCTGGGACGTTGGTGTTCGGCGTTCGTCTGAGTATCAGCCCTATGTCGTCTCCTTCCTGGCTTCTTGCGAATGACGTAGAAGGCGATTGGCTCGTATGCAGGTGTTGGTTATAAGTCGAGGTGTCGTCCTTTTTTTATATGTCCAGCATGCCCGTGTCCTGCTCCGGATTATCCCTACCACTTTTTTCCGCCATGCCACCGAATCTCGATAGCACAGCAGCACCTCACCGATATTTACAGTATATTTCTATTTCACAATAGAGGAATTTAATATTCTTAGTTCTCATCCTACACGGCGTACATTTCAAATTTTGTACAATAAACTGAGGACAACTGGATCCTTAACCCGTCGGGAAAGTAACCGACAAAAGCGAGTTAGTAACGAAGAAACGGAAATTGGTGTTATTGCCGCCGTTCATCGAGACCCTTGTGCGAGTTCTCGTCAAATTGCGAGGGAATTTGGCGTAAACCAAAGAAGTATTCTACGTGTTCTACATCGTCATAAATATTATCTTTACCACATCAGTCTCCACCAGGAATTAACTGGTACAGATTTCATGAATCGCACTGAATTCTGCCGATGGGCTCAACGCCAGATTCAGAGAGATGACTCATTTATTAATCGGATTTTATTTACTGATGAGGCAACATTTACGAATCATGGAAATATTAACTTGCATAACATGCATTTGTGGTCAACTGAAAATCAACATTGGCTGCGGCAAGTTGCACACCAACGACCGTGGTCGGTTAATGTATGGTGTGGGATTATTGGGGATATAATCATAGGCCCTTATTTCATCGAAGGGAATCTTAATGGTAGGAAGTACACCACATTCCTTCAAGAAACATTAGGTCCGTTATTGGAAGAAATACCTTCAGAAACAAGAACATCCAACTACGCCCGATGATATGCGTGAGAGAATTGTTCGAGCCTGTAATTCGATAAGTGCCGAAGTGATAAGAAATTCTACACAATCCGTGATGAGGAGATTGCAATACTGCATTGATTCCAATGGCAATTACTTTAAACATCTAATGTGAATAAAGGTAATTGCACAGAAAAATAAAGTTCATGTCACTTTTTGATCGTAAATGATCTTGAACGACTTTGACCCCTAAATGTTTTTTATGCAGTTTTCGATGATCTGCAAGATAGTTAAAAAATGTACCGTCCCATTAAAAAAGGTGGAGGTGACCTTTACTGTGCGACAGCGCCTCCACTGAGATAAAAAAAAATGGTCGCATTTGATGACCCCTTTCGTACGGTATAACTTTTGTTTCAAACATTTTTTTGTGACGTCGATAATTACAGAGATATTCAAGGTGGCAAGAGTTAGTGCCTCACCCTGTATAGAACACAAACATATCAAATTTAGAAGAATACGAGAAATATTATACTAGGAGATAAGAAAGCGCCAAGACATATTCAAATATTGTAAGCGACAGTCATACAAAACACACACACACACGCATACAGAAACACACCGTTATTATCGATAAATGCGTATCAGGATCACAGAAAGGGTAAGGAGGTTTCCCGTAATAACGAGCGTGCCGAAATCCATGCAAAAAATGGGCCAGCCAAAAATGGTGCTTGAGGTAAATCGCGCGGATCACCGTAGACCAGTAGGTGGCGACCTCTCACGCCAAGATCGAATACCGTGTAAATCAATTATCAACGCGCGATAATTGATCGGGAGAGAGTGTCGATCACGACGACGCGGCTGGCAGGCTTAGGGTAGGGGAATCGGTATCGACGCGTGACGAGAGAGCGCGCGCACCTAGGGCACGTAGATCGCGATTCCTAGCGCCACGAGCGAGAGCGCGCTGCGACTCAATGCGTCCTAAGAGAAAGGCATAAAGAGAGAGGGAAAGCGTCGTGGTTCTTAGCGCCATGAGCGAGAGCGCGCCGCGACTCAACGCGCCCTAAGAGAAAGGTACAAGGAGAAAGGGAAAGCGCCGCGTAGACCTAGACCAAGCAGCGCGACCTACAGCGCCGCAAGCGAGAGCGCGTCGCGACTCGGAACGCCCGAAGCAAAAGGACTAGGGAAGATATCGATCGACGATAAATCATCACGCTCGACCCACGCAAGCAATGAGTATTTAACCAACTGAGAAAGATATTGCGAAACGTACAAAAACAACACATTATATTTATACACGGCGTTATTTTTAGATGATATCGAGCCATAAAAACTGAATAAATCGTTTTTTGTTAAAAAATACCAAAAACACCTGAGTTTCTACTAATTTCTTCACTGTTCGAGTCCCGAACCCATACATTTATTTGTGACGAATTAAGACCCGTTTCAATATATTCCTAATGCGGGTCCTAAATCGATAATACTTCTGGATTCGCGGAGCGGTCGATGTCCAGCTGCATTTAAAGTAATAGATATGCAAAAGAAGGATATTCAAGTTTTGACCATTCTAGCAGGTAAATACAGGGTGTCCCATTTTAATCTTACACCTGAATTTTCTCGAAAAATATTGCTCGGACGAAATATTGTGTGGAACAAAACTTCTAGGGATTGACGGGGGACGTTTGAAAAAAATTTATTTGAGGAGCCAAAATTCAAAATGGCGGTGTTACAAAGGCTGACATGTTTTTTTCAAACGGAAACATAAGTTTTTTTTATTGCCAAAAAATTTGTCAGCTGAAAACTAAAAACTTTTGTTGAAAATTGTTTTGATAAAGTTCATAGTTTTCAAGTGAGAACATCATTTTCAATTATTTCAGATGTATCCAGGATTTGTTTGTGTGTGTGTGTGAACACGAGAATTCTCGACCAGTAGCACGGGCCTCCCCGCGGGACGAGAAACCGATGGAGCACCCCGTGAAAATGATAGACGCATCACTGTGCGAACCGTCCACGTCTTAATGACGCGTTAAAAAAAATAGCTTCCCTAGACGTTGACTCACCCAACTTATCAGGACTTAATGAATTTTTAATAGACTCAGGCTCAGGCAGTAGAGAGAGAGAGAGAGAGAGAGAGAGAGAGAGAGAGAGAAGGAGCGAGAGAGCGAGAAGGAGCGAGAGAGCGAGAAGGAGCGAGAGAGCAAGAAGGAGCGAGAGAGCGAGAAGGAGCGAGAGAGCAAGAAGGAGCGAGAGAGCGAGAAGGAGAGGGAGAGCGAGAAGGAGCGAGAGAGCGAGAAGGAGAGGGAGAGCGAGAAGGAGCGAGAGAGCGGGAGAGCGAGAGAGCGAGGGAGCGAGAGAGCGAGAGAGAGAGAGATAGAGACAGAGACAGAGAGAGAATTACGATGATTTATTCGGTGCGTGTGGACACGGACGAACGAGAGACAAATATATTTTTATTATTTGCTCGGGTAATGAGGCTCCGATAGCAACAACACGTGTGTATCGTGCGAGCATTCGAAAGTAAGGAGTGGGAGGGGTAAAAGAACACAGTGAACGAAAAAACAGTGGAAGTTGAGGAAAGAAAGGGCGGCGGAAGCCGGAGAAATAATAGAAAAAGTGAAAATAAGGTGTGAAAGCACGGAAAAGGAGAGTAAAGGCAAGTAGGAAAGCGTGGTTGGAGTGAAGAGAAGAGTCACGAGTCACGAGGATGGACGAGATGGAAGGAAGCACGCATAGCGGGAATTGGAACGAGGAAAGTGACATCTACGATCAAGAAGGCAAAGTAGAGGAGGGCGAACCTCAGAGAGGTGCCGGAGGAACAGGAGGCGACGGAGACAGCGGTGAGCGGAACCAGAAAGGAAGCGCTGGTAAAGTAGGACGCGCGGGTATCGACAGAGAAAGAAAAACAACGGGGGAGAGCAGAACGGAGTCAGTATATCCAGAAGAGGTAGGTGAGAACGGAGAAACGCCGAAAACGGCAGGATTGGAAGAAAAAGAGTCAACAGATAAAATGACAATGACAGGAAAAAGAAGAAGAGGGAGGCCGGCCGGGGCTTTGGGAGTGAAGAAAAGAAAACTGCGCTGTGCAAGATCGTTGCTAGACCACTGGGGAGGGGGAAGAAAGAAGAAAGAGCGGGGAGAAAGATCAGATGAAAAAGGACATAGGGGGGGAGGGCAGAAGAAGAAAGAAACGACTGGACAGGAAGAAGAGAGAGAGACATAACGGAGAAGTTCGAAGAGAAGTTAGCAACGGCAAAACAAATATGGGAGAAGAAATCAAGGATAATGGTAATGGAAACTGTAAGAGAAGTGATAAGGACATTGGAAAAAAGGCAGAGCCAGCAAGAGGATAGGCAGCTACAGGAAGAAACAATCGCAAAGAGCAAGGTAGAAGAGATGCTAATAGAAGAGCAGGAAAGATGGAATCGGAGATTCAAAGAACAAGAAGAATTGATAGAACAGCTTGTACAAGAAAATGAGGAAATGAGCAAAAGAATTCAAAGTCTGGAGAGGGAGAACAGAAAGCAAGAAGAAACAAGAATGGAAGAAAATCAGAAGAGAAATCAGGGAATGAGATGGGACGAAAACCAGAATGAAAAGATACCAGGAGACCAGTACGAGAAAGAAGAAAGAGAAATACAAGAGCAAAGAGGAGGACGGAGAACGGAACCAGAAGCATGGAGTGAAGCCACAAGAAGAAGAGGGAAAAAACAAGAAGAGTGTGGAAGGAGGGAACAAACAATAAGGGCAAGCCCAAGAGGACTGACCCAGGAAGAATGGGAGGAGGAAGGGCTAAAGAGGAGACAAAGGAAAAAGAACATAATTATACAAGGACTGGAAAAAACGGGCCGGTATGGGACATAGAGAAAACGGTCTGGGAGAGGACGGGAATAAAGCCGAGAATACAAAGATGGAAAGAGATCAGAGAAGGCGTACTGGTACAGATGGTGTCAATCGAAGACAAAATCAGAATAATGAAACGTGTCGCGCGGAGAGTGACAGGTGTAGAGGAAGCAACAATCAGGGAGGACACAACAGAAAGAGAGCGAGAGGTGCAAAGCTGGATAGTAGACTACGCGAGGACCCTGGAACAGGACGGCAGAAAAGTGAGGGTGGGGTACCTCAAGTTACAGATAGACGGGAACTGGAGAAGTTGGAATGAGAGATACGGCGAATTGGAAGAATCAAGCAGCAGCAGATGGACAGAGCGAACGGGAGAACCAGGACCGGGGTTTCGACAGAGGTACCAACAACGGAGGAGGGTATGGTACGGCAAGGGATACGAGCCGTAACCTGGAACGTGGCAGGCGTGAGGAAAGTGTTCGAAGTATGGGACTGGTTGAAGGAAATGGACATTATCGCGATCCAGGAGACGTGGTTAGAAAAGGGCGGGGAAGAAAAAGTGCTAAGCAAATTAGATAGGGATTTCATATGGGTTACAAAAGCGGCAATGAGAGAAAAGAAGAGGGCCAGAGCGAAAGGAGTGCAATTAATAGGTATAAGGAAAATAATAATAGGGGAATGGAAAGGGGGATTGGTAATAAAGGGGATACAAATGGGAAGGGACAGACAAGAAAAAGGGACAATAGTTACAATTTATAACAAAAACCTAAGCGAGATTGAAAAAGGATTAGAAGAAATAGTAGAGGAGACAGAATTGAGGGGGGGAAGGGATGATGCTAATGGGAGACTTCAATGCAAGAATCGGGGAGGAACAGGCAGAAAAAGGAGGTCAAGAAGAGCAGGCCAAGGAAAGAAGATCTAAGGACAAAAAGAAGAACGCAGAAGGGACAAAATTGATCAACTTCTGTAGAAGGAATGGATTGGAGATAGCAAACGGAAGATGGGAAGGGGATGAAGAGGGAAACTTAACATACATAGAAGAACAGGGAGGAGGAGGATCAGTAATCGATTATATAATAATAAACATGCAGGCTGAACGAATGGTGAGGAAGCTAGAGATACATCAAAGAACAGAATCGGATCACCTACCGATAGTGGTGATGATGGAGAGAAGACAACGGAAAAAACTAGAGGACCAAACGCAAAAGAAAACGGAAAGAACAAGGAGGGAAAGGAAAATAGTGTGGAAAGAAGAGCTGGGAGAATGCTACGCAGAAAAGTTCCAAGAGATATGGAGAACGAGAGAAAAAAAGAAAGAGGGAGATAGATGGGACAATCTGGTGGAAACCATAAGGAAAACAGCGGAAAAAGTAGGGATGTATAAATGGGTAGGAGGGGAGGGAGAAGAAAAAAGGGTAAGTAAAAATGTTCGAGAACAAAAAAGGGTGGTATGGAAAAGGTTGAAAGAATACTTGAAGAAAACAGGAGAAGAGGAAAGGAAAATGCTGAGAGAGGCGAGAAGAGCACTAAAGAAAACAAGGAAGGAGGAAATGGAGGAACGTTGGAAGCAAAAATGGGAGGCAGTAAACAAGAGCAAAAATCCGACTGAATTATGGAGGGCATTGACACCGTTTAGAGTCAGGAAAACGGGAAAAAGTAGTCAAAAAATACTGGAAAAGGAATGGATTAACCATTTTAGAAGACTGCTGGGAGGGGAGGAGATCAGAAGAGAAGGACAAACCAACCAATGGGAGAAAGATACGGAAGAAGAAATGGAAAAGAGAGGAGGAACCAACGAGGTAAAAGATAGAGAGAGACTGCTGGAGAAAACAGCGAATAGAGACATACAGGTGGCAGAAATAGAAAGAGTACTCAAAAAAACGAAGAAAAGGAAGGCGGCGGGACAAGATGGACTCCCAACGGAAATGTTTCAAGGGCTACCGAGAGACGGAAGGGCGGAGCTGTACGAAATAATTAAGGAAACATGGAGGAGCGGGAAACTGGTAAGAGGATGGGAAACAGGCAGGATATACCCCATACATAAGGCGGGAGATGTGGCAAAAGCAAATAATTATAGGGGAATAACGCTAATGGATGTGGGATATAAGATATTGACGACCTTAGCCAATAAGAGACTGTTATACTGGCTGGAAGGAAAAAGGATGCTGAAGGAAGGGCAAGCAGGCTTCAGGCAGCGAAGAGGAGCGCGGGATCACATATTTGTTCTTAACGCCATAATTAACAACAGTTTGAAGAAGAAAAGAGGAAAGCTATACGCGGCGTTCGTGGACCTCCGGACAGCCTTCGACTCGGTAGATAGGGGGATTTTAATACGAAAACTGATTGCGGCAGGGGTTAACGGGAAAATTTTGGGAATCATAAAAGGAATCTACAAGGAAACCCAGAACGAAGTGATAACGGGAGAAGGGGTGTCAGAAAAATTCAGAACGTGGAAAGGAGTTAGACAAGGTTGCGCGCTGAGTCCAACGCTATTCAATTGGTACATCGAGGACATGGAATTAGAATGGCAGCGAAAAAAGGAAGGATGGACAGTAATAGAGGGAGAAAAGATATATGCACTAAAGTACGTAGACGATGTGGTACTAGTGGCAGATACAGGGGAGGGGCTAAGGGAAATGTTGAAGACTCTAGAGAAATACGTGGAAAAAAACAAGCTGGAGATCAACACAGAAAAAACGAAGGTAATGGTGTTTCGAAAAGGAGGAAGAGAAAAGAAGGAGAAAGGATGGGAAGTGAAGGGGAAAAGACTCGAGGTAGTACGGGAATACAAGTACCTGGGAGTGTGGTTTTCGACAGGAAACACCTTTGAGAAACACATCAGACTGAGCGAAGAGAATATCAGAAAGGCGATTAATGCGGCATGGGGAATCGCAAAAAGGGCGAGGATAGGAGACCTGAGGGAAAGACTGCATATAACAGAGACAATAGCGAGAAGTGGACTGTTATACGGAGTCGAGGTATGGGGGTGGAAAAGAAGAGAAAGGATAGAAAGGATGCAGGCAACATACACCAAAATGGCGATGGGACTAAGAAAAAACACACCGGACTATATCTGGAAAATGGAAGCAGGATGCCAGGGAATAGGAATAATCATGAAGAAAAGGGCGGCGGATTATATAGGTACCATCATGGGAATGGAAGAGGAGAGATGGCCCAAGAAATGCTTGAAGGAAGAGGCGAGAGGGATCGTAAACGGAAACGCGACAAAATGGGGAAGAGAAATGGAAGAGGCCATGAATCAGGCGGGAGAGGGGCAAATAGGAGACACACTAAGAAGAAGCAACAGGAGGGAGTGGAGAACGAAGACAGGGAAAGCAGTGCAAAACTTGTCGGATCAAGAAACACAAAGAAATTGGGAAAAAATCGACAGATCAAGGTTTTGCGTTGAATATAAAGACAGGAAGACAGAAGTGGGGATGAAAGAGTATTGGAGGAAAGGAACAACGCGGGGGGAAATTAGAGAAACGTGGGCAAGGATGAGGTGTGGGAGTGTAGGGAAGGAGAAAGAAAAAGGATTCAAGGATACGAGATGCAGAGTGTGCAACAGGGACGAGGAAACACTGAAGCACATAGGGGAATGCGAGGAGGCAAAGGCGCAAATGGACGAAGAGGTGAAAAGGAAATATCAACGATGGGTGGAACAACAGGTGGGAGAAATAGCAGTGGCATGGAGCAGAGCTCTAAAAGGAAAGGAAATAGTGGAAGAACTCTGCGAGGTAGTCAGGGAATTTTAAAAGATAGGGAAAATGAAGGGAGAGGAAACTGGGAGGGAAGTTTAGAGAAGAGAAATGTAAATAATAGAGATATGGCAAAAAAGAAAACATATTGTAAAAAGAGGAACAGACGGGAGATTGTAAAAGCCCGCAAGGGTGTACATGTGAAAGAATAAATACTAATACTATTTGCTCGGGTAATGTTACACTTTTGTGCGGTCGCCGTAGTTTGCGTTATTTTAATAGCGCGAAGAAATCAAAGGTGATATAAACAATTGTGTATTTTACACGTAAATAAGCGTAGTTACATTCAATAAAGAAAATAATATAAGTTTCCTAAATTTATTTGTTTCAGTATTTGACTTGTTATATTTCCTTTTACTTTTATTTGAATTTAAACAATTAGTACCGGTTTTACAGAGACATATAGTTACACTGACGAAGAGACTGGGGTAAACTCGAAAAGAATATAAGATAAAATAAATGTACCGGCTTTCAGAGCGTCGACTCTGCGATGCGCGCTGTTGGAGAGACCGGACAGAACCGACTGCCCAGCTGCCGGAGCACAGTATGTACCCTCGCCCTCTTTGTCTCTGAAACAAAGGGCTTGGCGTCATTACCCTCGCCCTCGAGCTCGGTCCCCATGTAACCGAATGTTAGCACTGATAACGTTATTTTTCCCGAGTTATACATGAGCAATGAAATGAATATTTTTCGTTATCGGCAGGATGTGCTGATTACGTGGTGACCAAGTTCCGAGGAGGTCTGTGAGACAACTCGCGATGAAGCTGACCGCTTGGGAATAGTTTTGCGGGTTATTCGAGGACTCTTGCATCCCCAATATAAATATAATATAGATATGCCAATATTTCTTAATTCTAGGACCATTGTATCATGGTCAACACGAATATACAAATATACATGTAAGTATGAGTATCAATATTATTATTTGTACTCCGGAGACTCTCTTGGCACGATTACGATATCTCCGGCGCCTTGATTTAACCATGGATAATCAATATTTGGGCCAAAATAAGCACTTTTTGAAGAATAAAAAAATCGCGATTTTGGCTTTGTTTAGTAGATACAGATGAAGATTTCATGTAAAAACGCGTGCGCCCACGCACACACACACACACACATAGTGGAGAGGGTTTTGAGTCGATACAATAGTGGGAGTGACGCCCCGCAGTTCCTAATCTCCACTATCACACACACACACACACACACACACACACACACACACACACACACACACACACACACACACACACACACACACACACACACACACACACACACACACACACACACACACACACACACACACACACACGCACGCACGCACGCACGCACGCACGCACGCACGCACGCACGCACGCACGCACGCACACACGCACGCACGCACGCACGCACGCACGCACGCACACACACACACACACACACACACACACACACACACACACACACACACAAACAGCCCTTGTAGGACTAAGGAATACCAATGCAGATAACCTCCACGTGGTGTATTCTGGATAACGCTAATAATCTGCAGCCAATTTACATAAATCACCGACGAAGTACGATGAAACAATGCAAAGCACGCGGAAATTCGATTCACATAGAAAAATCGGGGAAATAAATGTTTTACTCTTCAAAGCTCTGTAACTCCGAAACTAAGGCTCAAAACGAAAAAAGTTATTCTTGTTTTTTGTATTTTTTCGCCCATATTACATAATCCAATGATAAAATTAAGGCGCCGGAGATATCGTAATCTCCCCACTCTCTTGGATGTCCCAGGAGTTTACCGAGTATATATATATGTATATATGTGTGGGTTACTTTGAGGACTTATGTCCCCGCAGTCTGCATGAAAGTAGATATGTATCGATTATTGCCTCGGGACTCGGGTATATATCCCTGAAGCGTATGGAGTATGTATATGTGTGTATATATATATATATATATATATGTGTGTGTGTGTGTGTGTGTGTGTGTGTGTGTGTGTGTGTGTGTGTTGTGACGTGACATTTGGACGGTCCCGTCACCAGCGCCTAGGGGTATCGACCAGTGGGTCGGATTTACGACCCTGGGGCGTCACAAGTCGACTCGGGGAGGCTCCCAAATTCGAGGAATCATGGCGCGATGAAGTATCTATGTATTACCGCCCGTTACCTACCACGGAGCGTCGCGACATTTCTCCCACCACGCTGCCTTCGGTCCATTCTCCACTACACCAGGCGTTCCATGCGACGAAAGTGGAGGATCGACCCCGATTTCCGAGCGCGCAGTCCGGCCGTGCCTGAATTACCCTCTTATTCACTGTCTTAACTAACTAAAGGTACTTAAGTGCAGGGGACGGGAACAAGGGAAATGGCACGCGCCGACCCAGTCGCGCGTTTCGGCTGCCTGTGAGTGAGAAAGGAGCCTATGATTGGCGGAAGGAAGACTTCCGGCTGCGTGGGCGGCGGCGCGCCGCGCGACTTAGTCTAGGAGGACCTTCTCGTACCTCAACCCCGTGGCAAGCGAGCATCCAAGATCGATGTTCGCCGATTCGGATGCTGGGAGGGACGCTGGTATAAAGCCAAAATACGGAGTCGCCCGTCCCTCCCGACTTCGCAATCTGGCGTTGCACCATCCCTACGGCTATCCCGGGCCTCCTGGACCGAGCAATAACGGCGCCCCATCGAAGGGGGTCGGGGCGGAGTATCGGCGACCGGGGTGCATCTCGCCTGGTGGCATAATTAGTCTGTGGGCCCACCGCTTCTCCCGGGATGCTGGGCGAAAGCGAGGGAGGCCTCCCCCCGGGTTCGGGGATCCCGCCTCGGCTCCTAGAGGAAGAGACCCGGGACGCCGTTCCCTATCGTTGCGGGGCGAGGTGCGGGCGCGCGGGGCGCCGCGCGGCAGCGTGGCCGTGGTCGCGAGTTCCGCCGAAACCAGCGAAATCCGTGAGAAGGGGAAGGTCTCACGTGGTTAAGGTAGGGAGGAGTGGGGAGAAGCGCGCGAGTGGGGCGAGCGAGAGTGTCGGGAGCACCGCGGAAGTCGCTCGGGCAATTAGTCTCGATCTTGGAGTTTCCCCAATCAGTCGACAACTTTGCAAAGAAGCCAGTCAAGGACCTGAACGTAACGCAGAACCGAGGGAGAAAGACACGTGGGCAGCGGCATTTCCGGCGGTGAGCCCGACCTCGTTTTAGTTCCTCAACCCAGGTAAGAGCTCCGATATTTTGGGACCGTTTTAAGTGCGCCACGAGGCGATTTTGGCTTTGGCCCACGGGGGTCGATGTGTGTAATTGGGGTTTTTTCGGAGCTCGTACCTGAGGATTTGATCGCCGGGTGTTCCCGTCGAGTCCGTTACCGCATCATGGTTTTATAAATAACTTAAGGGGAATTGCGCGTACATTGGGAAGATTTTTACGTGAGAATCTTTGGAAGAAAAATTAATATCGGGTTACCGGGCGTAATACTATCATGATGATTATTCCTTTGTCGCAAGAATTCTACGTTCCTTATAGCGCGCTAAGGGTCAACGCGCGACCGTGGTCTCTTGCCAGTGTTTATGTTCTCGCGCCTTGTTGTCATCCATTGTTTGACTGGTGTAGCGAGATCCCGTCGAAAACCCAGCGACTCGAAACACGTAACATGCCTAATATTATTCCTCGGAATAAATTTCGACCATCACTCCAATAATTTGAGGCGAGTGCGCGGCGATATACCGGGTGTGTCGAAGATTTAGAGGTACCATCCCCGTGATCGGCATCGCTCGAGTTATCGCCGATATTAACCGAATGTATTAAGGTTACCTACTCGCCATCCGACACCTACCAAGTACCTGCGGTATTTTTGGAATGTTAACTATGTTGCCCATTGGCTGATCGACATCGCTCGAGTTATCGATAGTATTTATCTAATGTATTAAGGTTACCTACTCGCCGTCCGACACCTACCAAGTACCTGCGGTATTTTTGGAATGTTAACTATGTTGCCTATTGGCTGGTCGACATCGCTCGAGTTATCGATGGTATTTATCTAATGTATTAAGGTTACCTACTCGCCATCCGACACCTACCACATACCTGCGGTATTTGTGGGTGCTCATTGGGTTGTCTATTTGCTGATTGACATCGCTCGAGTTATCGACGGTATTTATCTAACATATTGAGGTATTTACGGGGTATTTAGGCTACCTACCCAGTGACGAAAGTCAGCTGAGGTATTTACGGGGTATTTAGGCTACCTACCCAGTGACGAAAGTCAGCTGAGGTATTTACGGGGTATTTAGGCTACCTACTCAGTGACGAAAGTCAACTGAGGTATTTACGGGGTATTTAGGCTACCTACCTAGTGACGAAAGTCAGCTGTGGTATTTACGGGGTATTTAGGCTACCTACCCAGTGACGAAAGTCAGCTGAGGTATTTACGGGGTTATTTAGGTTACCTACCCAGTGACGAAAGTCAGCTGAGGTATTGATGGGATATTTAGGCTACCTACCCAGTGAGGAAAGTCAGCTGAGGTATTTACGGGGGATTTAGGCTACCTACCCAGTGACGAAAGTCAGCTGAGGTATTTACGGGGTTATTTAGGCTACCTACCCAGTGACGAAAGTCAGCTGAGTTATTTACGGGGTTATTTAGGTTACCTACCCAGCGACGAAAGTCAGCTGCGGTATTTACGGGATCTTCAGGCTGCCTACTCAGTGACGAAAGTCAGCTGAGGTATTTACGGGGTATTTAGGCTACTTGCGGGAGTATCGTAACATCCCGAAGTACCTGCCGTATTTATTCCCGTTATTGAGGTTACCTACCCGATTATCGTCATAATTCGGGTTCCCTCTGGCGGTTTCTTTCGAGTTAGACTACGCACTGGATTATCAGAACATCTCGGATTACAAGCGGTATTTATCGTTAGCCCCGGCGTGGGCCGATTAAGCCAGACCTGCCTACGCGGCGGCCCGACGTATCGGCCGCCGTACCGACCGCGAGTTGGGCGAGGCAACCCCTCGTCTGCGGCAAACCGAATGTGAGAGCCAAGTGGCCCCACCTGAATAAAACTCTGTCCATCACAACACAGCCCGTCTGGTACGTTATTTCGCGAAACCCTGTTCCGTGCGTCACAAGGGGACCCCCCTTGGCACTCGAGTTCCGAACCTGCCCCTCTACCATCTTCGCCGACGAGCCAAGCTAGTCGGACCGCCTCGGCCGTGCCCGTCCGCCCTGGGTGTCCTAGCATCAAGGACCCGTGCGGAGTGGATACAATTCAAGTCGGCTTCTGTCCGGCGGTATTTCTATACCTGGCGCCCACGTCCACCCGGCGGATCAGCGGACAGCCGATAGGGTTAGACGGAGCACGGGCCGAGAAGTGTGCGGACCGAGAAAACCGTTACAGTGTATATATATATATTGTGACGGAAAATTCAAACTCCACCCTTCGCGTCACAAAGGGCGTCATGCCTCCGCCCGGCGATTTTTCCCGGGGTGCCAGGGTAGGGGATCGGGTAGACGATCGGTCTACCCGACTGGCACAGCTCTTCTTCAAGTAGAGTGGCGGGGTCAGGGGCTATCACTTATGCAACACAAAAAAATAATCACTTGCAGACACCTCTGGAGAGAGAATACACTTTATCAATTCCGAGTTGTTCCTCGGCAGTTGATTCGATACAAAATTACATAAAAGCCGCCGTCCGGCCTATCTCTTTTCTCTCTCTCTCTCTCTCTCTCTCTCTCTCTCCTTCTCAACGGGTTAACAATCACAACCGACACGAAAAATTCGCAAAGGACCTGCCACGTTCCTCCCTGCACCGCGATCCGGGGCAACACACACGAATGACGGAGGGATATCTTAAAATTGACGGTAGAGCTTTTCTTTACGCCAGGGGCGGCCGCACTCCACAGACCGACTTAATTAGTCCCCAACAATTGACTCTAATTGTCGACCGTCTCGCTCGGCTTTCCGTGGTCAAGTCCCTTCCCGCGAGCGAGACGGTTGACTCCAGATCTCCGTCCGAGCCGTTCAACCCTCCTCTCCATCATTCGTGTCGGCCGTTACCGCTCCAAAATTAAATATTAGAAACTTATTAAAATGTCGGTGACGATGACGATAATGGGTACGATGGCGATAACGATGAAGATAACGATGACGATGACGATGACGATGATGATGACGATGACGATGACGATGATGATGACGATGACGGGTATGATGACCGTTGACGTATGGTGATGATGAAGATGCAGTCTCAGCCCGTCGATCGTACCCAACGCATCGAGTGTCGCGGCGATTCGTGCCCGCTGCGTTTACGCGACGTGCCAAGGTCGGCGGACGCGCCGTTACCGACTAAGAGGAATTGAGGACCAGCCGGCCACCGTAGGTTCGTTTATGATACGCCATACGTTCGAGGCGGAGAGGGTCCCGGCGTCTTTGGTTGGTCCCGGCCCGACGCTGCAAGTCGTTGAAGTAGGTTGGTACTATGACGACGGCGTTACGTGTTGGAAACGTCCGCCTTATACCGCCGATCGTAGTGGAATAGCGTTCGAGGCAGTGGGCCGAGCTGAATTGAAACGAACTCTCGAGCGAGGGCAAGATCGACTAGGCGCACCCCGAATTGGAAGATACGAGGCCGCTACGGTGAGAAGGATCTCGAGATTTCCGTCTAAGACGACCGCCATTTCTCGCTCGCCATCGTAACACAAATGTCGCATGACCGAATAAAAAGAATATAATTCGACAATAAAAAGATTAAAGATATCAAGGGACAACAAGATGAATAATTAATAAACGATAACGGCGCACTCGTGATCCCATACAAACATGAAAACCGATCGAGAGGGTCGCCTTAAAAGTCGCTTCGGGGCTCCTCCATTCGGCCACGTGACAATATATATATATATATATATATATATATATATATATATATATATATATATATATATATATATATATATATACTAAAATTATTCCGAGGACTAATGCCTTCGAAGTATGCATATGAGTATACGAATGGTATATGAGGACTCTGAGGTCCTAGAGTATATATATATATATATATATATATATATATATATATATATATATATATATATATATATATATATATATATTGTAACGGGTGTTAATTCGTTACAGATAAATTTATAGGTTCGGGGACTCGAACAGGGAAGAAATTAATTGAAACTCAGGTGTTTTGGGTATTTTAACAAAAAGTGCGATTTATTCAAGTTTTTATGGCTCTATATAATGTAAAATAATAAAATGATAATAATAACGCTATGTGTGAGTGTAGTGTGTTGTTTATGTTGTCTTTGTATTTTCCGCAATGTTTTTCTCGCTCGGTCAATTCCTCTTTATTCGCATGGTACATTTGGTTCGGCGTGGTCGGTTATCATGGATCGATATTGATTATTCCCTGTTTCGCGACTCTCGATCTACGGGCCGTGCGCGCGCGCTCTTTCGCGCCGCAATCTATTTCCCTACTATAGCTCGGCCCTTCGCGCCGCGGGGATCGATGCTCTCTCCCGATCGAGTATCGCGCGTCGATAATTAAACGCTCGGTCCTTGATCTTGGCGTGCGATGTCGCCACCGACTGGTCTAGGATAGTCTAGTCGAGCAATGTGCCGCGAGCACTCGACTGACCCTTTTTTTGTATAGATTTCGGCGCTCTCGTAATTTAGGAATACCTCCTTGTCCTTTCTGTAATCCTGATCCATATAACTCGATGATCACGGTGTGTGTGTGGTTGTGTGTCTGTGTGTGTGTGTATGGGTGTGTGTATGTGTCTCGTATGACTATAGCGTACTCTTCCTTATTTCCTAATATAATATTTCTTTTATTTTTCAAATTTAATATTTTCCCTTACATCTATTAGCAACGCTCACTCGCCATGCTACCTTCTCTGATCCTATTTTCTCCTGCTCTAATTTTTCTCTCTATTTTCCATAATTGTTCGCTCCCCTTAAGTAATTAACTTTCCTTATTGCTCTTTTTATTTTTCTTTGGTTTTCCAATATTTTCTCATAAAATAACTTTATTTTAATTCTCCCTCGTTTTTTGTTCCTTAACGTTCCGTGTTCTAGACGTTTCCGATCCATGAGGGATGTACTTGGTCCAGCAGTACTTGTTATCTTCCAAAAAATGAAGAGAGCTTTCTAATGCCGTTTGGGCGCGACTCCGTTTTTTCCTTGTTTCTCAACGTTCCGTGTTCTAGACGTTTCCGATCCACTAGGGATGTACTTGGTCCAGCAGTACTTGTCAATCCACGAGGAATTAAAGAAGTGATCTTTCCAACGCTTGTTAGGCGCGACTCTGTGTTTTGCTTGTTTCTCAACGTTCCGTGTTCCCAGCGTTTCCTTCCACTAGGGATGTACTTTGCCAAGCAGTACTTGTCAATTCACGAGTGACTCAAAGAGTGTCTTTTCTCCAAAAATCTTGTCCTTTTATACCCTGATTTTACCGCTTTTCAAATCCCCTTCTTATCCGTCTTTAATTCAATTAGTTGGTTTGTCCGGTTTCTGCCGGTTTCTCTTTCCCCTTAATTTGATTAGTGTAACGGCTGAATTTATTTGGGTGACCGTTAGTCCTTCTCTGTTCTTGTCCGCCATTAATTTAATTAGCGTTGGTTCGACCAACATGGCGGATCTCTTGGTCTTTTTTTCTCTTTTACCCCTTCCCTTCCCCGAAATCGGTTGACTCCTAAATACGCTTGGGGCGATAGTTTCTTGGTTTCTTTATGAGACGGCCTTTTCCGTCTCAATATATATATATATATATATATATATATATATATATATATATATATATATATATATATATATATATATATATATATATATATATATATACAGGGTGACAATTATAAAGTTGCCACCCATTTTTTAAAATTCTTGCGCGGCCATTTTGGGACGGCAAAGGTGCGCTTTTGAAATGGTTTTTCGAGAACTCTTCGAAAAAAAATCTAGCGCCTATGTGGGAAAAGTATATTCCACCAACAAAAAAAAAAAAATTCTGGGTAAAAATAAAAATGGCATTCCGCGCTTACAGAAGCAAAGTGGACTTGATTCTGAACACGTAGGACCCGGATAAGGGCCTCAAAAAAAATGGTACCATTGAGAAAAAGACCATTAAAAAATCAATATCGAACGATAGTTCAAACTGCAGTCCGAGGAACGGCGGAGATGGAATGGCCAGGAACGGAGTGGGCGTTAAAGCATTCGCCGCTATCTTCTTGACGTGGCTGTCATGAGGTTACAGAAGTCACCGAGAGATGTCGGGTCGTGGCTGACGTTACGATGACAGGCGGTCGAGTGTGCGAGTGTAACGTGGAATATGAATGTCGAACGGGCTTCATTTGTTTGCAGGACCCGCGGAATCGGCGAAGAAAAAATACGAAAGCACCTAAAAGCCCTGGCCATGAGTCAATAATTAAACGAGCGATTGTCGTGAGACACTCAACGACTGGCCCAACGATTCGAGCCGCGCTGGATGGATGGACCGGTTGTGAACGCAAAGAAAACGGTCTTCCCGAAATCGTGTTTAAGGGGTCAATTAAGATAACAAAGAATGCGTGACGATTAAAATTGAATGCGGTCTTAACGATCATGAGGAAGCAAGTTCACCTTAGAGTTTTACGGCAAGAGGAGGCGATTGAGAGCGGGATTTAAGGGGTTGAATTGCAGAACGGGACGCGTGCAAATTTGTTTGTCGAAATCGGATCAGAGGACTTCCCTCAAACGGGGCGAACGTTTCATTTTTGGGTGTGGAGAAGCTCCTTAGCGAGATGTTGATTTCGACGAGAAATGTTAAGGGGCTCACGCTGAAGAAGCGTACGCGTGAATCTTATTTTGAGTCGAAGTAGAGAATTTTTACGAGATAAAGTACATTAATAGACTTGTGCAGTGGCAGTTGAAACTTGAACGAAAACTCGACTTTGGGGAACCGCATTTAAGGGGCCAAATTAAGAAGAGCGGCATTACGGCATTCGCGATTTATCGTGGCACGGGTTTAATGAGTTTGTGAAAATATGGAATAGATTCAATCTACTCTTTTCAGATGAAAAATAGCGACCTAACTTTGCCTCGAGTCCGGGACCTCATTGAAGGTGTCAGACAGTGGTCCCAAATCCCAAAAGGCCGGCCAAAAGTCAAAAACGTATTCAATTCGGGTGAATGTCTGTACTCGGGGGTTTTCCGGGTCGCTGAATACGAATTCGGAGTCAAAATTTATAAAAACATAATGGCTGAAAATTCCTTCGGAAACGTATTCAATTCGGGTGGAAGTCTGGACTCGGGGGCTTTCGGGGTCGCTGATTACGAATTCGAAGTCAAAATTAAGAAAAACAAAGTGGCCAATAAAATACGGCGGAAAATTTCTTCGGAAACGTATTCAATTCGAATGAAAGTCTGGACTCGGGGCGTTTTCGGCGTCGCTGATTACGAATTCGGAGTCAAAATTTAGAAAAACAAAATGGCGGACAAAATACCGCGGAGAATGTCTTCAAAAACGTATTCAATTCGGGTGAACGTCTGGACTCGGGGGTTTTCGGGGTGGCTGATGACGAATTCGTAGTCAACATTTAGAAAAAACAAAATGGCGGAACATTTCTTCGGAAACGTATTCAATTCGGGTGGAGGTCTCGACTCGGGGGTTTTCGGGGTCGCTGTTGACGAATTCGAAGTCAAAATGTAGAAAAACAAAATGGCGGATAAAATACAGCGGGATATTTCTTCGGAAACGTATTCAATTCGGATGAAAGTCTGTACTCGGGGACTTGTGGGATCGCTGACGACGAATTCAAAGTCAAATTTCGAACGAAAAAAAATCGCGGCTCCAGTATAGCTAAAAAATGGCGCCGTGGCGGGTAATCATTTAATTTCTTTCGAATTTCCTGCATAGAGATTTTCGAGGTCACTGATTACGAATAAGTAAACATATTCCCAAAAAACAAAATGGTGCATTCGATGTGGACGGCTCCATCGTCGAACGTCAATTCGATTTGCACGGAATTCACTTTTTAGGAGTCTTCAACGTTGCTAATAATGAATATGAAGTCAAATTTGGAGAATTATGATTTTGAATAAATTAAATGGAAAATGTAATGACAGTTGACATTTGAAGATTTGGGAAGAGGAGCATTGGAATACAGTGATGGATAATTCTTACAATGACAATGATGATTTATAATGTATTTCTTCTATTCTTTCATTTCTTATCGATATAATTTTAGCATCTCTTACAATTAATCGCTGTCCTGCCACTTGTCATCATCGCCATATTTATCGCTCGTATTATTTGAAGAAGTATGACGTGATTCTGTAACTGAAGGTGGAATCAATAGTTCAACCGCGTGTGGGAATAACGATCTTGGTTTCATTGGAGGAAGTTTTCGCAGACTGGATATTATTGGATCTGACGTTACTAAAAGCCTGCAAAACAATGTCTTTCATGTTTTTTATGCAGTCACATTTCCGTGAAAAATCTTCTCGGAATCTTTTAATATACTTGTTACATGATTCCTGAGCTTCTTCAGACATTTGTCCGACGAGGAGTAACGAAGATTCCACAACTCCATGATCGTGAATGAGAATTTGATGTACTGTTGTTGGCATGAAGTACCACGAATAGAGTTCGACTAATTTTTGTGCAGTATCTTCAGTGTATTTGCGAAATATGAGTATAGTGTTTTCGAAACCACAAGAAATTACCTGAAATACAACATGACATCGCTTTATCCATTCTTCATCAATTTCCCTTATCGAGGCGAAAATTTAAGAATTTTTGAAAAAACTCCTCACTGTATTTCCGTCGTTATCATTGAATTATTTGGACGTAGAACCGCAAAGGTAGCAACGCATACTTGTCGATGTTTTCGTAATAGAATTAAAAACTTTACCATCTATCACAACACAAGTTTGAAATTGATGTTAGTTTCTTTGCCGCCCGTTACGGTTTGAAAGGGCACGAAGTTTCTCTCTTACGCTTCGATACAATCAAGTTCTGCCCTAGTTGCTTCGGCAGTTTCGGGCAAGAATTCAATTTTAACTAGGCTACAAAGTCTTGGCGACGAAGGACGTGGATTTTTCAAAATAATCACGCGTGGGATTGACTCGATCAAAGATTTGAAAAAAAATAAGTGAAATAAAGATAATGATGACATCCGATTCATTTTCGTCTCCGTCGCTAAATTTTCGTTTGTGAGTACTTCGACCAGACGTGCCATCGCATCCCCACTTGCACATCAATTCTAAATTACCAACTTCATTTTGAGAATACTTCCAATAACGTCCGATTGTACCATTAATATTATTTCAGCTGTATGATATAGGAATGCTTGAAGTCCAACTACGTCTCCACTTTAGTGACAGAAATTTCTGGCTTTACAGGGTAACACTTTGTTTAGAATACATTACACATTTATGAGGCGGGTATAATTTAGAATTTTTTTCGCGCTTACAGAACGTATTAATTGGTATCGACTTTTGGTTTCTATACCTTCTACATGGGTTTTATTAGGGTCTTGAGCGGTGATTTTACGACTGAAAAAAATATGCTTTTTGATGGTTTTCCAAGCTCCTTTTGAAAAAAAAAATGTATCGTATTTTTGTCATGAACAGTATTTGCCAGGGAAAATAGCGTATTCTGGAAAAAAAAATGAAATTTCCATTCGGCGTGCAGGAGAATGAAGTATGGAAAATTCCGAATACGGAACACTCCCGAAAAACTTTATTTGAGCTCCCCGTCATGCAGAAAAAATTATCAAACATACGATTTAAAGTCGACAGATCGAAATTTTATCAGTGGAACAAATTAGCTAAATCAGACACGGGCGCGCTATAGGAAGTGCTAGTCTGCTGACGTCACAGCTGCAACTTCCGAATGTTCGGCTGGCACAGGAAGTTGGTCCTATGACACGCGATCGAACAGAGGGATCTGAATGTGTCCCTATCCGAGAACGTTAGTGAAAAGAATGTCAATTTCGAAAATGTTCGAGGATTCGCTAATAACTTTGAGAATAAATAATTCTAGCAATAAACGTTTTAAGTAATTTGGCGTGAAATGATTATTTTTTATCAAATACTACGAGTATTTTTGTTTTTTAATGTTGCATAAATAATCTGAACATTCTGTAGTTACATAATTTTTAAATGGTAAATTCTAAATACAAAAATATTCTACATAATTGTAAATATTAAAATAAATATCGTAAAATTCCGGAGTTACAGGATTTTAAGATAATTTATGAAACAGTAAAAAAAAACAAAAATATTTGTAGGATTTGGTAAAAATTAATAATTTCACGCGAAATTGCTTTAAAATGTAGTGTGAGGATTATTTATTGCAAAAGTTGTTCGCGAATCGCATATGATTTAAAATATTATTTGCGGAGCATGAAATCCTCGAACATTTTCGAAATGGACATTATTTTCGAATAAGTGCACAATCGATCGATTAAGTTCAATCGGTTATCTTAACCGTTAATCCGTGAAGGTATTTGAGGCACCTTAATCCCGTGAACCTTGGTCGTTTTCGTTTTTGCACTACCAAACCAACAATTGTCAATGAAAAAAATCTGAAAAAATGCATGGTCTATCTTTAGGCCGTACTTCTCAAGGGAAATAGGGTTCTTTTCTTTCTGATGTTTAATATTTTTTTAAATTGAACATTAAGCGACCTGCAAAGAAAAAGATCTTGGGCAGGACGAAAACGACCCACGTTCGCGAAATGCGGGTTAAAATTCTCTGCACTATCGGTCAGATTGGATCGAAAAGTCTGACGATTGTGCGAGAACGACGGTAGGAGCATTGTTTATTTAACAAAGAAAAGATCGGTGCTCGGAATGGTTCTTGGGGCATCGATCGGACATTCCCGATATTACTGCCCCGAATTCGTCTCCGATTTTATCTTACTTCCGGTCAGATTGGGTCGAGAAGTCTGACGATGCCGCGAGAAAGACGGTAGGAGCTTTTTTTGTTTAACAAAGATAAAATCGGTGCTCGGAATGGTTCTCGGAGCCTCGACCGAACATTCCCGATATTACTGCCCCAAATTCGTCTCCGATTTTATCTTATTTCCGGTCAGATTGGGTCGAGAAGTCTGACGATGCTGCGAGAACGACGGTAGGAGCTTTGTTTATTTAACAAAGATAAAATCGGTGCTCGCAATGGTTCTTGGGGTATCCATCGGCCATTCCCGATATTACTGCCCCAAAATCGTCTCCGATTTTATCTTACTTTCGGTCAGATTCGATAAGGAAGTTTGACGATGCTGCGAGAACGACGGTAGGAGCTTTGTTTATTTAATATAGATAACATCGGTGCTCGGAATGGTTCTCGGAGCCTCGATCGGACATTCCCGATAATACTGCCCCGAATTCGTCTCCGATTTTATTTTCTTTCCGGTCAGATTGGGTCGAGAAGTCTGACGATGTGGGTTGAATATGGATTGAATACCCTCCATATTCAATACGTCCACAGCAGCAGTCCTGAAGGTTATTTTTGTGCCGGGGGTGATAAATTTCTAAAAATCACTCACTGGGAACGAATCCGACCGTTTTTTCACGTTGAATTCGTCTCGATCCGATAAGAAAAAACGGTTAAAACAGGCGTATTTATCAACGTCGAATCTCATGTGAATCTCTCTTCGAATCGACGTCTTTTACATCTGGGAACGAATCCGAGTCTGCATGCGAGTGTTTCTGTTGTGGAATAACCCAAACAAACTGAGAACGCTGCGCTGATAGTGGGATTCGTTCACGTTCATAGTCCACAGCAGCAGTAGTAGTCCAATGACTATTTTCGTGTCGAGGGTGGTTAATAAAGAAAAAAATCATTCTGTGGTAACGAAGCCGAAAACTCTGAAGGTTATTTCAAAAATGAAATACAAAACAGAATTCGAACAGACCATTTTTCTTATTGGATTCGTCTCGGAATGATAAAAAAATGGTTGAAACGGGCGCGTTTCTCAACTTCGTATCTCAAATGAATCTGTTTTCGAATCGACGTTTTTAACATCTGGGAACGAATCCGAGACCGCAGACAAGTGTTTCTGTTGTAGAATAATCCCTACGAACTGAGAACGCCGCGGTAAACATTGGATTCGTTCACATTCATAGTCCACAGCAGCAGTCGTAGTCCAATGGCTATTTTCGTGCCAAGGGTGAAACATTTTTTAAAATCACCCACTGGGAACGAATCCAAACAATCTGAAGGTTATTTCGATAATAAAAAACAAAACAGAATTTCAATCTAACGTCTTTGATATTGGATTCGTCTCGATCCAATAAAAAAAAATTAAAACAGGCGTATTTATTAACATCGAATCTCGTGAATCTCTCTCCAAATCGATGTCCTTTACATCTGGGAACGAATCCGAGTGCGCACGCAAGTGTTTCCGTTGCGGAATAATCACTACAAACTGAGAACGCCGCGCTGAACATTGGATTCGTTCGCGTTCAATGACTTTTTTCGTGTCGAGGGTGGTAAATAACGAAAAAAAAATCATTCTGTGGTAACGAATCCGAAAACTCGGAAGGTTTTTTCAAAGATGAAATACAAAACGAAATTCGAATAGACCGTTTTTCCTATTGGATTCGTCTCGATCTGATAAAAAATGGTTGAAACAGGCGCGTTTTTTATCGTCGAATCTAATGTGAATCTGTATTCGAATCGACGTTTTTTACATCCGGGAACGAATCCGAGTGCGCATGCAAGTGTTTCTGTTGTGGAATAATCCCTACAAACTGAGACCGCCGCGCTGAACATTGGATTCGTTCGAGTTCATAGTCCACAGCAGCAGTCGTCATGGTTATTTTTGTGACGAGGGTGATCAATTTCTAAAAATCACACACTGGGAACGAATCCGAACAATCTGAAGGTTAATTCGATAATAAAACACAAAACGGAATTTCAATGGACCGTTTTTTCTTATTGGATTCGTAACGATCCGATCAGAAAAAACCGTTGAGTCGGGCATATTTATCAACGTCGAATCTCAAGCGAATGTCTCTTCGAATCGACGTCTTTTACATCTGGGAACGAATCCGACACCGCATGAGAGTCCTTTATTTGTGGAATAACCCCAAAAAACTGAGAACGCCGCGCTGATAGTGGGATTCGTTCACGTTCATAGTCCACATCAGCAGTAGTAGTCCAATAACTATTTTCGTGTCGAGGGTGGTAAATAAAAGAAAAAAATCCTTCTGTGGTAACGAATCCGAACAATCTGAAGGTTATTTAAAAAATTAAATACAAACCAGTATTCGAATATACCGTTTTGCATATTGCATTTGTCTCGATGTGATAAAAAGAACGGTTGAAACAGACGCGTTTATCAAAGTCAAATCTTATGTGAATCTCTCTTCGAATCGACGTCTTATACATCTGGGAACGAATCCGAGTCCGCATTCAAGTGCTTCGGCTGTGGAATAACCCCTACAGACGGAGACCGTTGCGCTGATAATGGGATTGGTTCACGTTCACAGTCCACAGCAGCAGTAGTAGTTCAATGTCTTTTTTCGTGTCGAGGGTGGTAAATAACGAAAAAAAATCATTCTGTGGTAACGAATCCGAAAACTCGGACGGTTTTTTCAAAGATGAAATACAAAACGAAATTCCAATAGACCGTTTTTCCTATTGGATTCGTCTCGATCTGATAAAAAATGGTTGAAACAGGCGCGTTTATCAACGTCGAATCTCGTGTCAATCTGTTTTCGAATCGACGTTTTTTACATCCGGGAACGAATCCGAGTGGGCATGCAAGTGTTTCTGTTGTGGAATAATCCCTACAATCTCAGAACGCCGCGCTGAACATTGGATTCGTTCGCGTTCATAGTCCACAGCAGCAGTCGTCATGGTTATTTTTGTTTTTCTAAAAATGTGATTTCTAAAAATCACACACTGGGAACGAATCCGAACAATCTGAAGGTTGATTCGATAATAAAACAAAAATCAGAATTTCAATGGACCGTTTTTTCATATTGGATTCGTAACGATCCGATGAGAAAAAACCGTTGAAACAGGCATATTTATCAACGTCGAATCTCATGCGAATCTCTCTTCGAATCGACGTCTTTTACATCTGGGAACGAATCCGACTCCACATGAGAGTGTTTTATTTGTGGAATAACCCCATAAAACTGAAAACGCCGCGCTGATAGTGGGATTCGTTCACGTTCATAGTCCACAGCAGCAGTAGTAGTCCACTAACTATTTTCGTGTCGAGGGTGGTATATAAAGGAAAAACATCCTTCTGTGGTAACGAATCCGAACAATCTGAAGGTTATTTCAAAAATTAAATAAAAACCAGTATTCGAATATACCGTTTTTCATATTGGATTTGTCTCGATGCGATAAAAAGAACGGTTGAAACAGACGCGTTTATCAAAGTCAAATCCCATGTGAATCTCTCTTCGAATCGACGTTTTTTACATCCGGGAACGAATCCGAGTGTGTATGCAAGTGTTTCCGTTGTGGAATAATTCCTACAAACTGAGACCGCCGCGGTGAACATTGGATTCGTTCACGTTCACAGTCCACAGCAGCAGTAGTAGTTCAATGACTTTTTTCGTGTCGAGGGTGGTAAAGAACGAAAAAAAAATCATTCTGTGGTAACGAATCCGAAAACTCGGAAGGTTTTTTCAAAGATGAAATACAAAACAAAATTCGAATAGACCGTTTTTTCTATTGGATTCGTCTCGATCTGATAAAAAATGGTTGAAACAGGCGCGGTTATCAACGTCTAATCTCATGTGAATCTGTTTTCGAATCGACGTTTTTTACATCCGGGAACGAATCCGAGTGCGCATGCAAGTGTGACTGTTGTGGAATAATCCCTAGAAACTTAGAACGCCGCGCTGAACATTGGATTCGTTCGCGTTCATAGTCCACAGCAGCAGTCATCATGGTTATTTTTGTGACGAGGGTGATACATTTCTAGAAATCAGTCACTGGGAACGAATCCGAACAATCGGAAAGTTGATTCGATAATATAACACAAAACAGAATTTCAATGCGCCGTTTTTTCATATTGGATTCGTAACGATCCGATGAGAAAAAACCGTTGAAACAGGCATATTTATCAACGTCGAATCTCATGCGAATCTCTCTTCGAATCGACGTCTTTTACATCTGGGATCGAATCCGACTCCGCATGAGAGTGTTTTATTTGTGGAATAACCCCAAAAAACTGAGAACGCCGCGCTGATAGTGGGATTCGCTCACGTTCATAGTCCACAGCAGCAGTAGTAGCCCAATAACTATTTTCGTCTCGAGGGTGGTATATAAAAGAAAAAAATCCTTCTCTGGTAACGAATCCGAACAATCTGAAGGTTATTTAAAAAAATTAATACAAACCAGTATTCGAATATACCGTTTTTCATATTGCATTTGTCTCGATGCGATAAAAAGAACGGTTGAAACAGAAGCGTTCATCAAAGTCAAATCTCATGTGAATCTGTTTTCGAATCGACGTTTTTTACATCCGGGACCGAATCCGAGTGCGCATGCAAGTGCTTCTGTTGTGGAATAATCCCTACAATCTGAGAACGCCGCGCTGAACATTGGATTCGTTCGCGTTCATAGTCCACAGCAGCAGTCGTCATGCTTATTTTTGTGACGAGGGTGATTAATTTCTAAAAATCACTTACTGGGAACGAATCGGAACAATCTGAAGGTTAACTCGATAATGAAACACAAAACAGAATTTCAATGGACCGTTTTTTCATATTCGATTCGTATCGATCCGATAAGAAAAAACCGTTGAAACAGACATATTTATCAACGTCGAATCTCATGTGAATCTCTCTTCGAATCGACGTCTTTTACATCTGGGAACGAATCCTAGTGTGCATGCAACCGTTTCCGTTGTGGAATAATCACTACAAACTGAGAACGCCACGCTGAACATTGAATTTCTTCACGTTCATACTCCACAGCAGCAGTAGTAGTCCAATGGCTATTTTCGTGTCGAGGGTGCTAAATTAAAAGAAAATCATTCTGCAGTAACGAATCCCAACACTTTGAAGGTTATTCCAAAAATGAAATACAAAATTGAATTCGAATAGACTTTTTTTCATATTAGATTCGTCTTGATATGATGAAAAACGGTTGAAACTGGAGTAGTTATCAACGTCGAATCTCATCTGAATTTCTCTTCGAATCGACGTCTTTCACATCAGGGAACGAATCCAAGTCCGCATGCAAGTGTTTCTGTTGTGGAATAATCCCTACAAACTGAGAACGCCACGCTGAACATTGGATCCGTTCACGTTCATCGTCCGCAGCAGCAGTAGTAGTCCAATGGCAGTTTTCGTGCCGAGGGTGGAAAATTTTGGCAAATATTCCACGTACGCAATTGCCGCTGCCTGTCCATTGATTCGGCATTCTCCATAACACCCGATCATATCTGCATGTTCTCCAGTGGTATTATCGCCCATACCGGCTTCGATATTCTCCAATTGTCTCTCGCACTAGATCGCTCGTGCTATGCTCCGCTCGCGTTAGTTACTGAGATCGTTCGCCTTGTTGATCGCCGTTCAATTGTTTTGCAATCTTCTGTTTGCCTCCTCTGATGAAAATTTTTGAAAACCCAAACGAACGCACACCCCACGAAACGACGATCAACAAGGTGAATCTTCTCAGTAGCAAACGTGATCGGAGCATAGCGCGAGCGATCTTTTGCGAGACAATTGGAGAATTTTGCGAGAAAATCGAAGCCGGTATGGGCGATTATACTATTGGAGAATATTCTGATATGATCGGGTGTTATGGAGAATGCTGATTCAATGGACGGGCAGCGGCAATTGCGGACGCGGAAAATTTTTTCAGGCCGACGGCACCCAAGCCACAAAGTAATTTCGGCAGCGTTTAATCGCTTGCGCGAACGCGGAAACGTGATGCCGAATCGCAGTAATGCGGGTCGGCCGCGACCGTCTCGAACCGTCTGACGGGAAGCAAATATACTTCGAGCGGTTGTGGAAGACCCGACTACAAGCACGCGCGCCGTGGTCCAAGCGCTTGGGACGAGTGCATCGACGGAACATCGGACCCTTAAATCTGCAGAAATGCATCCATTTCACTACACGCGTGTGCAGGGTCTGAGTGTGGAAGATTATGAGAGGCGGATAGAGTTTTGCCGTTGGTTCTTAAATGCGCACGAGGTGGACAACAATATTTTAAGGACGATCATTTTCACGGATGAATGTTCGATCGGGCGAAACGGGACCTGGAACACGCGGAATTCCTACTATTGTGCTCCCAAGAACGCAAATCATCACCTTGCCATCGAAGCCCGGCGTCAACATCGTTTACCGCCGTTCAACGTGTGGGCGGGAATAATGGGTGGCCATTTGGTAAGATTTTTCGTTGTTATCAAACAATAAGTTGTCAAACCCTTATTGCCGACTGTGGGTGGATTCTACGCCACGCCTATTTTCCGTTAATTCAAATAAAAAGGTTAATGTAAAAAAAATTTAAGTACATCACCTTTTCACTCTAATACGCAGTTCATTTTTTTCTACAAAATTTCTTACCTCTTTTTTCAAATTAAATACGCTTTTCAAATAGATCACTATTCCACTTTTTTATTTAAAGATATCAATCTCAACCAAGCTCAAATAAATTTCTAGTCTTTTTTATCGAAAAATAAAAAAGGTTGTGATTTTTTTAGCAAAACGTATCGTTATTTTCAATTTTTTGCATAGCTTGATTTTTTAAGCACGCTTTAATTAAATATTTAGTTATATAACCTATGTACTTTTAAAAAGTATCCACGTCAGTACTTTCAAACAAATTTTTAAGTAAAAATATCCAATAGTTCAATTTTTACGACGATTTTTGTGGTTGGAGTACAAATTGCCCCCGTGTGTCAAGCATGTGATTCGGCAAACGTGTGTCAAAGAAGGGTTAAGGGAATAGAGCCTTGGTCAGAAGTATTAGGCAACTTGTGAGTGTTGTATCCGGCCAAAAAATTGAATATCTCGGCGGAAAAAAATCTCATCCGAACATTGCCAAATAGGGTTTTGAATCGGACAAGCAAGCTTCATTTTGATTTTTCTTACGAGTTATTACAAGCATTTATTTAACCTTACTTTCTATGAGATGCAAAACAAAACTTCCCTACTACTTGGAAGTTTGAAATTTTGCGAACATGAATACAAGAGGTGACAATGCATGATTCAACGTAAAAGAAAATAATAAAGTACATGAATAAATTAAAATAACATATTTCTGTGAGATGCAAAATGGAGAATCGGTATTCGATCAACTTTCACATTATTTAACGTACTGAAAAAAATAGACAATCAAATTTATAGGTAAATGTTTTTTTCAGAACAATCTGTTGTTTAATGTAAAAAACATAGGAAATAATTGTGTTTACCAAATCACCGATATTTGACTATACATAAAATATTGGGGCACTCAACTTTTGAAACTTTTAATAAGTTTGATCAGTGCAGTTTCACAAACGGTATTTAAGTTCGCACAATTCGACATTTTCAGCGCCCCAAGCTTCTTTTATAGTCACATATGGGTAATTTGGTTAGAAAAATTTTGTATTTTGCTATTTTGCAGTCACTGCATTTTCTCAGATTTCTTTTCAAATTTCTTTGCTTCCCTATTTTTTTTTTATTAATCGTCAACAGAAAATACCTAGGCAAAAAAAATTCGAAATGAAATCTAAAAAACATTAAGTGACTTCAAAACAACAAAACACAAGTTTTTACTTCTTCGACTAAAGTGTTCTAAACCTCATTGTTTTCAAGTTACGGGGCACTCTGCCGGCTCTTGAAAAACTTGCCGGTTTTTTTCAAAGAAAAAAATGAATAGCACCGCGAAAAGAAATTGCAAAAATAAAAGGAAAAACGAAACTAAAGGTAACAGTGTCCTTGTCGAAGGATATTATGGCTAAATGCCGAAATTGTTCAAAGTCCGGCACGCGATTTTCCTACGTACGAAAATCGTGATAAAACCGGCATTTTCGAAATAACGTACCGGCTACAATAAAATCGTCAAAATAAAAAAAGGCAAAATGAAGCTTGTGCTCTTTCAAACGCCGTTCGCTAAATTGCTTAATGATTTTTTTGCCGGGATATTCGATTTTTGCCCGAATATGAAAATTACAGGTTGCCAAATACTTCCGAACAAGGCTGTACATTAATGAGGATTTGCATTTCGCATTCGAAAAATGCGACATCAACGATAAAAAATTTCAACACAACGATGATCGGATATTGTTCCTTCCAGATTGGACCGTTTGAATTTGCGGGGCATTTGAGAAGTGTGCAGTACGCACACTTCATTTCGACTAATTTACTGCAATTGTGCCGGCATGCGGGTATAGGAGAAGCAGCTTTACGGAACGCCGTATTTCAACACGACGGTGCACTGGCACATACGAGCCGAATTGCAAGGCAGGCGGTGGCTCAAATATTTGGCAATCGATTCATTGATCGACGGGGGATCCGCGACTGGCCGGCGCGATCCCCGGATTTGAATCCGTTAGATTTTTTCCTATGGGGCCATGTGAAGTCGCAGGTTTATCGCCAACCCTTGCGTGGTCGGGCCCACCTCGAGCTCCGTTTTAAAGATGCCCTCCGCACCGTAACTGCGGATATGCTCGAAAATTGCCGGGAGAGCCTGTTGCGCCAAGCCCGTTCCTGCGTCCAGGCAAACGGTGGCCATTTTGAGCATTTTTTATGAATAAGTTGACGGTATGTTTTTATGATGTACACGTAGACGTTGGCAAAGAATTTAATAAAACTTCATCAATTATTATCGACGAATCTTTTTGCAAATGCATTCAGGTGGCTCTGGTGGCATCATGGCGGGACCAGCTTCCGATTAGGGCACCTGTCCGACGATGACAGTCCCACTCCTTGTATTCTGGACGTGAGAATCATGGTTTTTGACGGCGATACGCATATAACGGAGAATGTCGTCGAAATACCAAACCCAAACAAACTCCTGATTTTATCCCCTTAAGGATTCGAAAAATAAACTCAGAAAATTTTTTTTTTCATGTCTTCCTTCGTTCCTGGTTATTTTCCGAACGACTACCCTACACTCTTGCTGATCATTTACCGCTTATTCCCATTGATTTCATCTTAGTTTCGGTCAGATTGAGTCGAGAAGTCTGATACTGCAACGAGAACGACGGCAAAAGCATTATTTACGTAACAAAGATGAAATCGGTGGTCGTAATGGTTCTAGGGGTCACAATCGATCATTCGTCATATTACCGATCCGAATTCGGCTTCATCGTCGAATCACATGTGGATCTCTCTTTGAATCGATGTTTTTTACAGCTGGGAATTAATCTGAGTCCGAAGGCAAGTGTTTCCGTTGTGGAATAATCACCATGTCGTTGAACTTTATAAAATGTCTAACAACATTAAGGGGTAAGGCCACATTCGAATTTTCGAAAAATCGATTTTTTTCTCGCTAAAACGGTGCTTTAAGAATAAGTTACTATTCGATTTATAGCAAGAACATTTCTTTTTTACCGACTTTAAGCGTATAACGTAAGCCCACCATAGCGGCCATAGAGTACCTAAAACTTTAAACGCGTTTTTCTCAAAACAGCTTTTTTCCAATTGACGTGACAAGCAACTTCAACAATTTTCACTCGATTTACTTCAAATTCAAAAGTTATGTTCCTAATTGCATTTCGCAGAGAAATACGTTCGCAATTTGTGATTAATCGAAAACTTTTCATTTTATGAGCAGTTTTATACGAAACTTTTCACTGCAAATTCATTCAAATACCTACAACTCAATTCAAACACCTACAACTTTTGAATAAAACAATATTTTTTAAATTGCGTACGTACTTCTTTAGGTATTCTAATGTAGATTGACGAGAATTTTTTTTTGTTCTAGGTAAAAAAATGTGGATGCTAAATGTCATGCCGCGGAGCTCCTAAAATAAAAGATAACAGAAGAAAATATTAGTTGCCGGCCATTTTGTACATGGAAAAAAAAACATTTTCTGACAGCTTGATGTTCATACTAAATAGATGTGTAATTAATTTTATGAGTGAATCACTTTTTCATAGAAAAAAAATGGTTGAATTCGCACATGATTTTATACCCGTTACTGTGGCGTAACCGCTTAAATGATTAGGAAATAACGAATACGCTAAGTCATGCCGTTTTTTATGTGATTTCATTTTTTATTATGAAAAATGTTAAATGGTAGGACGTTTCATCCTAGGACGGTTCGTCGTCCTGCACCTTCTCGAATCCCAAAAAATCGGGCGATTGCATCTCCACCAGACGATGATGAATCTGAAATGAAGAAAAACATGCTTTAAACGCCTCCATTATCTCTTATTGGGAGGTTAGCGTAGCCTTGAAAGACCAAAGACGACCATTTTTTTCAAAATATATTCTCGGAGTATTCAATAACGGTAAAAATGTAATTTCTCTCAAGTGTGAATGGCTTCGTAAAAGTTGTGATTTCACAAAAAAAGATGTCGGTAGCACCATGATCAAGTAAGTTATTGTATTAAACGTGAAGCTACGATATTCAAAACGGTTCATATGAAAAAATAAATGAAACTTTTGAACTTTTAAAGATTCAATTGTTTACATTTTTATTTCGAATTTTTTCCATTATTTTGTTCCTCCCCAGTCGTAGCATAGTTACCTCAAACTTTTGGGTTGTTGGGAACCCTGCAACACGGAAGAGGTACTCTTTCGCGGCGAGCCCAATTTCGATGAAAGATTCACTGCAGAGCAAAACATTTATTCCTAATAGCCAAATCAAATTTCCGCGGTAACAATAAATTCATTCTCACGGGTTTAGAGGCGGTATAACAAAGAGAGAGGGGCGGAGAGCGGAAGGGAGGGAGCAAAGAGAGAGAGAGAGAGAGAGAGAGAGAGAGATAGATAGGTTTATTAGTGCTCTAGGACAAACGTCCTCTGGCACACAATCCTCATGTTACATGCGGTATAACCAAAATACAAAAAGGTAAGAAAGGCTCAATACAACAACAACAAAAGGATGATTCTATACAGAATAAAAAGATGTTGAACAAAAACGCCAATTTAAAAACGTGTCGCAGGTTATATATGACAAAATAAAAGTCTAAATAAAGATAGAAATGTATACAAAACAGAGATAAATAAAATAAGAATATAAATGAATCTATATAATATAAACAAAAACAACAAACCCGCATACAAAGAAAGTAAAGGAGCCTATCGCCGCAAAAACGCTTCATTCACTAGAGAATGCCCTAGAGAGTGCCCTCCGCTAGCATTTTTCTGACCATTTCCTTGAAATCTCGTTGCTGTACGCTCATGCTATTTGGTAGAAGCTTGTTAAAGAGATAAGCACCTGAGACATGGAAAGCATGTCTCTTGTATTCCGTACGGAAATGTAGAATAGATATAAGCTCTGGCTTTTTTCTTAAAACCATGCCCTCACATGGGCCATTGAATTTGAAAAACGACCTGAGGTATGATGGTCTCGTCGTGCGAAGTACCTCAGAAATTATGCATATCATAAAATACTTGCGTCGAGATTCCAGGCGCAGCCAAGAGAGCTTTTCCCAGTGCGGGGTTACATGCTCAAACCATTTTACGTCAAAAATGAATCGCACACACGAGTTTAGGGCAACCTGTTGCAATATTGTTATATTGTTCTGCAATCCCATATATTAGACAGGAACAGTAGTCGAATACAGGCAGAATCAGGATAGAAACTAGCTTAGCTCTTATGTGTTTTGGAAGAAAACCTCGACAGATCTTTAGTTGGTAGAGTAGTGAATTTGCTGTCTTAGCTACATTTATGGCTTGTTCCTTCCAAGATAAGGAGAGAGAGAGAGAGAGAGAGAGAGAGAGATTTTTTCTAACAGCTTGATATTCATACTAAATAAATGTGTAATTAATTTAATGAATGAATCACTTTTTCATACGAAAGAAAATTGTGAAATTCGCACATGATTTTATACCCACTGCGTGGCCTAAGGCCTTAATTTCATACAGGGAACACGACGTATAAAATAGGATACTTACAATTCACAGTCTTCCGTTTTTTCTTTCCATACATTTTTCTCCCTGATAAAATCATTAAGATGATGTCGCTGTTTATTTACGAATTTCCGTATATAATCCCTCCTTTTCTTTGTTTTTGGGATCGAATATATATACCTCATTAAAAAATCAAGGTCTTTCGATTGTAGGCTACAAATGTAGTCACCAGGCAATTCTGATAGCCCGACAACAAGCCGCCCAAAAAGTTCCGGCATATTCTGAATATTCTTTTCGAATTTGCGATCGAAACTGGACATGTAGGGTTTAGATGCCATATTTTCTGCGTAACGGATGACAGATCGAGAGCCACTGAACAGGATGCCTGCGAGGAGTCAAGCAACACAGGCGAACGTTACCAATGGAAACAATTGACGCGCGTTACTACGACATCAGTCGATATTTGAATCGATGTTGTTTACAGCTGGGAACTAATTTGAGTCCAAATGCGCGTGTTTCTGTCGTGGTTAAAAAAACTAAGGACGGAGCGCGTTGAAAAATAAAACGCCGAAACGATCGTGGAAGGTTCAAAGAGAAATCTTGAGCATTTGCCGCGGTCGTTTCGGCCGTTTTTTTTTTTTCAACACTAAACATTATACAGGGTGTCCCAGTAGTAACGTACGTCCTTCTAGCATCTGGTAGGAAAAAAAAAATCTTTGACAAAAAGTCCTCAGTCATTTTTTGATCAGACGCATAGATAATTAATTATGAATTAAAATAAATAGATAATCAGATGCGCGCTACAGCGGATGGTGGCGCAGAGGGGAGGGATAGGGGAATGCGTTGTAATCAGTGCAGCCAGATCGCGCGTAAAAGTTACCCCCTCTCTAGTCTCTTACGCGCCCATCACACAATCATAGTAGCGCGTGTCCGTGAACGAGCGACGCTCAAACATCTTCAGAAAGAGCCGAGCACGGTCGAAGTTCCCCGAGCGCGCCTTCGGCAGCTACACCAATACATGGACGCTGAGCACATTCATGTGCGGCCAAGCCGAATCGAAGGCTGCGAGGGAAAAAGCAATCTGAACACGACTCGCGCGTGACGTCACCCGACGGCACGCGCGAGGCTTTTACATTACATGATTTCAATGCGTATTTAGCTCTTGATTCTCTGCGTTATTGATCTATACAAAAAAATGTATCGCGCACTCTGATCGCTTATTTTTTTAGTTTATACGTTAATTTACACATAATAATAAATCTAAATTACAACTTCTTTATCTTATATAAAATTGTTTGCGCTTCACTCACACCCGTCCTTATGCCAAATAAATTATAATTCATAAAAGTAAGCGGAAATATATTTATATTCGTATTATCATATTAATTCTCATACTTTCATCAAGCGATAAACCATTATCCCCAAAAACAACCCAATCATCCATCCGGCCGCGAATCGTAAGTACCAGAAAGTGCATATATTCTACAAGCGATGAGATGGTCCCGTAGGTAGCCTTCCTGGCTTCGGTCCACAGGGGCCCGTAGTGCAAATTTTTCATAATTTCTCATATTTTAGTCATATTTGAGATTTTTGGTGAAAAAATTATTTAAAACAGATTCAAGTTCTGGTCTATTTCCCAATAACACATTTTTTTTCACTAAAAATTCATGATTTCTCATTTTTCCCCGGATATTTCTCTTTTTCCTATGACCTGAGTGAACAGCTGCGGAGATATTCAGAGGAAAGTTGTAGATGAAAAAAATGAAATTTTCTTAAAAAAAAAACCTATTACACATTATTTTCCTTAAGGGGCAACACCACTGTAACGGCCTGCCACGAAGCGTTTTAGAGAAATAATACTTGGGGTAATCATTAAGCATATATTGAAGTATATTGCAAAAAAAAATTATGGGAAAATATTACAAAATGGCGACACTGCATCAAATTCTTCCGAGGCATGTTGAACCTAAGGTGCTCTGCGGCACGCAATATAACTTGTGCCCATTTTAATCTGGATAAAATAATTTTTTTTAAATTAAATGTAGATGAATGTAGCTAGTGAATCACGTAGGGGATTTTAGAAATATTCATTTTTGAGTAATTGCCGAGTATTTGAAAAAAAAATGATCAATTTTTTTTAAGACAGTTAATTGTCAATAAATATTGTTTTAATTAACTTATCGAAAGTCCCCCACACGGTTCAGTAGCTACACTCATGTAGACTTAATAAAACAAAAATTTTTTTTTGGATTAAAATTGGCACAGTTATACTGCGTGCCGCAGAGGTTCGACATGCTTCGGAAGAATTGCTGTAATGTCGCCATTTTGTAATATTTTCGGATGAAAAATTTATAGCAATATACTTAAATATATGCTCAATAAATACCGCAAGTTTTATTTGTCCGAGATTTTCCTGTGATCGTAATTAAGATGATGAAATATTCGGAACAATTCAGAGAAATTCGGAGAAATTCGGATGTATACGTAAAAATAATTGTCCGCAAAACTCCGAATTCTACACTTTTGATCCAACTCGGAAAAATTCGGAAAATTTTTGTCGTAAAAAATCGGAGTTTTTCCGAAAAAAAAATTTCCCTCGAAGCCATCGTTTCGGCTTGGCCGCACATGAACGTGCTCAGCGTCCATGTATTGGTGTAGCTGCCGAAGGCGCGGTCGGGAAACTTCGACCGTGCTCGGCTCTTTCCGAAGATGTCCGGGCGTCGCTCGCTCACGTACACGTGCTACTATGATTGTGTGACGGGCGCGTAAGAGACTAGAGAGGGGGTAACTTTTACGCACGATCTGGCGGCAATGGTTGTAATTGCGTGCGCCTGAAGATGTGTGTGGAGGGAAAATTCCGAAAGCATGTGCGCAAGTGTGGGTGTGTGCGTGTGTGTGTGTGTGTGTGTGTGTGTGTGTGTGAGAGAGAGTGTGCGTACGGAAGTGTGTGCACTCGCGCGGCTACAAGAGAATCTGCAACCTCGACAGAAGCGATGATCACAAAATTATTTTCCCGAACTCACCGCCGTCATTTCGCGCCATTCCCGAGGCACGCCGAAAACAGGAGCGTTGGACAACTCTCCACTAATCTCTAGAATGTGAACGAATCCCACTATCAGCGCGGCATTCTTAGTTTGCTGGGGTTATTCCACAACAGAAACACTCGCATGCGGACTCGGATTCGTTTCCAGATGTAAAAGACGTCGATTCGAAGAGAGACTCACACGAGATTCGACGTTGATAAATATGCCAGTTTCAACCGTTTTTTCTTATCGGATCGATACTGATCCAATATAAAAAAACGGTCCCTTGAAATTCTGTTTGGTGTTTTATTATCGAATCAACCTTCAGATTGATCGGATTCGTTCTCAGTGAGTGATTTTTAGAAATTTATCACCCTCCGCACAAAAGTAACCATGAGGACTGCTGCTGTGGACTATGAACGTTAACGAATCCAATGTTCAGCGCGGCGTTCTTTGTTTGAAGTGATTATTAGACAGCGGAAACACTTGCATGCGCACTCGGATTCGTTCCCAGATGTAAAAGACGTCGATCCGAAGAGAAATTCACATGAGATTCCACGTTGATAAATGCGCCTGTTTCAATCGTTTTTTACCCGATCAAAACGAATCCAACGTGAAAAACGGTCTATTCAAATTCTCTTTTGTGTTTGATTATCGCGAAAACCTTCAGATTGTTCAGATTAGTTCCCATTATCAGCACGGCGCTTCCCGTCTGTAGGGGCTATTGCACAATAGAAACACTTAAATGCGGAATCGGATTCGTTCCCAGATGTAAAAGACGTCGATTCGGAGAGAGATTCACATGAGATTTGACTGTGATAAATGCGCCTGTTTCAACCGTTCTTTTTATCGCAACGAGACAAATCCAATATGAAAAACGGTACATTCGAATGCTGTTTTGTAATTCATTTTTGAAATAACCTTCAGAGTGTTCGCATTCGTTGCCACGGAATGATTTATTTCCTTTATTTACCATCCTCGACACGAAAATAGTCATGGGACTACTACTGCTGCTGTGGACTATGAACGTGAACGAATCCAATGTTCAGCGCGGCGTTTTTCGTTTGTAGGGATTATTCCACAACAGAAACACTTGTATGCGGACTCGGATTCGTTCCCGGATGTAAAAAACGTCGAATCGAAAACCGATTCACATGAGATTCGAAGTTGATAAACGCGCCTGTTTCAACCATTTTTTTATCAGATCGAGACGAATCCAATAAGAAAAACGATCTATTCGAATTTTGTTTTGTATTTCATTTTTGTAATAACCTTCAGAGTTTTCGGATTCGTTACCACAGAATGATTTTTTTCTTTATTTACCACCTTCGACACGAAAATAGTAAATGGACTACTACTGCTCCTGTGTACTATGAACGTGAACGAATCCCACTATCAGCGCGGCGTTCTCAGTTTTTTGGGGTTATTCCACAACAGAAACACTCACATGCGGACTCGGATTCGTTCCCAGATGTAAAAGACGTCGATTCGAAGAGAGATTCACATGAGATTCGACGTTGATAAATACGCCTGTGTCAACCGTTTTTTCTTATATGATCGAGACGAATCCAATCTGAAAAAACGCTCCATTGAAATTCTGTTTTGTGTTTTATTATCGAATCAACCTTCAGATTGTTCGGATTCTTTCCCAGTGAGTGATTTTTAGAAAATTATCACCTTCGGCACAAAAATTACCATGCGAACTGCTGCTCTGGACTATGAACGTGAACGAATCCAATGTTCAGCGCGTGGTTCTTTGTTTGTAGTGATTATTGCACAACGGAAACACTTGCATGGGCACTTGGATTCGTTCCCAGATGTAAAAGACGTCGAACCGAAGCGAGATTCACATGAGATTCCACTTCGATAAATGCGCCTGTTTCAACCGTTTTTTTAAATCGGATCAAGACGAATCCAACATGAAAAACGGTCTATTCAAATTCTGTTTTATGTTTCATTATCGAAATTACCTTTCGATTGTTCGGATTTGTTCCCGAAGGCTGATTTTTCGAAACTTTTCATCCTCGGCACGAAAATAGCCATTGGACTACTACTGCTGCTCTGGACTATGAACGTGAACGAATCCAATGTTCACCGCGGCGTTCTCAGTTTGTAGGGATTGTTCCACAACAGAAACACTTGCATGCGGACTCGGATTCGCTGTTAGCACTAAAAGACGTCGATTCGAAGAGAGGTTCACATGAGATTCGACGTTGATAAATACGCCTATTTCAATCGTTTTTTATCGCATCGAGACAAATCCAATATGAAAAACGGTATTTTCAAATATTGTTTTGTATTTCATTTTTGACATAACCTTCAGAGTGTTCGGATTCGTTAGCACAGAATGATTTTTTTTCCCTTTATCTACCACCCTCGACATGAAAATAGTCATTGGACTACTACTGCTCCTGTGGACTATGAACGTGAACGAATCCCACTATCAGCGCGGCGTTCTCAGTTTGTTGGGGTTATTTCACAAGAGAAACACTCGCATGCGGACTCAGATTCGTTCCCAGATGTAAAAGACGCCGATTCGAAGAGAGATTCACATGAGATTCGACGTTGATAAATACGCCTGCTTCAACCGTTTTTTCTTATCAGATCGAGACGAATCCAATATGAAAAAACCGTCCATTGAAATTCTGTTTTGTGTTTTATTATCGAAATAACCTTCAGATTGTTCGGATTCGTTCCCAGTGAGTGATTTGTATAAATTTATCACCCACGGCACAAAAATAACCATGATGACTGCTGCTGGGGACTATGGACGCGAACGAATGCAATGTTCAGCGCGGCTTTCTTTGTAGTGATTATTCCCCAGCGGAAACACTTGCGTGCGCACTCGGATTCATTCCCAGATGTATAAGACGTCGATTCGAAGAGAAGTTAACGAGATTCGACGTTGATAAACACGCCTGTTTCAATCTTTTTTATTGGATCGAGACAAATCCAATATGAAAGACGGTCCATTGAAATTCCGTTTTGTGTTTTATTATCGAAATAACCTTCACATTGTTCGGATTTGATTCCAGTGGGTGATTTTAAAAAATGTATCACCCTCGGTACGGAAATAGCCATTGGACTACGACTGCTGCTGTGGACTATGAATGTGAACGAATCCAATGTTCACCGCGGCGTTCTTAGTTTGTAGGGATTATTCCACAACAGGGACACTTGCATGCGGATTCGGATACGTTACCAGATTTAAAAGACGTCGATTCGAAGCTCTCTTCGAATCGTCGTCTCCATGAGAGTCGACGTTGATAAACGCGCCTGTTTCAATCGTTTTTTCATTGGATCGAGACGAATCCAATATCAAAGACGGTCCATTGAAATTCTGTTTTGTGTTTTATCATCGAAATAACCTTCAGATTCTTTGGATTCGTTCGGAGTGGGTGGTTTTTAGAAATTGATCACCCTCGGCACGAAAATAGCCATTGGACTACGACTGCTGCTGTGGACTATGAACGTGAACGAATCCAATGGTTACGGCGGCGTTCTCAGTTTGTAGGGATTATTCCGCAACATCAACACTTGTATGCGGACTCGGATTCGTGCCCGGATGTAAAAAACGTCGATTCGAAAACAGATTCACATGAAATTCGACGTTGATAAACGCGCCTCTTTCATCCATTTTTTTATCAGACCAAGACGAACCCAATAAGAAAAATGGTCTATTCGAATTCTGTTTTGTATTTTACTTTTGAAAGAACCTTCAGAGTTTTCGGATTCGTACCACAGAATGATTTTTTTCTTTATTAACCACCCTCGACACGAAAATAGTCATCGGACTACTACTGCTACTATGAACGTGAACGAATCCCATTGTCAGCGCGGCGCTCTCCGTCTGTAGGAGTTATTCCACAACCGAAACACTTAAATGCGGACTCGGATTCGTTCCCAGATGTAAAAGACGTCGATTCAAAGAGAGATTCACATCAGATTTGACTTTGATAAATGCGCCTGTTTCAACCGTTCTTTTTATCGCATCGAGACAAATCCAATATAAAAAACGGTCTTTTCGAATACTTTTTTGGATTTCAGTTTTGAAATTACCTTCAGATTGTTTGGATTTATCCAATTATATCATGCGTGCTTGACAATGAGAAGTGATGAAGGGAGGAATTGAGAATAATTTTTTTCTGGAAAATGTTCCATAAAACATTCGAGTCGAGTGGTTTCTCATCCCGAGCCGATTCCTTGTTCTCAAATATTCGGTTTTTAAATACTGGCGATATCTCCCAGACATGAGGACGTAGATGAGATGTAGCCAAAAGCTTCAAACAGACGAAACCATTTTTTTTCGCTCCACCACACCTCAATCGAGCAGTGGTACCTTTCCTCTCGTCATCACGTCTCATTATCTAGCACTTCTTTACAGTAATCGAGAGTTACGGCAGACACAGAAAGATGACTGAAAAGTAGCCATAAGCTTGAGAGGCGCGAAACAATTTTTTTCATAGAACTTGTACGGCAGAACTATCGAGCAGTGTCACCTGTCATCCCTTGATGACTGATTGTTGTCTAATGTTTTTTTTCAGTACAAGGAAGGTCTGGTTCGCAGAAAAAACATTTGTGATAAGTAACTACAAGTTTCAGATTCGGAAAATCGATTTTTTAAATCAAAACTGTACCATACAACATTTGATTCATGTTCTATCTCCCTCTCTGCCGATTAGTTGAGACAAATTTTTTTTTTCAACTCCTAGAGACTCTTAGAACACAAAAAAACCGATGTCAAGAAGAGTGAAAAACTTCGGACGCACGAAATAATTTTTTCGTTCGGAAGGGTATCACACGGCGGGACACCAGTCTGACCTCTAATCCCTTGTTGATTGATCGTCGTCTAGTGATTTATTAAGGGTACCAGAGAGTTTCCGTACACATTGAGATACATGGAAGAAGTAGCCAGAAGCCTCAGACGTACAGAATGCTTTTTTTCTTCAAAGTATTCCATACAACAGTCGAGCAGTGTGAATCCTCATCCCTTGCCGATTCATTGTTGTCCAATATTTGTTTTTGAAATACTGGCGAGTTCTCCTGCACACAAAACCGTATGTGAGAAGTAGCCAAAAGCGTCGGACAAAATAATTTTTTTTCAATCCCCACCACACAACAATCGAGCATGGGTACCTTTCCTCCCTTGATGACTTCTCGCTCTCTAGCACTTCTCTACAGTACTAGAGAGTTACAGTGCACACAGAAAGATGACAGAGAAGTACACATAAGCTTGAGAGGCGCGGAATATTTTTTTTTTTCATTGAAGTTTTACGGTTGATCAATCGAGCAGTGTCACCTGTCATCCCTTGATGACCTATTGTTGTCTAATATTTTTTTACGGTACCGAAAAGTTCTCGTACATATCAAAACATATATAAGAAGTAACCGGAAGCTTCAGACACGGGAACTAATTTTTTTTATCACGCCTGTACCATGCAACAATCGAGAAGTCTCACCTCGCATGCCTGGACAATTTATTGTTGTCCATTGTTTGTTCTGAATTCCTGGAAAGTTCTAGTACGCATACAAATAGATAAAAAAAAATCAGCAGCATATTCAGGCACACGCAATTTTTTTTTGCTACGAGGTGTCCAATTAAACATTTCATTTTTTCCTATCCCCTTTGCTGCCGCTTTATTGATACTAATATTTTTTTCCCCACTACTAGAGACTTTTAGTACACGAAATAATTGATGTCAGACGGAGCCAGAAACTTCGGATGCACGAAATAATATTTTTGATCGAAAATTGAAAATACGACGTTACAGCAGCCGGGCCTCTGATCTCTTGATGACTGGTTGTTGTCTTATTATTTATTTAGCGTAGTAGACAGTTTCAGTACACACAAAGCCACATTGAAGAAGTAGCCCGAAGCTTCAGAAATCGAGAATCATTTTTTTCTGGATAGTTTTCCATTGAACAGTCGTGCAGTTTGATTTCTCATCCCTCGCCGATTGATCGTTGTCCAATATTTGTTTTTGAAATACTGGCGAGTTCTCCTACACATAAATACGTACGTGAGAAGTAGCCACAATCTTCGGACACACGAAACAATTTTATTTTATTCAAGCCCCACCACACATCAATCGGGCAGTGGTACCTTTCCTCCCTTGATGACTTTTCGTTGTCTAGCACATATTTAAAGTGCTGGAGAGTATTGCTCTCGCACCTGAATACATTTCCACCTGTAAAAAACATCGATCGAAGCGGAGATTGACACGAGATACGAAACTTGTTTCTTGAAAACTTTGATGCCCACGCATGTATTAAACGTTTTTTATAGGGTCGAGACGAATCCAATATGAGAAAGTATTTATTCAAGTGATGTTTTACGTTTGAATATCGAAATAGCGATAACAGTGTTCGGAGTCGTTTCCGGTGATTTCTTTGTAAAAAAAAACCTCCCTCCCTACGGAAAACAGCGTTTCAGAACTACTACTGCTACAGTTAATAATACAAAGAAACGAAACCAATCTCTTGCGCAATGTTTTCTGATTGTAGACATTGTTTCACGACGAGACCACTTGCACTTGCACTTGGATCAATTCCCACCTGTAAACAACATTGATCGAAACGGAGATTTACAAGAGATCCGGCTTTTACTATTTTTACCTTTGATGAATGAGCAAACAATAAATATTTGGTTTACAGTATGGAGACGAATGTAATGTGCAAGACGATTTGTTCGAACAATTTTCATCTTTATTTATTGGAATCGCGTTTATAATGGTTGGGTTCTTCGCCTTTGCATAATGTGAAAAAACTTACGCCGACAAAATTAAACACCACAATGTGTATTTTTCAACTAATAATGGTTACGTTCGTACACAATCGCATGCATCGAGAAACCGGCTTGAAGAAAAAAAAGGTTCAAAGGCAATGGAGAGTCAAAATTAAATACATTAAAATCCAATACGAAATGTGTTTTATCGCGGAAACTTTTTCACGTATCTTAGTGGTTATCATATATTATCATCTATGATAATCACTTGAGCTTCGTTCTGATGAGGCATTTCGCACGTCTCGGGGCATATACACGAAACTTAAGAAAAAATAGACGGGAGTTAAGATGATTACGTTTGAAGTACGTTGAAAGAGGCGCCGAAACACCAAGCGCGGGGTCGATTCCATCCTCATCGTCTAGTGAACGCCACTGCCGTTTTACTCGCGCTGCTTCCAAGCATCGGTCAAGTGATGTACTCGCTCTGCCATGAACGACGATGAAATCGAGAATGAATTCGGGCGAACCATTGACGAAATTGTTTTTGTACGCTTCTTGGCAACTACCTCGGCTTCAAGAACGCACCGTGCACGCCTTGGGAATCATTTGTTCGATCTTAGATAATATCCAGGACTGCTATGACGAGGACGTTCGAACAACGTTAAAAGTTTCTCGCAAATACCAAGCGCGACGCCAATATCGTCTTCATGACGTAAACAATGATCCTGTCGTCGTACTCACAGCTTGCGACCACGCACGACTCTTCTACTCGCTCTCAGCGGAAATAGTAGGAAGTCGAGAAACAATTCGGGTGATTCGTTTTCAAAGAAGAACTCAAGAAGAATTTAGAAGTCTATATACAGTTTGATAAAAATGATTTAATATTTACAATAAGAACAATTTAACAACAATAACAATGAACGCAATATTTATAATTTTGTCAATATATACAATATGTAAATTAAAAGCGAAAAAATAATATAACAAAACAAACGGAACAACAATAAACACGAAGCGAATATATACAATAGATACATGCCGAGACAGAGCCACCAAACCAAAAGACCTAACGATATCGAAACTTTCGATTCTGGGTTTCGGTGTATCTTGTATGGACCATATAAATGCCCCCGCATCGTCGGTGGCGGGAAAATATATCGACTGGTGGACTCAACGATATGCTATTCATGATTTTTCGAGAGCCCTATGAGTAGCGTAAAGTAAACGACCTTTTAGAATGCGCGCCTTTTTTTAACATTCGGTAAAGATTGAGGTGTTATTTCGCCGTTCATACAGCGGAAGCTTGTCAGTCATTCTTCATCACAATTTTAAAATCGTTTTTTCGACTTAGATGGAACGTTTCGTCGTCAGCAAAATCCTCCAATAAGAACCCGTAATGTTCTTTTGTTTGGTGAACTCAAAACATTTTACGATATTAGAATCGACTGTGACAGATGATATGAAAGAGAGTAGGCTACTGGTGCAGACCACAGTGAACATTTCATGAAGATAAGAACTGGTCATGGAAGAGAATGAGTTCCCATTGAGGCGGAATGACACCTAATCGCGGTCGGTATGGTAGAACAATTATAGATACCCAAAATCTCTGAAACAGCTCTTCAGATCCCGTCGAAACTTTGCCAAACGACGTCAAATAGATAGACGAACAGCTGTCTGCCCCTTAAATTTTCTGAATTTGAGGAAGAACACGTACATTGGCTTATCATAAGTCGATCTACTTTTTGTTCTCCAATTCAGAAAATTTGAGGGGCAGACAGCTGTTCGTCTATCTATTTGACTTCGTTTGACAAAGGTTCGACGGGATCTGAACAGCCGTTTCAGAGATTTTTGGATATCTACAATTGTTCTACCATACCGACCACGATGAGGTGTCATTCCGTCTTAAGCACCTCCCGAAGGAATGGAATTATGGGTTCCATCTCTTAATAAGGTGTTCAATGTGGGCCCCTTCTCTATCTACGCATAATTCTACTCTTTTTGTCATGTTGGCTCTAGTCCGCCGCAGCATACGTGGTGTTATCGATGCAAATGGACCCCTTATTCTCTCTCGCATATCGTCTTCCGTAGTCGGTTCTGTCCTGTAGACAATGTTTTTTATTGTTCCCCATACGAAAAAATCGAGGGGTGTCAAATCGGGAGATCGAGGCGGCCACGGAATCGTTCCATGTAAAGCGAGAACCCGATTAGGAAAACGGTGATGCAGAATGGCTCGCACGTTTCGTGCTGTATGAGCCGGGTGTCCATCTTGTTGCCACCACATTCTTAGCCGAACGGCCAAAGGAACGTCTTCTGAAAGGTCGGGGAGAATGTTTGTTAACAATTCTTCGTACTTAACGCTGTCCATATTGCCCTCAAAAAACCATGGGCCGACAATTCTATCGTTGAGGCCCATGGTTTGACCCGCCAACGGTTCTGCAGAGGGATTTCGATGACCCATCCTGGATTTTCTTCAGCCCAGCACCGAACGTTTTGACGGTTGACCATCTCGCGGTTTGTGAACCCGGCCTCGTCAGTAAATAAAACAAATTTGAAGAAGTCCGGGTCTTGTACCTCCTGACCAAGGACCCACGCGCAATATTCTAGCCTTCGCTTATGATCTTCTGCGTGCAATTCTTGGTACCTGTGCGCTCGATACGGGTACCGTCGCTGCCGTAGAATTTTTCGCACCGTTTCTCGGTTCACATCTGGACAAAGAAACGTGTATACTATATGTAACTGTCATCCTGCCTCCGTCTCTCTTGCATTCCCCCTCCATCGCCCTTTCTCTTTCTCTCTCTCTCTCTCTCACCCCCCCCCTTAACCGGGCTGGGGCAAAAACTTGACATTGCCCCCCACCCCTCCAGCTTTGGAGAATAATGATTTTGAAAAACTCACAAAACAAATATACTGGGTGGATTTTCGAGACCGGGAAAAAGAATCCTTAAATAAATTTGAGCCATTTATTCCCTATTTGCTAATAACTTTTCCTTATATGTGACATTAACATAGAATACATACAACCAGTGAAGACAACGCACTAGCCAGATTGTACACACACCTCCAATCTTAAGGTCACAGCAAATTTCACTTTTACTTTACAGCTCTACACGTCGAGCTTTCCTTTCCGCGAAAGAATCTATTACCTCGAGGCCATCGAAACTCATTTTCACTGAAGCGCCATGAATGCTAGGCGCTTTAGTGATGCAAGTATTTTTTTCAAACACATGAATTTGGCTCTCTGTCATTCCCTCTCGATCTCCCTCTGAGATTCTGTCTGATTCTCTCGTGTCCTATCTCACTCTCCCTTACATTCTGTCTCGATCTCTCTCTCATTTTCTCTCGATCTCTCTCTCCCTCATAACAGTACTGTAACGCCTGGCCTGACCCCCCACCGCCATTCCGGTACGTACCGGGTGCTTTGTCGTCAATTGGGATTTTTTTCATAAACAAAACTAATAATGAAAGGACCGGGTTTATACCCATCTTAAGGGCCATTCATAAAACACATGACGCTAATTTTATGAATATTCGATCCCCTCCGCCTCTGTGACATTCCGCGACGGGTGCCGGTCCCCCCCCCCCTTCCGCTCCTGAAAATCACGCGACATGGTGCCCGTCTCCCCTTCTGCTCTCGTTTTTCTTTCAACAAAAAGAAGAAAGTAAAATACTAAAACCCTTTTAACCCTTTGCACTCGAGCGGCGCCGATACAGCGCCCGGCCGGTGCGAAGGGTTAATAACCTATTTCAGAATGAACAAGTTATATTGTTTACTTTAGGTAAATATATATGTAATATAGAGAAACGTAGAATTTATACGCGGGGTCGTCCATTAAGGCCTTAGGCCACTCTGGAGGCCCAAAAAATAGGCTTTTTGGAATTTTTTTTTTTCAAAAAAACGACTAAACAAATCGAGATTACAAAAAAGGTTGTTTATCATACATATCAGTGACTGTATACAATAATTTTTTTGAAGCGATTAATTCCAAAATGGCGGCTGTGCAGCGTTTATCTAAAAACTGCATTTTTTAAGCTGGCCGGAAACATAACTCAGACAATTTTCAACCGATTTACTTGAAATGTTGAACATATCTTGAAAAATACATTGTTTATGGAAGTATGTACGATTTATTTTTATATTGCATGGTTCATTTGTTATTAGAAATTCTCTAACGATTTTTTAGGCAAGTTTTTGGAAAGGGAAAAATTTCGTCCGATAATTGTTAATAACAAATGAACTATGCAATATAAAAAAAATCCTACGTACTTCCATGAACAATGTATTCTTAAAGATATATTCAACATTTCAAGTGAATCGGTTGAAAATTGTCTGAGTTATGTTCCCGGCCAACTCAAAAAATGCAGTTTTAAGAAAAACGTTACACAGCCGCCATTTTGAAATTGATCGCTTCGAAAAAATTATTGTATACAGTCACAGATATGTATGATAAACACCTTTTTTGTTATCTCGATTTATTTTGTAGTTTTTCTGAAGAAAAAAATCCCTAAAAAGCCTATTTTTTCGGCCCCTAGAGTGGCCTAACTCTGATTAAGGAGTTAGGCCACTCTAGGGGCCGAAAAAATAAGTTTTAATTTCATACATCTCAACCATACTCGAAAACTCAATTGTTTTTTAGTTATACAATAAACGAATTTATTAAAATATTTCAACAATTCTTTTAGGGGTGAAAATATTATCGGAGAGGGATGATCAAATACTCGATCGACGCGTCTTTTCAATGGCTACAAGATTTCCATTTAAACAAAAATTGTATGAATTTTTCCCAAAGAGTCATTGAATTAAAACTGATCTTTCAAATTTTCAGCTCACCTTTTCACCCCCAAAATGAGCTTCCCCGACTTTGACGCCGTGGACAAAAATAAAGCCCGGATTTTTCTGAACATTTTGTCTCACGGCGCCGACCTCGTAGGGGTTGTAGTTTGGCATTGATCAACTCTCATGCCCCTTCATCTCCTAAAAAAAAATCTACACCCCGATTTTTGGGCAAACTTGGATTTAGCACCCGCGGCACCCACAGAATCATCTGTTAAAAAACTGGCATTCTTCTAATTTTTTCCGATTACGGGATTTTTCGGTGACAGCATGACTGTACTATTAATTCGTTTTTCATAATTCGATACCGCACTCTCTGACACTTCTGTCTGACATTCCTTATTAAAAAAATATACGTGTTGTTGGCGGAGGGAGGCGGGGTGGGAGGGTGTAGCCAAAAAACTTAACATATATCTCCATGGGCGAGGGGGCTTCTAAAAGTGGCCTAAAAAACCTCACGTGATTAATGGACGACCCCCGTAAGAAGAAATATATTCTTTATGTTATGTACACTGAAAAAAAAAGTCATTAAATTTACTATACTTTTATAATTGAAAATTCCTAAACTCGGTATATGAAACGCAAATTCGCAGTAATGGAAACTTCAGAAACGTAAATGAATTTTCATAGATGCGTATATATTTTAATATATGGGAGATTGAAGATTAGTATGCTGCGGATGAGTTTTTGAACGCGCATCATAATAATACAAATATTTTTTTGATTAATGCAACAAACGTATATGATTTCATTATTTACACAAAAAGTATTAAATTCCAATATGACTATTATTTTTACCGTCATTCTGTTGAAAAGTACAATACCTTGTACATTGAATAACACAAAACGCTATTCAAAGAAATATGAAATTTAAAATACTTTTACAATACTGTGGCAAATGAAATTTCAAAACTTAGTATATGAATGAATATTTAGGCTTAAGTGTTGTAAAATTCAATACCGGACCTACATTTCATACGGTTTTACATTTCGTAATCCGTACGAATGAATATTCATGCACTATCTACAATTTTTCAAGGCGTCTAATAGAAAAATAAATATTCTTAGTTGAAAAATACAACAAGCGTTTTGAATATATACAATGTAGACGAAGTAAGAAAATTACAAACTGACTCTTAATTTTTACAATTCTTGGTTCAGGAGTATACAATTTTTTGTGCACTGAATATTATGATAGACTGGAGAATATTTAGAAATAAATAGGACATTTACAATACGAAGGCACGTACATTTTCTAATTTACAAGGAGACGGCTGAGCCTGGATGTCGCGAATCGGGTTCTTCTTTCGCGTGGTGAAAGTTGGAGACCTCCGAATTAACGGCGTTTTTTATTTTTCTTCCCATAGGCCTCAGTTGCTGAGATATCGTGATTTGAAAATTTGCGAATTTCGGACGGAGCCGAGCCGGTTTCGGCTCGCGCTTAGAGTACGTTGAGAGTTGATGCTTGAGACAAGAGCGGTCGTAGCTAATATGGTAAGACGACGAACTGGTGCTCTGAAAGTTCACGATTCGCGTCCCCATGCTTTTTTTAATTCATTTTTTTTTCTTTCTAATCTCTCATAAGACTTTGCATGTGCAGGTAAATTCGAAAATTCGAAAATATACGTTACTAGTTTTATTTATCTATTATATTAAAATAATTAATCCAATAATTAAGTCACAATTACATAGCAAAATAATATTGTATAACAAATAATGAATCTAATAATCAAGTCCCAATTACAAAACAAAATAATATGGTTTAAAAAATAAATAATTAATCTAAATCACACTTACAAATTTTGCGGCAAGTAATTATTCTGATTCTTCTTCTATCAGATCGGTATGCTGACAAATAGGAGGGTGGAAACCATCGTATAAGCAAGGGAAGCACAAAGGCTTACGACACCACGAACATAAGATGAACGCAATACCACCGCAACCACATTAATTATTTTAATATAATAGATAAATAAAACTAGTAATGCATATTTTCGAATTTTCTTATTTACCTGCACATGCAAAGACATGAGAGATTATAAAATAAAATAAAAATTGAACTTAAAAAAAAGCACGGGGACCCGAACCGTGAACTTTCAAGTTCCACTTGAAAGTTCATTTGCATGTGCAGGTAAATAAGAAAATTCGAAAATATGCATTACTAGTTTTATCGTTTTACTAGTACGTCGTCTTACCGTATTAGCTACGGCCGCTCTTGTCTCAAGCATTAACGCTCAACGTACTCTACCCGCTAGCCGAAACCTGCTTGGCTCCATCCGAAACTTCCAAATTTTCAAATCGCGATATCTCAGCAACTGAGGCCTATTGGAACAAAAATAAAAAACGACGTTAATTCGGAGGGCTTCAACTTTCACCACGCGATAGGAGAAACCGATTCGCGACATCCAGGCTCTGCCTTCTTCTCGTTAGTATGTGTTTATTCGGATAGTCTGATTTAATTTATAATTCAGTACAGAAAACTTGAAATTCGTGCTTTGGTCAGCATGTTAAATCAAATCATAAAGACGTATCGAGTAACATCAAAGTAAGTGATGAACACCCGGTGCGATGGTCTAGTGGTTAGCGTGCTCGCCACTGAATCAGCGGACCGGAAGGTCCCGGGTTCGAATCCTAGTCGCGTACATTTCGTCGTGAAATGTTTTTCTGCGGTGTTTTACAGCGACATAAGATTAGTTGGAAATAAGAATTTAGTCATACTGAATATAATACAGAGAGGCGGAAGTCGGCTGCGGCCGCAGGGGGAACAGGAAGACAAAAGGAGAACGTTAGACGAAAGAAACGGTCACAGTGAGGGGGAACGGTAGGGTAACAAACGCCAAAAGCTAAGGAAAAGAACAAATAAGTAAGTGGTGAAATTAACCGAACAAAATTAATGCAAATAGATTTTAGTTTGTTTGGGTTCAATTGGGCTTGGCAATTGAACCCAAACTAAAATCTATTTGCATTAATTTTTATATATCCACAACTGATACTTTTGAATAGGTATATAATTTTTCCAGGACTTTGGTATTACTGGTTTACTACACATTACTTAGCCATTCAATACGTAGTGTATGAATTTAAAAATAACGATTATTAGTTTTCACAGACTGAATCAGTAAAAGAATTCCGGAGTTTTTATATTAAAATTCATACAGAGTTTATTGAAGACGCCGGATGTCAATCATAACAATTACACTAACCTAACACCGTAAAATTAATACACTTTTCTATGCCAAATTTACTTTTTTTTTAATTAAAAAATGCAATCTGTCCGTATTAATTGTAATACGCTCATGATAGATACCTTGCGATGCGTATATGATTTTTACAGTACTTAAGTGTTGTGATATTACTGAACGATTATTAGACATTCGAAAAGCAGTGCATTGATTTTCAAACGACAATATTAAAATTCATAAACGGTATCTGTAAAAAGACTTCCTACACTTTTATATTAATTTTAATACAGATTTTTTTTACAGTGTAACGTCAATAATAAATAATTTGATAATCTTTTATCACGATGCACCTAGAATGCAATGTGTTCCCGAGGATGCTTCATGTGAGTCTCAATCGATATCAGAGAAGTTGCGACTTCCTCGTAGTCGGAACTTTGGGTGGGCAGTACAGAAAATTTGCAGCGTCTCAGTATCACCCTTTTCCAGATTTAATATGCTTATAGCGTCTCGTGACTTTTGCTCGACCCCCCTCTCGGCCCCCTGTGACAAAGTGTGACGATTTGCCTACACTCCCCTCCTCACTGCGTCACGTGCTTTATGAATGGCCCCTTATGACCCAGGTAGGAATACGATGACCGAGGTAGGAAACCGATGAAAAAAGGGCTCGCCAAGCTCTGAAACAAGGCTCACATTTTTAATTCGGGCTGAGCACCAGCCTCATTTCAGGCCTTGCTGAACCTCTGAATGATAACGCGGTTTCAGGCTCTTGCACACAGGCTTGATCAAAGGCTGGTAGAAAAGCCTGTACTAAGCTTAAAAACGGCGAACCAACAAGACTCAAAACGAGCCTTAATGAAGCCATCACGAGCATTTATGACCAGGCTTATCCTTAGTTCTTCTCGAAGCTATATGAGGCCTGTTTTTAGTTTTCTATATTCTACATCGAGGTAAATTTAATAAATTTGTAAAGAATGTTTATTTCGTCGAATTGATTTAGAAAATTAAGATAGAGGATGAAGTAAAATGTCAGTAGTGTAATTTTTTGCAGATACACAATTTCAAAATATTCTCGCATTTATTGCTAAAACTTTTTTTTCATAAAAGTACAGAAAAAATATTATTGTAAACTTATTTTATTTTATCACAACCTGAAACAAGCCTGCATCCAGCCTTCATTTTTGAGCCTTAAAATTCGCTGGCTGAATAAAGCTTGAAATAACCCTGAGTTTAGGCTAAGCAGCCAGTCTTGGTTCCAGGTTGCTCCAAACGATGCAATAAAACCTGGTCCAGGTCTGTCTCACTCTGGCTCGGTGAAACAAGGCTCGCACAAGCTTGATTCCATCGTCAGCCTTTTCATTTCCTACCTGGGGAAGTATATATTCATCTAGTATCATACCCACTTATATTAAAAGATCTTTGAAATTGACCGAGATGTACGCTTTGACATGATCGTGAAAAACAAATTTCTCTCCATTGTATCATCGATTTCTGAATAAAAGGTTATCTGTACATGAAAAGTCAACAATTTATCGATACCTATGCAGATGTAGCTATCCCTATGCGTAGCCGTTTTTTCTTATTCTGGTTTGTGTTTTTACAATACGCCAACAGTTTCGATTTTTTTTGTCTATTTTCAAGCCCCTTTTTGTAAGGGTGTACGGGTAGCGGAATTGGTCGAGTCGGGTCGGGTCGCGAAATTAGACTATGATTCGGGTCGAGAATCCGAATTTTTCGGGGATCCGTGATCGGACGGGTATACTCGAACTTTGTCGAGTACCCGAGTTTTTCGAGCACTCGTTTCATGTCATGAACTCGCTAAGCACACACACACACACACACACACACACACACACACACACACACACACACACACACACACACACACACACACGCACACACACACGCACGCACGCACGCACACGCACGCACACACACACACACACACACACGCACGCACACACACACACACGCACACACACACACACACACGCACGCACGCACACACACGAAAGAAGATTTTTACAGTATTATTATTTGTTCGCATTATCGCCTTCGAGTTTTCGTTTTCTCCTATTATTTGATCGATACACGTAGAAAAAAAAATAAATATAAACAATAGATACGAATCTCCGAGTCGTTTACGAATATTCGAAGTTTACGAATATCCGAAGTTTGACAGTACTCGACGTTTATGAGTACCCAAAATTTGAAAGTACCCGATGACCGAATTCGGGTACCCGATAGTGGCCGGTAATGCGAAAACGTAACCCGTCGGGTACCCGACCAGACCACACACACACACACACACACACACACACGCACGCACACGCACACGCACTCACACACACGAAAGAAGATTTTTACAGTATTATTATTTGTTCGCATTATCGCCTTCGAGTTTTCGTTTTCTCCTATTATTTGATCGATACACGTAGAAAAAAAATAAATATAAACAATAGATACGAATCTCCGAGTCGTTTTCGAATATTCGAAGTTTACGAATATCCGAAGTTTGACAGTACTCGACGTTTATGAGTACCCAAAATTTGAAAGTACCCGATGACCGAATTCGGGTATCCGATAGTGGCCGGTAATGCGAAAACGTAACCCGTCGGGTACCCGACCAGACCCCAACATCGGGTACCCGAGTAAATCGAGTACCCGCACGCCTCTACTTTTTTGTATTGTAGTAGTCTTTAAAAATAGTAATCGTCGAAATTAAAAAAATCGGCTACGTACAACCTTAGTCACTACGATTACAAAAATGTCAAAACAGAATTGAAAATCGGACTATAAGTTTTTGAGTATTCGTTGGGACAAGGTCGGAAAAAGTGCTTGCAAGAAAAGCGCATTAAAAGTTTTCGTTCCGTCTTTCTTGATATAAAGTTATCTTTTTTTTTTCTACAATATTGATACCAACATTATCTAGCTACGTGCGACGTGCGATTTGACGTTTCTTCATCATCATTATATTTTACAAAATAATAAGAGCCTGTACTTCATCTATTGTGAACGATGCCATACATGTAGGGACTGAGGGCAGTAACCGGTCGCGCTAACTGATCTCACTAAAGTGACTGTAACACCGTCAATTTTCGAACTTGTGAATAAAAATTGTACCAAAATATCTTTTAATATATGAACTTTCAAAAATTATAAAGAAGAAAAAACAAATTTTTCCAAATATTGCTTGGGAAAAGTGGGGAAGCTACTGTACAAGTTCTTGTAAGCGTACGCACCAAGTGCACGAGCGAGGCCTCTTGCACTCTGGACGGGGTTTTGGTCGATGGCTTGGAGTACGGCTGCCCGGACTTCCTCGGTGACTGGCTTTATGCGCGGTCTCCGCGGAGCTTTAAGCGTGCCGTGCTCTGCGATGGTCTCCGCGAGTCTTTTGAAGAAACATTGTCATTCAATATATTCATTCTCGACTCACTCAATGTAGTCAGCCCCGACACTCAATGTAGTCGAGGTCCACATAGTTACAAGTTGTGGATCCCGTAATACATACGTACCGTCGAAAACTTTGGCGGGAAGGAGTGGGTTCTCCAAACTCTTCGCGATATAGGTGCACGCATTCAGTGTAGTTGTGGTTCGATTGTATGATAATCGCGTGCATTTTAACACGCCTTGTCTCGGCCATGATGTTCACGCCGAGAATGAATGCTCTCGACGAGCCCATCGATAAACAAATGCCGATCATCGCTAGCTTTTGTCGAAAATGTTCGTATACACCAATAATACGACCTCGCAACAACGACGGGCATGTTATGAATGTATAGATATAGTGTATCGCCGAATAACGGGGCCGATTTAAAGAAAATGTGCGCACGTAAAACCGCACACTATTTTCGTGTCGCTACCGCACTTGGACACGAAAATTGCCATAAAATCGAATGTATTTCCATGAATGTATTTCCACGATGCCCCAGAAACCATTGCGAGCACCCATTTTATCTTTGTTAAATGAATAATGCTCCTACCGTCGTTTTTGCAGCATCGTCAGACATCTCGACCCAATCTAACCGGAAGGAAGATAAAATCTGAGATGAATTCGGGGCAGTAATGTCGGGAATGTCCGATCGAGGCCTCGAGAATCATTCCGAGAACCGATTTTATCTTTGTTAAATAAACAAAGCTCCTACCGTCGTTCTCGCAGCATTGTCAGACGTCCTTACGCAATCTGACCGGAAGTAAGATGAAATCGGAGACGAATTTGGGACAGTAATATCGGGAATGTCCGATCGATGCCCCAAGAAACCTTCCAAGCACCGATTTTATCTTTGTTAAATAAACAAGTCTCCTACCGTCGCTTTCGCAGCATGGTCAGACTTCTCGACCCAATCTGACCGGAAGGAAGATAAAATCGGAGACGAATTCGGGGCAGTAATATCGGAAATGTCCGATCGAGGCCCCGAGAACTATTCCGAGCACCGATTTTATCTTTGTTAAATAAACAATGCTCCTACCGTCGTTCTCGCAGCATCGTCAGACTTCTCGACACATTATGATCGGAAAATAGATAAAACCGGAGACGAATTCGGGGCAGTAATATCGGGAATGTCCGATCGAGGCTCCGAGAACCATTCCGAGAACCGATTTTATCTTTGTGGAATACAGAAAGCTCCAACCGTTGTTCTCGCGGAAGCGTCAGACTTCTCGACCTAATCTGCCGGGAGTAAGACAAAATCGGAGACAAATTCGGGGCAGTAAAATCGGAAATGTTCGATCGGGGCGCCGGGAACCATTCCGAACGGCGATTTTATCTTTGTTAAATAAACAAAGCTCCTACCGTCCTCCACGTTGATAGGTGCGTCTGAACCGTTTTTTATCGGATCAAGAAAAATCCAACATGAAAAACGGTCTATTCAAATTCAGTTTTGTGTTTCATTATCGAAATAACCGTTAGATTGTTCGGATTTTTTCTCAATGGGTGATTTTTCAAAATGTTTCACCCTCGGCACGAAAATCGCCATTGGACTACTACTGCTGCACTGGACTATAAACGTGAACAAATCCAATGTCCACCGCAGCGTTCTCAGTTTGTAGGGATTGTTCCACAACAGAAACACTTGCATGCGGACTCGGATTCGCTGTTAGCTGTAGGAGACGTCGATGCGAAGAGAGATTCACGAGATTCGATGTTGATAAATACGCCTGTTTCAATTGTTTTCTTATTGGATCGAGACGAATCCAATATCGAAGATGGTCCATTGAAATTCTGTTTTGTATTCTATTATCGAAATAACCTTCGGATTGATCGAATTCGTCCCCAGTGGGTGATTTTTAAAAAAGTATCACCCGTCGCACGAAAATAGCCCGTGGACTACGACTGGTGCTGTGGACTATGAATGTGAACGAATCCAATGTTCACCGCGGCGTTCTCAGTTTGTAGGGATTATTCCACAACAGAAACACTTGCATGCGGATTAGGATTCGTTACCAGATGTAAAAGACGTCGATTCGAAGCTCTCTTCGAATCGACGTCTCCATGAGAGTGGACGTTGATAAAGGCGCCTGTTTTAATCGTTTTTTATTGGATCGAGACGAATCCAATATCAAAAACGGTACATTGAAATTCTGTTTTGTGTTTTATTATCGCAATAACCTTCAGATTCTTTGGATTCGTTCCGAGTAGGTTATTTGTAGAAATTTATCACCCTCGGCACGAAAATGGCCATTGGACTACTACTGCTGCTGTGGACTGTGAACGTGAACGAATCCAATGTTCACCGCGGCGTTCTCAGTTTGTAGGGATTATTCCACAACGGAAACACTTGCATACGCACTCGGATTCGTTCCCGGATGTAAAAAACGTCGATTCGAAGAGAGATTCACATGAGATTAGACTTTGATAAACGCGTCTGTTTCAACCGTTCTTTTTATCGCATCGAGACAAATCCAATATGAAAAACGGTATATTCGAATACTGGTTTGTATTTAATTTTTGAAATAACCTTCAGATTGTTCGGATTCGTTACCACAGAAGGATTTTTTCCTTTATTTATCACCCTCGAGACGAAAATAGTTATTGGACTACTACTGCTGCTGTGGACTATGAACGTGAACGAATCCCACTATCAGCGCGGCGTTCTCAGTTTTTTGGGGTTATTCCACAAATGAAACACTCTCATGCGGAGTCGCATTCGTTCCCAGATATAAAAGACGTCGATTCGAAGAGAGATTCACATGAGATTCGACGTTGATGAATATGCCTGTTTCAACGGTTTTTTCTCATCGGATCGTTACGAATCCAATATGAAAAAACGGTACGTTGAAATTCTGTTTTGTGTTTTATTATCGAATCAACCTTCAGATTGTTCGGATTCGTTCCCAGTGAGTGTTTGTAGAAATGTATCACCCTCGTCACGAAAATAACCATGACGACTGCTGCTGTGGACAATGAACGCGAACGAATCCAATGTTCAGCGCGGCGTTCTAAGTTTGTAGGGATTATTCCACAACAGTAACACTTGCATGCGCACTCGGATTCGTTCCCGGATGTAAAAAACGTCGATTCGAAAACAGATTCACATGAGATTCGACGTTGATAAACGCGCCTGTTTCAACCATTTATTATCAGCTCGAGACGAATCCAATAGAAAAAACGGTCTATTCGAATTTCGTTTCGTATTTCATATTTGAAAAAAACTTTCAGAGTTTTCGGATTCGTTACCACAGAATGATTTTTTTTCGTTATTTACCACCCTCGACACGAAAAAAGACATTGAACTACTACTGTTGCTGTGGGCTGTGAACGTGAAGGAATCCCATTATCAGCGCGACGGTCTCCGTTTGTAGGGATTATTCCACAACGGAAACACTTGCATACGCACTCGGATTCGTTCCCAGATGGAAAAGACGTCGAATCGAAGAAAGATTCACATGAGATTTGACTTTGATAAACGCGTCTGTTTCAACCGTTCTTTTTATCGCATCGAGACTAATCGAATATGAAAAACGGTATATTCGAATACTGGTTTGTATTTAATTTTTGAAAGAATCTTCAAATTGTTCGGATTCGTTACCACAGAACGATTTTTTTCCTTTATTTAACACCCTCGACACGAAAATAGATATTGGACTACCACTGCTGCTGTGGACTATGAACGTGAACAAATCCCACTATCAGCGCGGTGTTCTCAGTTTTTCTGGGTTATTCCACAACAGAAACACTCGCATGCGGACTCGGATTCGTTCCCAGATGTAAAAGACGTCGATTCGAAGAGAGATTCACATGAGATTCGTCGTTGATAAGTATGCCCGTTGAAACGGTTTTTTCTCATCGGATCGTTACGAATCCAATATGAAAAAACGGTCCATTTGAAATTCTGTTTTGTGTTTTATTATCGAATCAACCTTCAGATTGTTCGGATTCGTGCCCAGCGTGTGATTGTTAGAAATTGATCACCCTCGTCACAAAAATAACCATGACGACTGCTGCTGTGGACTATGAACGCGAACGAATCCAATGTTCAGCGCGGCGTTCTCAGTTTGCAAAGATTATTCCACAACAGAAACACTTGCATGCGCACTCGGATTCGTTCCCGGATGTAAAAAACGTCGATTCGAAAACAGATTCACATGAGATACGACGTTGATAAACGCGCCTGTTTCAACCATTTTTTATCAGATCGAGACGAATCCAATAGGGTAAACGGTCTATTCGAATTTCGTTTTGTATTTCATCTTTGAAAAAACCTTCCGAATTTTCGGATTCGTTACCACAGAATGATTTTTTTTCGTTATTGACCACCCACGACACGAAAAAAGACATTGAACTACTACTGCTGCTGTGGACTGTGAACGTGAACGAATCCCATTATCAGCGCGACGGTCTCCGTCTGTAGGGGTTATTCCTTGTGGAATCCGAGTCCGCATTTAAGTGCTTCTGTTGTCAGAAGCACTTAAATGCGGACTCGGATTCGTTCCCAGATGTAAAAGACGGCGATTCGAAGAGAGATTCACATAAGATTTGACTTTGATAAACGCGTCTGTTTCAACCGTTCTTTTTATCGCATCGAGACAAATGCAATATGAAAAACGGTATATTCGAATACTGGTTTGTATTTAATTTTTTAAATAACCTTCACATTGTTCGGATTCGTTACCACAGAAAGATTTTTTTCTTTTATTTACCACCCGCGACACGAAAATAGTTATTGGACTACTACTGCTGCTGTGGACTATGAACGTGAACAAATCCCACTATCAGCGCGGTGTTCTCAGTTTTTCTGGGTTATTCCACAACAGAAACACTCGCATGCGGACTCGGATTCGTTCCCAGATGTAAAAGACGTCGATTCGAAGAGAGATTCACATGAGATTCGACGTTGATAAGTATGCCTGTTTCAACGGTTTTTTCTCATCGGATCGTTCCGAATCCAATATGAAAAAACGGTCCATTGAAATTCTGTTTTGTGTTTTATTATCGAATCAACCTTCAGATTGTTTGGATTCATTCTTAGTGTGTGATTTTTAGAAATTGATCACCCTCGTCACAAAAATAACCATGACGACTGCTGCTGTCGACTATGAACGCGAACGAATCCAATGTTCAGCGCGGCGTTCTCGGTTTGTAGGGATTATTCCACAACAGAAACACTTGCATGCGCACTCGGATTCGTTCCCGGATGTAAAAAACGTCGATTCGGAAACTGATTCACATGAGATTTGACGATAAAAAACGAGCCTGTTTCAACCATTTTTTATCAGATCGAGACGAATCCAATAGGAAAAACGGTCTATTCGAATTTCGTTTTGTATTTCATCTTTGAAAAAACCTTCCGAGTTTTCGGATTCGTTACCACAGAATGATTTTTTTTTTTCGTTATTTACCACCCTCGACACGAAAAAAGTCATTGAACTACTACTGCTGCTGTGGACTGTGAACGTGAACGAATCCCATTATCAGCGCGACGGTCTCCGTCTGTAGGGGTTATTTCACAGCAGAAGCACTTAAATGCGGACTCGGTTTCGTTCCCAGATGTAAAAGCCGTCGAATCGAAGAAAGATTCACATGAGATTGGACTTTGATAAACGCGTCTGTTTCAACCGTTCTTTTTGTCGCATCGAGACAAATCGAATATGAAAAACGGTATATTCGAATACTGGTTTGTACTTAATTTTTTAAATAACCTTCAGATTGTTCGGATTCGTTACCACAGAAGGATTTTTTTCCTTTATTTACCACCCTCGACACGAAAATAGTTATTGGACTACTACTGCTGCTGTGGACTATGAACGTGAACGAATCCCACTATCAGCGCGGCGTTCTCAGTTTTTCTGGGTTATTCTACAACAGAAACACTCACATGCGGACTCGGATTCGTTCCCAGATGTAAAAGACGTCGATTCGAAGAGAGAGCCACATGAGATTCGTCGTTGATAAGTATGCCCGTTGAAACGGTTTTTTCGCATCGGATCGTTACGAATCCAATATGAAAAAACGGTCCATTTGAAATTCTGTTTTGTGTTTTATTATCGAATCAACCTTCAGATTGTTCGGATTCGTTCCCAGTGTGTGATTGTTAGAAATTGATCACCCTCGTCACAAAAATAACCATGACGACTGCTGCTGTGGACTATGAACGCGAACGAATCCAATGTTCAGCGCGGCGTTCTCAGTTTGCAAAGATTATTCCACAACAGAAACACTTGCATGCGCACTCGGATTCGTTCCCGGATGTAAAAAACGTCGATTCGAAAACAGATTCACATGAGATTCGACGTTGATAAACGCGCCTGTTTCAACCATTTTTTATCAGATCGAGACGAATCCAATAGGGAAAACGGTCTATTCGAATTTCGTTTTGTATTTCATCTTTGAAAAAACCTTCCGAGTTTTCGGATTCGTTACCACAGAATGATTTTTTTCGTTATTGACCACCCACGACACGAAAAAAGACATTGAACTACTACTGCTGCTGTGGACTGTGAACGTGAACGAATCCCATTATCAGCGCGACGTTCTCCGTCTGTAGGGGTTATTCCACAACAGAAGCACTTAAATGCGGACTCGGATTCGTTCCCAGATGTAAAAGACGTCGATTCGAAGAGAGATTCACATAAGATTTGACTTTGATAAACGCGTCTGTTTCAACCATTTTTTATCAGATCGAGACGAAACCAATATGAAAAACGGTCTATCCGAATTTCGTTTTGTATTTTATCTTTGGAAAAACCTTCCGAGTTTTCGGATTCGTTACCACAGAATGATTTTTTTTTTCGTTCTTTACCACCCTCGACACGAAAAAAGTCATTGAACTACTACTGCTGCTGTGGACTGTGAACGTGAACGAATCCAATGTTCACCGCGGCGTTCTCAGTTTGTAGGGATTATTCCACAACGGAAACACTTGCATACGCACTCGGATTCGTTCCCGGATGTAAAAAAACGTCGATTCGAAGAGAGATTCACTTGGGATTTGACTTTGATAAACGCGTCTGTTTCAACCATTCTTTTTATCGCATCGAGACAAATCCAATATGAAAAACGGTATATTCGAATGCTGGTTTGTATTTAATTTTTGAAATAACCTTCAGATTGTTCGGATTCGTTACCACAGAAGGATTTTTTTCCTTTATTTACCACCCTCGACACGAAAATAGTTATTGGACTACTACTGCTGCTGTGGACTATGAACGAATCCCCTTATCAGCGCGGCGTTCTCAGTTTTTTGGGGTTATTCCACAAATAAAGCACTCTCATGCGGAGTCGGATTTGTTCCCAGATGTAAAAGACTTCGATTCGAAGAGAGATTCACATGAGATTCGACGTTGATAAATATGCCTGTTTCAACGGTTTATTCTCATCGGATCGTCACGAATCCAATATGAAAAAACGGTGCATTGAAATTCTGTTTTGTGTTTTATTATCGAATCAACCTTCAGATTGTTCGGATACGTTCCCAGTGAGTGATTTGTAGAAATTTATCACCCTCGTCACAAAAATAACCATGACGACTGCTGCTGTGGACTATGAACGCGAACGAATCCAATGTTCAGCGCGGCGTTCTAAGTTTGTAGGGATTATTCCACAACAGTAACACTTGCATGCGAACTCGGATTCGTTCCCGGATGTAAAAAACATCGTGTTACAAGCCGACTTGTTGTCCGGTTGTAATATTATTACTTTATTATTTTGTGCGCGGGCTGGGGACTCCGGCACATGGATCCTTGTCTGTTTTAAAGCGGCGTAACGCACCTCACCTTTTATTGCTGACGCTGCTGGAGACGTTCGGCGTTCGAATGTAGGTGAATAATCTGCAACGTAGTCACTAGTTCACCCAACTTAACAGTTCACTTTATTCGTCACTTAAAAAGGTCTTACCCGGAACGTAAATATAATGTTTCTTGTATATCGAAATGAAATATAATAGAATATAGTTGTAGCGGGGTTATTGGAGAATAATAAGTGATTCGGCTTCGAAATAACCCCACACACAATGCCGCTAAGGTAATTGTCGCGAACGAATATAACGACGGTGAATGAAGGCCCGCTAAGGTATTTCCTTCATTCGATGAGTTCTTACGCGATCACAATTTCAATGGTAGAAAAGCACGACACCGGTCGTACCCGCGAGAACCGAAGTACGCGAGCAGATTTGCCACTAAGGAGTGAAGGTCCCTCGACCGATTGTTCGGAAAGTCGCAATAAGACTGAGGAGTCACCAAGTGGATGGCGCCTTGAGGATTTTGGCAAATAGCTGCGTTTAGGTTGTCGTGGGGGTGAATTGCGAAAGAATGGATCAGCGATTTTAATGAGGTTTCGCAAAGAGTTCGATTGTTGCATTCCCTTTTTGCTTGCACTAATATTTCGAAACTGGCAAGTTCGTTTCTTGAAGAAAGAAAAGGAATTTGATGATTTATGATTGGAACATATTGCGACCGTATGGTGGTATGGAGGCCGCGGAGGCATTGACACGAGTTGAGCAATACGGAAGTATACGGATACGAAAAATGGTCCGTAACAGCCCTCCCTTCTTAGACGGGATATGGTCTAGTCTCCATACTCCCGAGATACTGTGATCCTTCCGTTGCTAGTAGATGGTTGTATCCGAAAGATATGCGTCGTTTGCGATGCCCAGATGATCGAGGTTATGTGCCCCTCGTCTCGCAGGTGGCGATGGCGCTGGTCGCGATGGTCTGACCATGTAAGTCAGTGGGATTTCAACGAGTCCGCGTGGCTGCATCATCATTTCGGTTTTGGGGGTCTTCCTTTCCTCTTTCTCGGCGCAGGCTCTGGTGGCGTATCTCCAGCCACATGAGCGTGTTTTAGTTTATCCATGTGTGTGAGAACCAGCTGACCGTCGCGTTTGTCGACGAGCGCTGTATGCTGATCCAGCACCCTTGCGATTTCGTACGGTCCGTCGTAATAAGCACCGAATTTGTGTTGTTTAGGTTCGCGCAGAGTGTACACCATCTCTCCTGGTTCGTATTTCACGACATTCGTTTTTCGATCGTGCCGTTGTTTAGCTTGATGTTTGTGGTGATTTAAATTATTTCCTCCGATTTCGGCTAGTTCATCCAGCCTTTGGGCGAGATTTGCTACATATGCCGTGGTCGTTGGCAGATGTTCTTTTAACGGGAAGGTGCTTGGTGTTTTCATAAGTTTCCCGTATGCCATCTCGTAAGGTGTAAAATTCGTCGCTTCATGAACTGTAGCGTTATGCGATTGGATAGCATATGGCAAAACTTCGTCCCATTCGGTTTGTTGACCGATGTAGTGTTTGAGATAATCAGCGATGCTCTGATGACTTCTCTTAAGAGATCCATTGCTCTGTGGGTGGTATGTTGTCGCCTTCACATGTTGTACGCCTTTTTCCTTCAAGAATTCTTCCATTCTTTGGCTGACGAAAGATTTCCCATTGTCGCTAAGAAGGAATAAGGGCGTACCATGAACTGCGAAGTATTGTTGATCTAGTGTCCGAATGATGGTTTTAGATTTCATGTCGGGAAGTTCGAATGCTCGTGCAAATTTTGTGAGAAGGTCGATCGTCGTGAGAATGAAACGATTGCCTCGTTTCGTCGTTGGCAATGGACCAACGATATCTACTGCGATCTTTTCCCAGGCTGCCACCGGTGTATCTGTAATTATCATTGGTTTTCTGGTTGTTATGCGGACCAATTTGTGTTGTTGACAGCTGTGGCAGCATCTCACGACATCCTGAACATCCTTTTTCATGCCTTTCCAAGAATATCGTTGTCTCAATCGTTCGTATGTTTTCCTGACTCCTTTGTGTCCTCCGATGTGCTCCGTGTGCCACTTCCGGATTATATCAAGGCGTTCTGGAGCAGGTGGTGTCTCGATCTGACCAGTGCATACTTGGATGTTGAATGGGCCCTTGAAAAATATTTCTTCCAGGATTTTCCTGAATGCATCTACGGGTAGGTCGTCGTGGCCGTCTCCGTTTGATGAAATTCTGAATTCTTGGATGTTTTCTCGCTTGAGAGCTTCCCTGAGTGCGTCGCGAGCTGTTTTCAGGTTTTCGATGGTAATTTTCTGATAATATTCCTTGGTGGCGGCAGCACTGAGTACAATGGTCCGCTTAGCTTTGCAAAGAGCTACAGTCTTCGTTTTGAGATCGTTTGTGATGGTTTAATTGTCGATGTAACCCAAATCACGCAGCTGCTGCCCAATGGGGTAGTGGATCACCCCGTCTGATGACGTCAGGTGCAGGTAGACTCCCTTTCTTGTTGTTAGCTGTTCGGGAGTAACTACAACTCTCGTCTTAGTGGGTAGAACATTTCGAACGTTTTCTTGTTCTGTTGTACTGCTGTCGCTTTCGTCATCAATCTCATCCTCGTCTGAAGATAAGGATGTAACTGATAAGAAATCCTGATCATCGTCGGTCGCAGATGTTCTGGTAGAATTTGTCCCTGAAATGGTCTCCGTGTGTGTGGGTGCAAATCGGATGACTCGTGGTGTTGAACCACAGGCCGGTTGTTCACCCTTCAACGGCGTTGGTACTGTCGACAGTCTTCCATACCGGGTTTTAGGAGACAGAAGATTGCCGCCAATATGGCTCGAATTCCTCCCCTCTTGTTCCGTTGTTAGTTGGTTCGATGGTTTTCCTGCTGGTTTGTCAGGCTGCGTACGCAGCCTCTCAATTGCCACCGCTGTATCTGGACTTACTCCGAATTCGCTGGTGAGAAGCTTGAGTTGAGATTCCGTTGGGCTGCTATTGCTGCACGCGGAATCATCGTTGAGGATTGGTATGGCTTCTTCCGGGGTAACAATTGCCTTTGGGAGGTTCTTAGAGAGATTGAGCAGTATCCGCTTGGCTTCGTCCATAGTGAGATGATTAGTATCCTTTTGGATAGCTAAGGACGAGTCGAAAATATATCCGAAGGGATCCGATTGCGCTGAAGTGTCAAGTTCATTTTCGGTAAGGTTTGTGTCGTCATCGCTCGGTTGGTCGGGTTGGGATACAGTAGAGTCTGATAACTGTTCGTCGTCAGCTGTTTCCGTTGTTTCGTCAATATTTTCCAGCGTTGGTTTGGCCCACATGCTACAGCGGCGAGACTCTTCAACTGGCTCATCATTTTCTAGTTGAGATTCGGAGAAAGTGGAGTCATGGTACGTAGTTTTCGTTGCTGTCCGCCCCTTTTCCCGAATTCTACTCGCAATTGTGCTTGCATCCTGGTCTATTACGGGTTTCGCCCCTTTTGGTTTAAAATCTGGGTCGTCTCGTGGCGTCAATGGGAAGCTTGCAGCCGGAGGATTTCTTGACAAGGCGTCCGCGTTCAAGTTGGTCTTTCCCTTTTTGTATACGACCTGATATTCGTACTCTTCGAGCTGCAGCCTCCATCTCATCAGTCTTGATGTAGGGTCCTTTACCGAGTGTAGCCAGACCAGCGGTTGGTGATCGGTCACGAGCGTGAATTTTCTTCCGTACATGTACGGCCGAAAAGTTTTTACCGCGTATACCATAGCGAGGCATTCCTTTTCTGTTGTCGAGTAATTTTTTTCTGCTGCGGTCAACACTCTACTAGCATACTGAACTGGCAAATCTTGACCGAGTTTTTCTCCCTGACTTAGCACAGCACCGATTGCAATATCCGATGCGTCGGTTGTTACTATGAAAGGCCTGTTGAAATCGGGATACTGCAGTATAGGCTCTTTACAGAGTGCGTCGCGCAGATCTTCGAAATAAGCCTGATGTTCATTGGTCCAGAGAAATGTGACTGTCTTTTTCGTGAGGTCAGAAAGCGGTTTGGCGCGACCTGAGAAATTCTCGAGGAATCTCCGGTAGTAACCGGCGAGGCCAAGGAATTCCCTCACGTTCCGTGGATTTTTCGGTGCCGGAAAATTTTTGACGGCCCGTACTTTCTTAGGGTCCGGTCGCACACCATCCTCGTTCAATGCGTGTCCCAAATAATTGATCCCTTTTCTCAAAAATTTGCATTTATCAATTTGGAGGGATAATCCATTTTCTCGTAAACGTCGAAAAAGTCTTTTGGCTTTTGCTTGATGTTCTTGCAAAGATGACGAGAAGATAACGATATCGTCCAAGTAAACGAATAGTTCCGTTCCGGTTAGACCCGACAGGACGCTATCCATTAATCGTTGGAATGTGGCTGGTGCATTTTTCAACCCGAAGGGCATTCTGAGAAATTTGAAATGTCCTCTTGGTGTGGTAAAGGCTGTTTTTGGTTGGTCTTTTTCAGCCACTTCAATTTGGTGAAAACCGCTTGCGAGGTCGAAAATCGAGAAATATTTCGCACCTCCCAAACGATCAAAAATTTCTGTAATGTTTGGCAAGGGATAGCTATCGCCGACGGTTTTCTCGTTGAGTTTTCGATAATCTATTACCATACGCCAACGTCTGTTCCCTTGGGAATCGGCCTTTTTGGGTACAATCCACAGGGGTGGGTTGTACGGCGAGTGTGAGGGTTTAATTATTTTCTTTTCGATTAAGCCTGCGACCTGCTTCTTTATTTCTTCTTGATGGATTAAAGGGTATCGGTATTGTCTGGTATGTATTAGTATATCGTTAATCGTGGGAATTTCGTGTCGTACGTGAGTTGAGCCTATAAATTCGTCACCTGGTAGATGGAAAACGTTAGGGAATTCCCGGACAAGCTCACGAACGTGCTGACGCTCGAGGTTGGTTAAATGCGAAAGTCGCAAGGTTTGCAAAATTTGACTCACTCTTGCCTTGGATGATTTTATTTTGTTTTGTCCAGATGTTGAACAGCCGGAGTCCGAATCTAGCACAGGTTGAGCTCCTATGTCGTACGGCTCGAGTTCTTGAGCAGGTATTTCTAGGTCCACGGGTTCGGTCCCCATGTTAGTCGCTACGGCATAGCAAGTCCCATCGTGGTTCCTTACTACAGCATCGCCGATGAGCACATGCGGTCCGAGGTCGATTCGCTGTAAATATCCGTCGTAGACATTGACGTTGCGAACCTTGATTCCAATCTGTTTCCTGCTGCGACCATCCAAATGAATCTTTACCGAGTCGAGTTCCTTTAATACGGACTCGATTTCTTCTTGGTTGCTGAATGGAATGGGGGTGACTGGTTCACGAGAAGTTACCACTGTTTTATGATGGTAGGAAACTTCGACCTCCTCTTGGTGGAAATACGGTGCACCCAGTAATCCGTCAGCGCTCGGTAATCGCTCGCCGCCAAATACGTGGAAGATCGCGTACGAATTACGAATCTTCAAAAGTATCGTTCCGATAGAGCGCACGAGCGTTGGGTCAACTCCCCGGAACTTACGTGTATCGTCAATATCGATGGTTAAGTCCCCGTCGAGAGCACTGATATGAATTAAATTCAGAGACGAGCCCCCGTCTAGGACAAATTCGGCGTGCCCTAATCTGAACTGCGGCGATTGGATCTTAATTCGGGCTGGCGGTATTTCCTTGAGGAAGCAGTATCTAATGTCTTCTGTAGAAACTGTACCTTTCTGTTCTCGTTGTCCTTCGGTTTCCTTTCCTTGATATCGCGAAGTCTTGCGTCCCCCGTGGGCTTGGTGATTGCCCTTTGCGCTCGCCCGGGGATGGGCTGGGCGAGCGCCCTCGTAGTTTAAAGACTCCGTTGAGGACGTTCGCTTCATACGTGGTGAAACATAAGGTGACGATGGTCGTGTGTATTTCCGAAACGGTGACCTATCGGTGGAGGCACGTTTCTGATGACCACAACACTGGCAGTGTTTGACTGGCGAAAAACTCTTGTCCTGTTTGAAGATACGTTGATTGCGTGTTGTTTGACGGGAACGGTTTTCGTGCTCAACAGACGCGGAATGATCACTGTCAACATTGTATATTTTGCTGCTTGCTTGGTCTTCATCGGATTCCGACACGTCAGAAGTGTCACTCTCCGAACTAGAGGCTGAGCTACTCGAAGAATGATCTCTGCGTTTCGACTTCCTTCGAGATTTGGTCTTTGCCCGGTTGCGGGACCGCGAAGCGCTTTCCTTCCTGGCACCAAGCGCTCGCCGTCGATTGCGTCGCTCCCGTTCTTCATTGATTGCTAAATCGATGGCATTGTCAAGGGTTTGGGGTTTATGATGACAAATCGAGTAGTAGATCTTCTCAGGTAGGCCTCGAAGAAAACTATCGAGTGCGAGAGCCTCCAGGTCTCTAATGCTGCCCGCTGCCTCGGCTGCTGGACGATCGCCCTTTATTGCAGCCCGAGCTCGTCGAACAAGGCCCTCTGTGCGTGCGACATAGTCCTTGACATTTTCGTCGCTTTTTACGTTTAAACGATTTATCTCGGCTATGTAGGAGCTCGGACTGCGACCTGGCGCAAATTTAGCCTTGAAGTGCCTAATTAGCGCATTAACGGTCGCGATGCCCTTTCCTTCAACGGAGTTCCCTGCCGCACCTCGAAGCTTTGTCAGAACTCCTTTCAGGTACTTTGGTTCGTCCTCGGCTTCGAGTTGTTCAAATTCTTCGGCTACTCTTCTTAGGAAGCTACCGAGAGATTTAGATTCGCCATTATATCGCGGTAGGCTACGTATAGCTTCGCGAATTTCTTTTCGGCGATCGCCTAGCGACGTGCGCTCCAACAGCGACGCAAGCAATTCTTCGGTTGTTGGCATATTTTTGCGTCGTTGATTTTTATACTGTTTAGATCGCTAATATATGCAATTCACCGAGTGAGTTATTAGACAAGTGATCCCACTTCTGACACCAGTTGTTACAAGCCGAATTGTTGTCCGGTTGTAATATTATTACTTTATTATTTTGTGCGCGAGCTGGGGACTCCGGCACATGGATCCTTGTCTGTTTTAAAGCGGCGTAACGCACCTCACCTTTTATTGCTGACGCTGCTGGAGACGTTCGGCGTTCGAATGTAGGTGAATAATCTGCAACGTAGTCACTAGTTCACCCAATTTAACAGTTCACTTTATTCGTCACTTAAAAAGGTCTTACACGGAACGTAAATATAATGTTTCTTGTATATCGAAATGAAATATAATAGAATATAGTTGTATCGGGGTTATTGGAGAATAATAAGTGATTCGGCTTCGAAATAACCCGACACGCAATGCCGCTAAGGTAATTGTCGCGAACGAATATAACGAAGGTGAATGAAGGGCCGCTAAGGTATTTCCTTCATTCGATGAGTTCTTACGCGATTACAATTTCAATGGTAGAAAAGGACGACACCGGTCGTACCCGCGAGAACCTAAGTACGCGAGCAGATTTGCCACTAAGGAGTGAAGGTCCCTCGACCGATTGTTCGGAAAGTCGCAATAAGACTGAGGAGTCACCAAGTGGATGACGCCTTGAGGATTTTGGCAAATAGCTGCGTTTAGTTTGTCATGGGGGTGAATTGCGAAAGAATGGATCAGCGATTTTAATGAGGTTTCGCAAAGAGTTCGATTGTTGCATTCCCTTTTTGCTTGCATAAATATTTCGAAACCGGCACGTTCGTTTCTTGAAGAAAGAAAAGGAATTTGATGATTTATGATTGCAACATATTGCGACCGTTTGGTGGTATGGAGGCCGCGGAGGCAATGACACGAGTTGAGCAATACGGAAGTATACGGATACGAAAAATGGTCCGTAACAGTCGATTCGAAAACTGATTCACATGAGATTCGACGTTAAAAACGCGCCTGTTTCAACCATTTTTTATGAGATCGAGACAAATCCAATAGGAAAAACGGTCTATTCGAATTTCGTTTTGTATTTCATCTTTGAAAAAACCTTCCGAGTTTTCGGATTCGTTACCACAGAATGATTTTTTTTCGTTATTTACCACCCTCGACACGAAAAAAGTCATTGAACTACTACTGCTGCTGTGGAATGTGAACGTGAACGAATCCCATTATCAGCGCGACGGTCTCCGTCTGTAGGGATTATTCCACAACAGAAGCACTTAAAAGCGGACTCGGATTCGTTCCCAGATGTAAAAGACGGCGATTCGAAGAGAGATTCACATAAGATTTGACTTTGATAAACGCGTCTGTTTCAACCGTTCTTTTTATCGCATCGAGACAAATGCAATATGAAAAACGGTATATTCGAATACTGGTTTGTATTTAATTTTTGAAATAACCTTCAGATTGTTCGGATTCGTTACCACAGAAGGATTTTTTTCCTTTATTTACCACCCTCGACACGAAAATAGTTATTGGACTACTACTGCTGCTGTAGACTATGAACGTGAACGAATCCCACTATCAGCGCGGCGTTCTCAGTTTTTTGGGGTTATTCCACAACAGAAACACTCGCATGCGGACTGGGATACGTTCCCAGATGTAAAAGACGTCGATTCGAAGAGAGATTCACATGAGATTCGACGTTGATAAATATGCCTGTTTCAACCGTTTTTTCTTATCGGATCGATACGAATCCAACCCGAAAAAACGGTCCATTGAAATTCTGTTTTGTGTTTTTTTATTATTGAATCAACCTTCAATTTGTTCGGATTCGTGCCCAGTTAGGGATTTTTAGAAATTTATCACCCTCGTCACAAAAATAACCATGACGACTGGTGCTGTGGACTATGAACGGGAACGAATCCAATGTTCAGCGCGGCGTTCTTTGTTTGTAGTGATTATTCCACAACGGAAACACTTGCATGCGCACTCGGATTCGTTCCCACATGTAACAGACGTCGATCTGAAGCGAGATTCACTTGAGATTCCACGTTGATAAATGCGTCTTTTTCAACCGTTTTTTATCGGATCAAGACGAATCCAACTTGAAAAAACGGTCTATTCAAATTCTGTTTTGTATTTCATCATCGAAATAACCGTTAGATTTTCCGGATTTGTTCTCAATGGGTGATTTTTCAAAATGTTTCACCCTCGGCACGAAAATCGCCATTGGACTACTACTGCTGCACTGGACTATGAACGTGAACGAATCCAATGTCCACCGCGGCGTTCTCAGTTTGTCGGGATTATTCCACAACAGAAACACTTGCATGCGGATTCGGATTCATGACTAGATGTAAAAGCCGTCGATTCGAAGCTCTCTTCGAATCGACGTCTCCATAAGAGTCGACGTTGATAAACGCGCTTGTTTCAATCGTTTTTTATTGGATCGAGACGAATCCAATATCAAAAACGGTGCATTGAAATTCCGTTTTGTGTTTTATTATCGAAATAACCTTCAGATTCTTTGGATTCGTCCCGAGTGGGTGATTTTTAGAGATTTGTCACCCGCGGCACGAAAATAGCCATTGGATTACGACTGCTGCTGTGGACTATGAACGTGAACGAATCCAATGTTTACCGCGGCTTTCTCAGTTTGTATGGATTATTCTACAACAGAAACACTTGTATGCGGTCTCGGATTCGTTCCCAGATATTAAAAACGTCGATTCGAAAACAGAGTCACATGAGATTCGACGTTGATAAACGCGCCCGTTTCAACATTTATTTTATCCGACCGAGGCGAATCTAATAACAAAAATAGTCTATTCGAATTCTGTTTTGTATTTCATTTTGGAAAGAACCTTCAGAGTTTTCGGTTTCGTTACCATGGAATGATTTTTTTCTTTATTAACCACCCTCGACACGAAAATAGTCATTGGACTAGTACTGCTGCTGTGGACTATGAACGTGAACGAATCCCACTATCAGCGCGGCGTTCTCAGTTTGTTGGGGTTATTCCACAACAGAAACACTCGCATGCGGACTCGGATTCGTTCCCAGATGTAACAGACGTCGTTTCGAATAGAGATGCATATGAGATTCGACGTTGATAAATACGCCTGTTTCGACCGTTTTTTCTTATGCGATCGAGACGAATCCAATATGAAAAAACGCTCCATTGAAATTCAGTTTTGTGTTTTATTATCGATTCAACGATCAGACTGTTCGGATTCGTTCCCAGTGAGTGATTTTTAGAACTTTATCACCCTCGGCACACAAATAACCATGAGAACTGCTGCTGTGGACTATGAACGTGAACGAATCCAATGTGCAGCGCGGTGTTCTTTGTTTGTAGTGATTATTCCGCAATGGAAACACTTGCGTGCGCACTCGGATTCGTTTCCAGATGTAAAGGACATCGATTTGGAGAGAGATTCACGAGATTCGATGTTAATAATTACGCCTGTTTCAATTTTTTTTTATTGGATCGAGACGAATCCAATATCAAAGACGGTCTATTGAAATTCTGTTTTGTTTTTTATTATCGAAATAACCTTCAGATTGTTTGGATTTGTTCCCAGTGGGTGAATTTAAAAAATGTTTCACCCTTGGCACGAAAGTAGCCATTGGATTACGACTGCTGCTGTGGACTATGAATGTGAACGAATCCAATGTTTACCGCGGCGTTCTCAGTTCGTAGGGATTATTCTACAACAGAAACACTTCTCTGTGGTATCGGATTCGTTCCCAGATGTTAAAATCGTCGATTCGAAAACAGATTCACTTGAGATACGACGTTGAGAAACGCGCCCGTTTCAACAATTTTTTTATCATACCGAGACGAATCCAATAAGAAAAATGGTCTGTTCGAATTCTGTTTTGTATTTCATTTTTGAAATAACCTTCAGAGTTTTCGGATTCGTTACCACAGAATGATTTTTTTCTTTATTAACCACCCTCGACACGGAAATAGTCATTGGACTACTACTGCTGCTGTGGACTATGAACGTGAACGAATCCCACTATCAGCGCGGCGTTCTCAGTTTGTTTGGGTTATTCCACAACAGAAATACTCGCATGCGGACTCGGATTCGTTCCCAGATGTAAAAGACGTCGATTCGAAGAAAGATTCTCATGAGATTCGACGTTGATAAATATGCCTGTTTCAACCGTTTTTTCTTATCGGATCGAGACGAATTCAATATGAAAAAACGGTCCATTGAAACTCTGTTTTGTTTTTTTATTATCGAAATAACCTTCAGATTGTTCGGATTCGTTCCCAGTGAGTGATTTTTAGAAATTTATCACCCCCGGCACAAAAATAACCATGAGGACTGCTGCTGTGGACGTATTGAATATGGAGGGTGTTATAACCGAGTCTTGTAGTTGAGGCTAGAACAAGAGATTCACAACGCATCTAGACATTCGGGATTATGAACCTCCGTTTGAACTTATTTAGTAATTGATTGGGTATGCTATTAAAGCGCTTGGCGCACCTATCTGGTCCAGGGCAAATAAGGTTAAGGAGAATGAATACGCATCAGCTCTTCTTACGATACTCCCGGCGTATATTTGGATATAAAAACGTTACAACAATTTGGTTCTCTCGCAGTCGACTATTAATTTCTTATGTAATACAAACGTGACCTAGAATATTACGGAAGTGGGTTAGTGACTTACAGGTGCGTGTCCCGCTGGAAATGTGAAGCGTGCTTACGCTGCGCGTTAGGTCTCCTCGAAGACAGTGCAAATCAGGCGTCGATGCTGACACACACTCACGAACACAAAACGCTCGGTAGACTCGAAAATATAAATCAAGCTGGTTTATTTTAGAGAGTTACGTAGCGAAAACAATGACTTTTATTCGTTGTTATTATTGAGTTCCTTTCGTGTTTTGTTACGATGAGCCGCTGCACCTCAGTGCCGCACTATCCCTCAGGCAGTGATATTTGATCGCGTAAGATCAAAGTCGCGGGCTCGGGAATGAACTTACAAGGACACGGGAAGGACTCGACACACAGAGAGGGGTACTCTGTGGAGCTCCGCTCTGTCCTCAGATTCGCGAAAGACTAACTTAAATTATTGCAACTCGATGTTGGGTTGCCTCTAAATTTTTGTGCCAATCAGCAATTTTACTTGGCTCGAAGTGACGAATTTCGAAATGAGTCCGGCTGAGCGGACTCCCCGTGTTCTTGATGGAGTTCTTTCGCGTTACAAGTTGCTGAATAGGTCGTCAGCATTGTGGGGCAATAGGAATTCCGATTGCCCTAAATATTCTGGGTTCCGCAATGTGAGGTGTCGCAAGTTGAAGTAATGTGGGATTTCCGAACGTAAGGTATAGATTGTACACGTATTAAAATTAACCTATTGAAAATAAGATACGGATGTAACAAGGGTATTCATTCCATATTCAACCCACATCGTCAGACTTCTCGACGCAATCTGACCGGAAAGAAAATAAAATCGGAGACGAATTCGGGGCAGTCATATCGGGAATGTCCGATCGAGGCTCCGAGAACCATTCCGAGCACCGATGTTATCTTTATTCAATAAACAAAGCTCCTACCGTCGTTCTCGCAGCATCGTCAAATTTCCTTATCGAATCTGACCGAAAGTAAGATAAAATCAGAGACGATTTTGGGGCAGTAATATCGGGAATGTCCGATGGATGCCCCAAGAACCATTGCGAGCACCGATTTTATCTTTGTTAAATAAACAAAGCTCCTACCGTCGTTCTTGCAGCATCGTCAGACTTCTCGACCCAATCTGACCGGAAATAAGATAAAATCGGAGACGAATTTGGGGCAGTAATATCGGGAACGTCCGGTCGAGGCTCCGAGAACCATTCCGAGCACCGATTTTATCTTTGTTAAATAAAAAAAGCTCCTACCGTCTTTCTCGCGGCATCGTCAGACTTCTCGACCCAATCTGACCGGAAGTAAGATAAAATCGGAGACGAATTCGGCGCAGTAATATCGGGAATGTCCGATCGATGCCCCAAGAACCATTCCGAGCACCGATTTTTTCTTTGTTAAATAAACAATGCTCCTACCGTCGTTCTCGCACAATCGTCAGACTTTTCGATCCAATCTGACCGATAGTGCAGAGAATTTTAACCCGCATTTCGCGAACGTGGGTCGTTTTCATCCTGCCCAAGATCGTTTTCTTCGCAGGTCGCTTAGTATTCAATTTAAAAAAATATTAATCATAAGAAAGAAAAGAACCCTATTTCCTTTGAGAAGTACGGCCTAAAGATAGACCATGCATTTTTTCAGATTGTTTTCATTGACAATTGTTGGTTTGGTAGTGCAAAAACGAAAACGACCCAGGTTCACGGGATTAAGGTGCCTCACATACCTTCACGGATTAAGGGTTAAGATAACCGATTGAACTTAATCGATCGATTGTGCACTTATTCGAAAATAATGTCCATTTCGAAAATGTTCGAGGATTTCATGCTCCGCAAATAATATTTTTAATCATATGCGATTCGCGAACAACTTTTGCAATAAATAATCCTAACACTACATTTTAAAGTAATTTCGCGTGAAATTATTAATTTTTACCAAATCCTACAAATATTTTTGTTTTTTTTTACTGTTTCATAAATTATCTTAAAATCCTGTAACTCCGGAATTTTTCGATATTTATTTTAATATTTACAATTATGTAGAATATTTTTGTATTTAGAATTTACCATTTAAAAATTATGTAACTACAGAATGTTCAGATTATTTATGCAACATTAAAAAACAAAAATACTCGTAGTATTTGGTAAAAAATAATCATTTCACGCCAAATTACTTAAAACGTCTATTGCTAGAATTATTTATTCTCAAAGTTATTAGCGAATCCTCGAACATTTTCGAAATTGACATTCTTTTCACTAACGTTCTCGGATAGGGACACATTCAGATCCCTCTGTTCGACCGCGTGTCATAGGACCAACTTCCTGTGACAGTCGAACATTCGGAAGTTGCAGTTGTGACGTCAGCAGACTAGCACTTCCTATAGCGCGCCCGTGTCTGATTTAGCTCACTTGTTCCACTGATAAAACTTCGATCTATCGACTTTAAATCGTATGTTTGATAATTTTTTCTGCATGATGGGGGGCTCATATGAAGTTTTTCGTGAGTGTTCCGTATTCGGAATTTTCCATACTTCATGCTCCTGCACGCTGAATGGAAATTTCATTTTTTTCCAGAATACGCTATTTTCCCTGGCAAATACTGTTTATGACAAAAATACGATTTATTTTTTTTCAAAAGGAGCTTGGAAAACCATCAAAAAGCATATTTTTTCAGTCGTAAAATCACCGCGCAAGAACCTTAAAAACCCATGTAGAAGGTAAAGAAACCAAAAGTCGATACCAATTAATACGTTCTGTAAGCGCGAAAAAAATTCTAAATTATACCCGCCTCATCAATGTGTATTGTATTCTAAACAAAGTGTTACCCTGTAAAGTCAGAAATTTCTGTCACTGAAGTGGAGCCGTAGTTGGACTTCAAGCATTGCTATATCATACAGCTGAAATAATATTAATGGTATAATCGGACGTTATTGGAAGTATTCTCAAAATAAAGTTGGTAATTTAGAATTGATGTGCAAGTGGGGATGCGATGGCACGTCTGGTCGAAGTACTCACAAACGAAAATTTAGCGACGGAGACGACAATGAATCGGATGTCATCATTATCTTTATTTAACTTATTTCCTTTCAAATCTTTGATCGAGTCAATCCCACGCGTGATTATTTTGAAAAATCCACGTCCTTCGACGCCAAGACTTTGTAGCCTAGTTAAAATTGAATTCTTGCCCGAAACTGCCGAAGCAACTAGGGCAGAACTTGATTGTATCGAAGCGTAAGAGAGAAACTTCGTGCCCTTTCAAACCGTAACGGGCGGCAAAGAAACTAACATCAATTTCAAACTTGTGTTGTGATAGATGGTAAAGTTTTTAATTCTATTACGAAAACATCGACAAGTATGCGTTGCTACCTTTGCGGTTCTACGTCCAAATAATTCAATGATAACGACGGAAATACAGTGAGGAGTTTTTTCAAAAATTCTTAAATTTTCGCCTCGATAAGGGAAATTGATGAAGAATGGATAAAGCGATGTCATGTTGTATTTCAGGTAATTTCTTGTGGTTTCGAAAACACTATACTCATATTTCGCAAATACACTGAAGATACTGCACAAAACTTAGTCGAACTCTATTCGTGGTACTTCATGCCAACAACAGTACATCAAATTCTCATTCACGATCATGGAGTTGTGGAATCTTCGTTACTCCTCGTCGGACAAATGTCTGAAGAAGCTCAGGAATCATGTAACAAGTATATTAAAAGATTCCGAGAAGATTTTTCACGGAAATGTGACTGCATAAAAAACATGAAATACATTATTTTGCAGGCTTTTAGTAACGTCAGATCCAATAATATCCAGTCTGCGAAAACTTCCTCCAATGAAACCAAGATCGTTATTCCCACACGCGGTTGAACTATTGATTCCACCTTCAGTTACAGAATCACGTCATATTTCTTCAAATAATACGAGCGATAAATATGGCGATGATGACAAGTGGCAGGACAGCGATTAATTGTAAGAGGTGCTAAAATTATATCGATAAGAAATGAAAGAATAGAAGAAATACATTATAAATCATCATTGTCATTGTAAGAATGATCCATAACTGTATTCCAATGCTCCTCTTCCCAAATCTTCAAATGTCAACTGTCATTACATTTTCCATTTGATTTATTCAAAATCATAATTCTCAAAATTTGACTTCATATTCATTATTAGCAACGTTGAAGACTCCTAAAAAGTGAATTCCGTGCAAATCGAATTGACGTTCGACGATGGAGCCGTCCACATCGAATGCACCATTTTGTTTTTTGGGAATATGTTTACTTATTCGTAATCAGTGACCTCGAAAATCTCTATGCAGGAAATTCGAAAGAAATTAAATGATTACCCGCCACGTCGCCATTTTTTAGCTATACTGGAGCCGCGATTTTTTTTCGTTCGAAATTTGACTTTGAATTCGTCGTCAGCGATCCCACAAGTCCCCGAGTACAGACTTTCATCCGAATTGAATACGTTTCCGAAGAAATTTCCCGCCGTATTTTATCCGCCATTTTGTTTTTCTACATTTTGACTTCGAATTCGTCAACAGCGACCCCGAAAACCCCCGAGTCGAGACCTCCACGCGAATTGAATACGTTTCCGAAGAAATGTTCCGCCATTTTGTTTTTTCTAAATGTTGACTACGAATTCGTCATCAGCCACCCCGAAAACCCCCGAGTCCAGACGTTCACCCGAATTGAATACGTTTTTGAAGACATTCTCCGCGGTATTTTGTCCGCCATTTTGTTTTTCTAAATTTTGACTCCGAATTCGTAATCAGCGACGCCGAAAACCCCCCGAGCCCAGACTTTCATTCGAATTAAATACGTTTCCGAAGAAATTTTCCGCCGTATTTTATTGGCCACTTTGTTTTTCTTAATTTTGACTTCGAATTCGTCATCAGCGACCCCGAAAACCCCCGAGTCCAGACTTCCACCCGAATTGAATACGTTTCCGAAGGAATTTTCCGCCATTATGTTTTTATAAATTTTGACTCCGAATTCGTATTCAGCGACCCGGAAAACCCCCGAGTACAGACATTCACCCGAATTGAATACGTTTTTGACTTTTGGCCGGCCTTTTGGGATTTGGGACCACTGTCTGAGACCTTCAATGAGGTCCCGGACTCGAGGCAAAGTTAGGTCGCTATTTTGCATCTAAAAAGAGTAGATTGATTCTATTCCATATTTTCACAAACTCATTAAACGCGTTCCACGATAAATCGCGAATGCCGTAATGCCGCTCTTCTAAATTTGGCCCCTTAAATGCGGTTCCCCAAAGTCGAGTTTTCGTTCAAGTTTCAACTGCCACTGCACAAGTCTATTAATGTACTTTATCTCGTAAATATTCTCTACTTCGACTCAAAATAAGATTCACGCGTACGCTTCTTCAGCGTGAGCCCCTTAACATTTCTCGTCGATAATCAACATCTCGCTAAGGAGCTTCTCCACACCCAAAAACGACACGTTCGCCCCGTTTGAGGGAAGTCCTCTGATCCGTTTTCGACAAACAAATTTGCACGCGTCCCGTTTTGCAATTCAACCCCTTAAATCCCGCTCTCAATCGCCTCCTCTTGCCGTAAAACTCTAAGGTGAACTTGCTTCCTCGTGATCTTTAAGACCGCATTCACTTTTAATCGTCACGCATTCTTTGTTATCTTAATTGACCCCTTAAACACGATTTCGGGAAGACCGTTTTCTTTGCGTTCACAAACGGTACATCCACCCAGCGCGGCTCGAATCGTTGGGCCAGTCGTTGAGTGTCTCACGACAATAGCTCGTTTAATTATTGACTCATGGCCAGGGCTTTTCCGCATATCCGCATATTCTCCAGTGGTATCATCGCCCATACCGGCTTCGATATTCTCCAATTGTCTCTCGCACTAGATCGCTCGTACTATGCTCCGCTCGCGTTAGTTACTGAGACGATTTGCCTTCTTGATCGCCCTTCAATTGTTATGTAATCTTCTTTTTGCCTCCTCCGATTGAAACTTTTGAAAACCCAAACAAACGCATACCCCACGATACGACGATCAACATGGTGAATCTTCTCAGTAGCTAACGTGAGCGGAGCATAGCGCGAGCGATCTAGCGCGAGAGACAATTGGAGAATTTTGCGAGAAAATCGAAGCCGGTATGAGAATGGAGAACCACTGGAGAATATGCTGATATGATCGGGTGTTATGGAGAATGCCGATTCAATGGACGGGCAGCGGCAATTGCGTACGCGTAAAATGTTTTCAGGACGACGGCACCCAAGCCACAAAGTAAATTCGGCAGCGTTTAACCGCTTGCGCGAATGCGGAAACGTAATGCCGAATCGCAGTAGTGCGGGTCGGCCGCGATCAGCTTGAACCGTCCGACGGGAAGAAAATATACTTCCAGCGGTTGAGGAAGACCCGACTACGAGCACGCGCGCTGTGGCCCAAGCGCTTGGAACGAGTGTATCGACTGTGCATCGGACCCTGAAATCTGCAGAAATGCATCCATTCCACTACACGCGCGTGCAGGGTCTGATCGAAAAAGATTATGAGAGGCGGATACAGTTTTGCCGTTGGATCTTAAATGCGCACGAGGTGGACAACAATATTTTAAGGACGATCATTTTCACCGATGAAAGTTCGTTCGGGCGAAACGGGACCTGGAACACGCGGCATTCCCTCTACTGGGCTCCCAAGAACGCAAATCCCCACCTTGCCATCGAAGCCCGGCATCAACATCGTTTTCCGCCGTTAATTCCAGCCCACACGGGCTGGAATAATGGGTGGCTATTTGTTAAGGTTTTTTATTGTTATTCCAGCCCACACGGGCTGGAATAATGGGTGGCTATTTGTTAAGGTTTTTTATTGTTATTCCAGCCCACACGGGCTGGAATAATGGGTGGCTATTTGTTAAGGTTTTTCATTGTTAACAAGCCATAAGTTGTCAAACCGTTGTTTGACGACTGTGGGTGGATTCTACGCCACGCCTATTTTCCGTTAATTTAAATAAAAATGTTAATGTAAAAAATTTGAAGTCCATTATATTTTCACTCTACTACGCAGTTCATTTTTTTAACAAAATTTCTTACCTCTTTTTTCAAATTAAATACGCTTTTTAAATAGCTCACTATTCCACTTTTTTATTTAAAGATATAGCAACATAGCTAGATATAGCTCAAACAAGCTCAACTAAATTTTTAGCCTTTTTTATCGGAAAATAAAAAAGGTTGCGATTTTACTAGCAAAACGTATTGTTATTTTCAATTTTTTGCGTAGTTTGAATTTCTAAGCACGCTTCAATTAAATATTTGGTTATATAACCTATGTACTTTGAAAAAGTATCCACGTTAGTACTTTCAAACAAATTTTCAAGTAAAAATATCCAATAGTTCATTTTTTACGACGATTTTTGTGGTTGGACTACAAATTGCCCCCGTGTGTCAAGCATGTGATTCTGCAAACGTGTGTCAAACAAGGGTTAAAAGAAAAGAGCCTTGGTCAGAAGTATTAGGTAACTTGTGAGTGTCGTATCCGGGCAAAAAATTGAATATCTCGGCGAAAAAAAATCTCATCCAAACATTGCCAAATAGGGTTCTGAATCGGACAAGCAAGCTTCATTTTGATTTTTGTTACGAGTTATTATAAGCTTTGATTTAACCTTACTTTCTATGAGATGCAAAACGAAACTTCCCTACTACTTAGAAGTTTGAAATTTTGCAAACACGAATGCAAGAGGTGACAATGCATGATTCAACTTGAAAGAAAATAATTGAATACATCAATTAATCAAAATAACAAATTTCTGTGAGATGCAAAATCGAGAATCGGTATTCCATCAACTTTCACATTATTTAACGTACTGAAAAAAATAGAAAATCAAATTTATAGGTAAATGCTTTTTTTTCAGAACAATCTGTTGTTTAATGTAAAAAACATAGAAAATGATTGTGTTCACCAAATCACCGATATTTGACTATAAATAAAAGATTGGGGCACTCAACTTTTGAAATGTTTAATAAGTTTGATCAATGCAGTTTCATAAACGGTGTTACGTCCTAGCACTCTTGCCCTCCAAATATTCATATCTGGTACGAATTGTAATAATTATTAATATTTTTTCCTCGCGCTAACCGCGCTCATTTATGTTATTCTTGGGGTACATATTAATCGGAACAACCCATATATGGTCGATGTCATTCAGAAACCCCGTTATATAAAATATTCGTAAATATATCTTTAAATTTAGCACGCGTATATCCACCCGTATACTTTAGGGACAAACAGTTCCCATAATAACTTTACCGCTAAGCTTATCCGTAACTTCAGGGACGAGCACATGGGTACTCGGATTAACTTTACAAATAGCCTCCTATACACGTACATATCTGTTTGCCTGTACACTTCTGGACACGCGCATGGATCCCCGAAGTACCATATCATAATGTATCATATACATGTATACGTACCAGGGACATGCTTCAGGGACATATACGAGAGTCCCTGGAGTACCTCCTATAATAATTCCGTATGTCGATTTCCATGCATAATTTAGGGACATACGTCCTCGAACTAACGTCAATGAATATATATATATATATATATATATTCTAGGACCTCAGAGTCCTCATATACCATTCGTATACTCATATGCATACTTCGAAGGCATTCGTCCTCGGAATAACTTTAGTAAATATCTACACACACACACACACACACACACACACACACGCACGCACGCACGCACGCACGCACACACACACACACACACACACACACACACATATATATATTGTAACGGGTCTTATTTCGTTACATTTAAATTTATTGGTTCAGGGGCTCGAACAGGGAAGAAATTAGTTGAGACTCAGGTGTTTTCTTATTTTGCAACAAACGAAATTTATTCAATGGTTTTTGGCTCGATATTTAAAAAAAAGAGAACGCTTTGTAAGTTTTGTTCGTTGGCTCGATATAATACAGAAGAACGCTTTGTGTAAGTTTTGTTTGTTGACTCGATATAATAAAATAAAAAAGAACGCTTTGTGGAAGTTTTGATTTTTGGCTTGATATAATAAAGTAGAAAAAAGAACGCTTTGTGTAAAAACAAAAGAGAACCCTGTGTCTAAGTATAGTGGGCCGCTTCGTATTCCTCGGAACGCTCCTCTCGGTCGGTAACGTTGTTATCTCGCGTTGTAGCGATGCTGGTGTCTGTGTGTGTGTGTGTGTGTATTAGTGTGGCTGAATAGTTTCGCTTGCCTAGTTACCTCCTCACCTTTTATTATCGCCTAATGGGATTTTTGTGTTGAATTTTCGATAACTGCCATTCTTTTGTTTATAATCTTAATTTATTCTTATGCCTATGTTTTGTTTTTACTCTTAAGTATATTTTCTTTGATATTTTGTTTTTCGTTAATCTTTAAACCCTTTCTCAATTTCTTGTACTTTGACCCTCCATCCACCACGCGTTCCTTCCCTTGCGGTTAGTATTAATGACGGCTGAGTACCGGCCAAGGTTTTTAGATAATTAAGAGTACTTTATGACTGTCGTGCCTCCACCTTTTAGCTGTGTTGCTTCAAGTTAATCTTTCAACCCTTCTCAATTTCTTTCAACTTGACCCTCCATCCACCACGCGTTCCTTCCCTTGCGGTCAGTATTAACGACGGCTGAGTACCGGCCAAGGTTTTTAGATAATTGAGAGTACTTTATGACTCTAGTGACTCCACCTTTTAGCTGATCTTTCGATTTTCCGCCTTCCACACATTCCTTCCTCGAGGGTCAGTATTAATGTGCTTGGTACCGATCGACTTCCCAGCCAAAGAAGGAGTGCTTTTCCCCAAAAATTCTCGTCCTTTTATACGCATATTTTACCGCTTTTTCGTTTCCCCTTCTCTTCTACCGCCCTTAATTCGATTAGTTGGTTTGTCCGGTGTTTACCGGTTTTGCTTTCCCTCTCCTTCTTCCCTCAATTTAATTAGTGGGTTTCTCCCGGTTTTACTGGTTCTCCCTTAATTCAATTAGTAGGTTACCGGTTTTTCTGTCGGTCTAAGCTATTTGACCTTGTTTTTGTCACGATAGGTACGCTTTCCTCTCTCTCCTAAACTTGGTTGCCTTTTTGACTTTGTGCCCGGGTTAGTGAGACAGACCTATACGTCTCAATATATATATATATATATATATATATATATATATATATATATATATATATATATATATATATATATATATATATATATATATATATATATATATATATATATATATATATATATATATACATATATATATATATACATACTCCATACGCTTCAGGGACATAAGTCCTCAAAGTAACACACACAAATATATATATATATATATCTATATATATATATATATATATATATATATATATATATATATATATATATATATATATATATATACTCGGTAAACTCCTGGGACATGCAAGACAGTCTCCGGAGAACAAATAGTAATATTAATACCTATACTTACATGTTAATTTCGGGGACGTTCACGAGTCCCCGAACTAGTATCCAACATATATATTGTGACGTGAATAAATTGGACGCCCCCGCCCGGTGCGCGTCGTCGAGATGTCCCTCCGGCTCGAGGCCGATACCGCGACCACGACGAGCTTCCATGGGGTCCCCTGAACGAATGTATTACCGATTGCTAACTCCTCTTATCGTTTTCCGTTTTTTTATGTATTCACTGCGGCCTCCCGCGAGCGCGAGAGAGAGAGGACAAGGTTCGGTAGACGGTCACGCTACCGAACCTTGCGAGGCGGCGAGGGCGTCAAGCTGAGGCGGAGAGGGACACCGGACGCCGGAGAGAACGAGGCGTCGCGCGAGTTGTGAATGCGCCCGAATTCGACCAAGCGATAGGAGACGGCGAACGCACATCCGCTCCCCCTCGACTACGTACCCGTCGTAGTCCCGCCGTCGCGTTCGATCGTGTCGCGTATCGAGTCGTCCACGCAAGATCTGGCTCAGTGTCGTTGAGCATAATTCATCTTCGCGCGCGCTAGTCCCGTGGCGCGACACCGAAACGCGCGCGCCCGCCCTCTATACGGGAGATCACGTGGCTCGCGTGAGAGAGAGCCGGCGCGTTGGCTCGCGTGCCGGAGAAAGCAGCTTCCTGCGAGGTGTCAAGCCGGACGGACGTGGACGATTCACAACTCACGGTCCACCTAAAATTTCCGGGTGAGCCAAGCCATGCTTCCTCGTACCAACTCGGTGGCTGTCGACCGCAGGATCGATCCTCGATCTCAGTGCCGTCGCGGCCGCGGCCTTTTCGCGTTATTTGAGGGAATTCCGGTGGGAGGGTCGAGCCAGCGCGTCCTGCCGAAGGATTCGCGCCGTGGTCGCGCGCGGTAAGTCTCGTTTTTCGCGTCGGGCGAGTTCCCGAATAGTTTAGCTATCGCGTGTTCGTGTGAGAGTGCGTGTCGCGAGAGTGATTCCTGTCGACGATCCTCCGAATCCGCGGTCGGACCTGAGTGGGTTCGGAAACACAAAAATAATCGTTCGCGAAGATTGGGAACCTCTTAGCGGAGAGTTGGCTTCCCGCCATTCAGCGGGACGCGAGCTCGAACCCGCGCGGAGTCCCGACAGCTTGTCCCGGTATAGCGGGTGTCTCCGTCCCGTATTGGATAATCACGGTTCTGTCGCGGAGGACGGTCGTCGAGTTGGGAATCACGGGAGTGTGTGGCGGCCGGAAAAGTTTTTGTCGCGTTAACTAATTAATTCCACCTCGGCCGGGTAACCGAGTAGCGAGGGCCCGGTGTTGTTTTGGAATCTTTAAGGCCGTTAGGCGAGTGAGAGGAGAGGCCGAGACGAGCTCGCGGTAAAGTGTGAGTGAGTGCAGGTCGCGGTCGCGTGTACGTGAGCGAGTATCCGCCCTAGTCAACTTTTCGCGTCGTGCCGTTTCGGGAATCATTTGTTTGTTGGGTGTATTGTGTTTTATAAAACGAAATAGAAGATCACAAGACAAATTTAATACTCGAGTCGTGCGGTATCGTTTTTTTTTCTCCCGTGACAGTGTTCGTGTACCGCATCCCGCCCCCCTCTACCATTTTTCGCCATGGGATATTCCCCCCGGGACACTCGGAGCACGAGAGTACGACTGGCTGAATCGAGAACTAAGGGATGGTATCCCTTTTTGTCGAATTTGATTCGACGACATTGAGAGCAGCAGACAGAACAGGAAAAAAATAATAAAAAAAAGCGAAACAACATGTCTGTCTGTTTGGAAAAATAAAAATTTTCCAAAAGGCAAGACGGGGGGGAACTTTCCTTCCCCCATCCGAGAACCCTGAAACAGAATCATATGCGAGAGCGAGAGGGAGAAAAAAAATAGAAAAAAATTGCTCTCCATCCGAAATACATTTTCGGATTTCGTGAGCTGCGGGAATATGCATTCCCTTCCGTCGAAAGAGTCCGACAGAAACGAGACCGCGAGAGAAAGAAAAAAAGATAAATAAAAAAATTCTCTCGATCCGAAAGAAATATTCGGATTTCGGGAACCGGGGGAATTTGAATTCCCTTCCGTCGAAAGAATCCGACGGAATCGAGAACGCGAGAGGAAATAAAAAAAAAAGAATTAAAAAAAATTACATCTCGATCCGAAATAAACTTTCGGATTTCCGGGAACTGGAAAATATTATTCCCTCTCGTTGAATTCGACGGGACGTGAGCAAGAGAGAAACTTGATCCCAGAATTTGTTTTTTTAAATGTTGATATTTCCTCTCGATCCGAACTATTCGTTCGGATCTACGGGAACAGGGAAATTTGATTCCCTCCTGTCGAGCGAATTCGACGGGACGTGAGCGAGAGAGAAAATTAATAAAAAAAAATAATAATATTTTCTCTCGATCCGAAATAAACTTTCGGAATTTTGGGAACTGGGGGAATTTTTATTCCCCTCCGTCGAACGAATCCGACAAGGTCGAGAGCGATAGAGGAAGAAAGAAAAAAAAAATTTCTTCTCTCTCTCCGGGATCGGTGTAATAACCTCAAATCGAAATAAAATTCCGATGAGGCTGGAGCTAAACGGGAGAACAAAAAAAAAGTTTTATCCTATTGGCTCTGCTGGAGATCTGTAAGGGGAAAGAAAAAAAACAAAACAAAAAAAAATTGTAATCCCACTTACAACGGGAACGCGCGACGCATAATCAAGTGTTACTTGATTAGGCGGGCCACCTCGGGGACACCCGATATGTGATATCGCGCGTGCCACCTCGGGGACACCCGATGTGTGGTATCGCACGGGTCTCGCCGCAAGGTACGAGAACGGAGCCCGAGAACGATTTTCGTCGTTCTCGAAAATTCGAGAGCCGGCCAAAAGAAAAAAGAAGTAACCAAAAAAAATATTTTAGGACTAACGGGAGCAATTATTCAGGTCTCGAAAAGGCATTTTCGAAACCCCGGGAGCAGATCCAAGAAAAAAAAAACAATAAAACACGCAAACAGAACAACCAAAAAACGCGGCATTTCGATATCGAGATCCCCCGAGAAAATCTACGAAATTCTCGGGTAACGAGAGCAGAAAGATCTCGAAATAAATTTTCGAGATCCCAGGAGCAAAGACAAGAAAACAAGAAAACTTTAACACGAATTACACGACCAAAGAAAGACACGAGCAAATTCAAAGGACGGAGCACATAACGTTAAAAAAAATTCCATATCGAGAACTCGATTTCGTTTCCGAAATCAGCGAGAGCAAGCTTGGAAGTTAACAGTTTTTTTTTGTCAAATTCCCAACCACGAGAGCTAGCATATTTTTTTTTTGGGCCTTCGAAAATAAATTTCCGAAGTGCTCGGGATCACGGAAAGCAACAAAAAGAGGCTTTTTTTTTCTTTCCCTTCGAAATAATTTTTTGAAGTCGCGAGAGCACCGGGGAGGTCGAAGGATAACTCCCCCCGATAACGAGAACGACGCAACTCAGCGGAGCCTCGCAACGCGGAAACCACGCAGAAAAAAAATCGTAATTTTTTTTTGTTTTTTCGAAAATAAAGTTTTTCGACTGCGTCGAGAACTCACCGGAGGATGATCAATAATCCCAATGGACGATAATCCCTGGGAATCGAGAACAGTTGTTTTTTTTCCAGGGGAGCACTTTTTTTTCTTCGGGAGCACTGTTTTTTTTCTCGAGAGCACATTTTTTAATTATAATTCGGGAACAATTGCGAACACACAAAAACGCGTTACGAGAACTAAGAGGAAAATAAAATATTTCTTTTTCTCGACGAAAGCAAGAAAGGCGGAAAGAACGGGAAAAAAAGAATAATTAAATGATTCCTTTCCGTTTTTTCCCTTGAACTTTAACAAGAACTGCTATTCGCCGGCGTGGCCCCACGTTGGGCGCCATTTGTGACGGGGATTATTTTTCCTTACCACGGAATCGAGAACTTAAGGGACAACACCACTGTGACGCCTGTTCTTTTGCCATTTTTCAAGAATTTTTTTTTGTGGGAAAAAAAGAGATATTCGAAAAAAAAATTCTGTTTTGTTCGTTGTTTATTGAAGATACATAAAAGAAAAATTTCAATTTTTTCACGCCCCATAGTGACGCTGGGGAAGCTCCCGCGTCAGGTACTGTTGCCTCTGCAGTGGTTCGCGGCACGCAGCAGAACTCTCTTCAAAGTCGATCTGAAAAAAATACCGAGTGTTTTCGTTAATAATATGATATTTTGAAGAGAAGTACATAGGGATTTGAAAAAATATTGATTTTTAAAAAATAGGCATGCTTTTGAAATTAAAGGACGATTTTCGAGCAAAATTTCTCGTCGAAAATAGGCTATAACTTTTTTTATTATTGAGATATCGAAAAAATCCTATGTACTTCTTTAGATAATCGAGTTTCATTGATGCAGTCCAAATTTAAAGTCGATCGGATAAAAATTGCTTGAGTTCTGCTGCGTGCCGCACTCAAAAAAGTGGTTTTGAGAAAAACGCGTTCAAAGTTTTAAGTTGGTTAATTTATGCGATAAATTGGAAAAAAAATGTTTACCTTTAATCAGCGATGCCGTCACCATATAGCTGGCCTTCAAGAAGCAAATCATTGTCCCTAGCATCTTTTCTCGAACTTGTAGAGGCTCTTCTTGCCTCTTTTGCAGCGTCTGTGAGCGAGCGCTCCGCCAGCTTGATCCGCGCTGCGTCGGTTTCGACGGAAAAATTGAAACAATTTGGGCCGATAGTTATCCCCAACGTCTCCAAAACTTTCATGAGGCTTCTCAGGCTATCATTGAATAATAATACCGCGATATCAGCTGCAATATCGACGATTTTTTTGCTCCCGGACTGACACTTGGGGGCTATTGCCCAAACTGATTTGTTGTAGCTTTCGTTGTTGTTTTGCGTGAAGCCGCCGAAACAACGCTGCAGCAAATCGTCTCTGCTCAAATTTTCGAGAACTGGCGTAATTGCCTCCAAAACTTACTCAGGAAGAGGCGGCTTATGGCGATATTCAGAAATATTACCGCTTGCGACCGCTCGCTGCCACGAACACCACGACTCGGCTCCCTCTGGGCAATCGTCATGTGGCTCACTATCTGTGGATATTTTATGTTTGACAGTTGCCCAAATTGCCTTCCTCATTTTTTCAACATCATCGCTGTTCCTCTGAATAGCCAAGCCGTAATATGTGCTCACCTCGTCAATCAATTTTCCGGTGAGCTTTCCGCTGCCAGACAATCCTTTTTGTTTTTCACGATTTCGCGGAGGCGCGTCCCCATACGTTTGCAGAACTATTTTCGGAGCTATAACGGTTCGAAGGTTTTCGATTCGAAATTTTCGTTTGACTCCTCGTCACATAGCTCCGTTTTGTTCCCTTTTTCCCCGCGTACACTTTCGGATTATCCATTTTGATGTACAAAGAATAATTCTGAGCGTTCGATATTTATAAACGAAACGATTCGGAGCGTTTAGACACGAGTAGCGTCGCTTCTATTCGCAAACTGATGCTATGACGCTATCCCTATACCTGCCTTGAAATTTTTTCAATTAACGCCCACTATGGCTTTTTTTCGAAACTATATTTATAACAATAGTCGGTTTTTGTGAAGGGAGACGAAAAAATACCTGGGAAAGACCCGCAGGACCTGGGAAAGGCCCGGTATACCTGCCGACCCTGAGGCGCGCAGCTGCGCGGGACCCCGAGCGTCACGGAGCGCTGCACCGCTCCACAAAATATTCAATATCTCCGGAAATAATTATTTTTGCCTTGCGAATCCGAACAGTCTCAAGGTTATTTCGATAATGAAACACAAAACAGAATATGAATGGACCGGTTTTCACATTGGATTCGTCTCGATCTGATAAAAAACAGACAGCTGGAACAGGCGTATTTATCGACGTCGAAACTCACGTCAATTTTCGTTCGAATCGACGACTTCTAAATCGGGAAACGAATCCAAGTCTGCATGCAAGTGTTTCTGTTGTCGAATAATCCCTACAAACTGAGAACGCCGCGCCGAGCATCGGATTCGTTCACGTTCACGGTGCACAGCAGCAGTAGTAGTCTTCAACGGCTTTTTTCGTGCCGAGGGTGAAACATTTTGAAAAATCACCTTCTGGGAACGAATCCGAACAGTCTCAAGGTTTTTTCGATAATGAAACACAAAACAGAATATGAATGGACCGGTTTTCACATTGGATTCGTCTCTATCTGATAAAAAACTGACAGTTGGAACAGGCGTATTTATCAACGTCAAATCTCACGTCAATTTTCGTTCGAATCAACGACTTCTAAATCGGGAAACAAATCCGAGTCTGCATGCAAGTGTTTCTGTTGCCGAATAATCCCCACAAACGAAGGACGCCGCGCCGAGCATCGGATTCGTTCACGATCACACTCCACAGCAGCAGTAGTAGTGCTCAACGACTTTTTTTCGTGCCGAGGGTGAAACGTTTTTAAAAATCACCTTCTGGGAACGAATCCGAACAGTCTCAAGGTTATTTCGATAATGGAACACAAAACAGACTTTGAGTGGACCGTTTTTCATATTGGATTCGTCTCGGTCCGATAAAAAAAACATACCGTTGGAACAGGCGTATTTATCAACGTCGAATCTCATGTGAATTTTCGGTCGAATTGACGACTTTTAAATCGGGAAACGATTTAATCGGGACGAATCAAAACGTGTTTCTGTTTCATTATCGAAATAACCTTGAGGTTGTTCGGACTCGTTCCCAGTGGGTGATTTATTTTAAAGTTTCACCTCCGGCACGAAAAAAGCCGTTGAGGACTACTACTGCTGCTGTGGACTGAGAACGTGAACGAATCCGATGCTCGGCGCGGCGTTCTTAGTTTGTAGGGATTATTCGACAACAGAAACACTTGCATGCCGACTCGGATTCGTTTCCCAATCTAGAAGTCGCCGATTCGAACGAAAATTCACATGAGATTCGACGTTGATAAATACGCATGTTTCAACCGTTTTTTTATGGGACCGAGACGAATCCAATGTGAAAACCGGTCCATTCATATTCGGTTTTGTGTTTGATTATGGAAATAACCTTGAGACTGTTCGGACTCGTTCCCAGTGGGTGATTTTATTAAATCTTTCACCCTCGGCACGAAAAAAGCCATTGAGCACTACTACTGGTGCTGTGGACTGAGAACGTGAACGACTCCGATGCTCGGCGCGGCGTTCTTAGTTTGTAGGGATTATTCGACAACAGAAACACTTGCATGCCGACTCGGATTCGTTTCCCAATCTAGAAGTCGCCGATTCGAACGAAAATTCACATGAGATTCGACGTTGATAAATACGCCTGTTTCAACCGTTTTTTTTTATGGGACCGAGACGAATTCAATGTGAAAACCGGTCCATTCATATTCGGTTTTCTGTTTCATTATCGAAATAACCTTGAGACTGTTCGGACTCGTTCCCAGTGGGACATTTTTAAAAATGTATTACCCTCGGCACGAAAATAGCCATTGAGGACTACTACTGCTGCTGTGGACTATGAACGTGAACGAATCCGATGCTCGGCTCGGCGTTTTCAGTTTATAGAGATTATTCGACTATAGAAGTACTTGCATGCAGACTCGGATTCGTTTCCCGATTTAAAAGTCGTCGATTCGAACGAAAATTCACATGAGATTCGACGTTGATAAATACGCCTGTTCCAACTGTATGTTTTTTTTATCGGATCGAGACGCATCCAATGTGAAAACCGGTCCATTCATATTCTGTTTTGTGTTTCATCATCGAATGAACCTTGAGACTGTTCGGACTCGTTCCCAGAAGGTGATTTTGAAAAATGTTTCACTCTCGGCACGAAAGTAGCCGTTGAGGACTGCTACTGCTGCTGTGGACTATGAACGTGAACGAATCCGATGCTCGGCCCGGCGTTCTCAGTTGGTAGGGATTATTCCACAACAGAAACACTTGCATGCATACTCGGATTCGTTTCCTGATTCAAAAGTCGTCGATTTGAAGAGAACTTGGACTCCGAATTCATATTCAGCGACCTGAAAAACCCCCGAGCACAGACTTTCATCCGAATTGAATACGTTTTTGACTTTTGGTCGGCCTTTTGGGATTTGGGGCCACTGTGACACCTTCAATGAGGTCCTGGACTCGAGGCAAAGTTAGGTCGCTATTTTGCTCCTGAAAAGAGTACATTGATTCTATTCCATATTTTCACAAACCCATTAAACCTGTTCCACGATAAATCGCGAATGCCGTAATGCCTTTCTTCTTAATTTTGCCCCTTAAATGCGGTTTCCCAACGTCGAGTTTGCGTTCAAGTTTCAACTGCCACTGCACAAGTCGATAAATGTACTTTATCTCGTACAAATTCTCTACTTTGATTCAAAATAAGTTTCACGCGTGCGCTTCTTCAGCGTGAGCCCCTTAACATTTCTCGTCGATAATCAACATCTCGCTAAGGAGCTTCTTCACATCCAAAAACGAAACGTTCGCCCCGTTTGAAGGAAGTCCTCTGATCCGTTTTCGACAAACAAATTTGCATGCGTCCCGTTTTGCAATTCAACCCCTTAAATCCCGCTCTCAATCGCCTCCACTTGCCGTAAAACTCTAAGGTGAACTCACTTCCTCATAATCTTTAAGACCGCATTCACATTTAATCGTCACGCATTCTTTATCTTAATTGACCCCTTAAACACGATTTCGGGAAGACCGCTTTCTTTGCGTTTGCAAACGGTACATCCACCCACCGAGGCTCGAATCGCTAGGCCAGTCGTCGAGTGTCTGACGACAATTGCTCGTTTAATTATTGACTCATTGCCAGGGCTTTTCGGTGCTTTTGTATTTTTTCTTCGCCGATTTCGCGGGGCCTGCAAACAAATGAAGCCCGTTCGACATTCATATTCTACGTTACACTCGCACACTCGGACGCCTGTCATCGTAATGTCAGCCACGACCCGACATCTCTCGGTGACTTCTGCAACCTCATGACAGCCACGTCAAGAACATAGCGGCGAATGCTCCAACGCCCACCCCATTCCAACTCCGCCGTTCCTCGGAGTTCAGTTTGAACTATCGTTCGATATTGATTTTTTAATGTCCTTTTTCTCAATGGTACAATTTTTTTAGGCCCTCATCCGGGTCCTACGTGTTCAGAATCAAGTCCACTTTGCTTCTCTAAGCGCGGAATGCCATTTTTATTTTTACTCAGAATTTTTTTTATGTTTGTTGGAATATACTTTTCCCACATAGGCGCTATATTTTTTTTCGAAGAGTTGTCGAAAAACCATTTCAATAGCGCACCTTTGCCGTCGCAAAATGGCCGCGCATGAATTTTAAAAAATGGGTGGCCACTTTATAATTGTCACCCTGTATATATATATATATATATATATATATATTCATTGAAGTTAGTTCCAGGACTTATGTCCCTAAAGTATGCATGGAAATAGACATACGGAATTATTATAGGAGGTACTCCAGGGACTCTCGTATATGGCCCTGAAGCATGCAGGTACATATATATGTATGTATACATGAGACATTATTAAATGGTACTTCCGGGACCCATGCGCATCTCCCAGAAGTGTACAGGCAAACAGATATGTACGTGTATATGAGGCTATTTGTAAAGTTAATCCGAGTACCCATGTGCTCGTCCCTGAAGTTACGGGTAAGCGTAGCGGTAAAGTTATGATGGGAACTGTTTGTCCCTAAAGTATACGGGTAGATATACGCGTGCTACCATTTTTACCAATTTGTGTGTTCATAACCTCGGTCCGTTAACATTTTATGAACATATCTTCAAAATATTCTGAAGAGAATCTTATCATAGACGGTGAAGATTTTTTTTTTGTACAAAATGCTCTGTTGAATTTGTTGACGCAGAGCTTGACAATTATTTTTCCTAAAATATTATTCATCGTTGAAAAATCTCTCATGAGAAATAAAAACTTTCTGCAACACGATATATAATCCTAGATCCCCTACGGCGTCTAATAGAACATGTAAAATAGAACGCCATTACACGACCATCCCAAGTTCTTGCGAATTTGGTTCATACGAACCCGTGATCAAACATACAGGTATCGAATAGGCGGCCTCATTGACATTCGTGCAACGCAATCGACACCTGTATATTTGATCACGGGCTCATACAAATAAAATTGGTGCGAACCTGTGATTGTCGCGTAATCGTGTTCTATTAGGACAACACCTAATGTTTAGCTGGATCTCACAGACTCAAGCCTGACAGCGCCTTCATATGCCTCGCCATTCTTTTCCTACTGTGGTGATCAACATATTTGATTGTCGCGGCTGCACAATCTACGTCTACATGGAAAGATGATAGTCCGCCGTCTCTAAGAAATCTTCGAGTGCCACACCTGCATCGAGGACTTTTCTCGGTTATGTCGTTCAACGCCTCGAAGTTTATCGTCCCAAGTGCGCTCAATGAGGCAAATACTATGGAAAGCCAAACTTCAGATACTCTATGTCGCTCGATGCCTCGGATTGAGCAACATTTGGGCATGAAACCCTTTTCCGGTACGGAGAGCAGCAACGAGACCTTTTGACATTTTTCCAGCTTGACATAACATAAAAATGATTAAAACATGAAGAATGAATTTTAGCAATTTTCATAAAATCTAAAGGCCTTAGGACTATTGTGCCATCTGGCCAAGGAAGGCCAGATTTTCAATGATTGTTCGCTTTTTAATGTTAACATGAAAGTGTGATTGAAGCTGCATATTTTATGTGTTACGCGATTATCGACTATTATGTAAATTGAAAATAAGATGACTGTCAACGAAACCTTTTTTTTGTCAGACCGGCTTTAGTTTTAATTTACTTTAAAACGACCGAAAATTTCTTGAATAAAAATCCTGAAACTGAGTATAAATGTCTGATATTAATTTCTCCAATTTCTATTGTGCCAAATTAAATACGGTTAATGAAACTGAATTGATTACATTTATCAAACATTTAAAACGTAGAGACCCTCAAACTTTTATTTATAGTCACATATAGGTGACTAGGTAAAAAAAATTATTTTAGACTTTCTAATACATTAAATAAAAGCTTGTATAAAAGAAAAGTTTTTTTTATATACAAATTTTCCGTATCAATCTGACTATGTTGAATGAAAAAAAACCGCGTTTCGAAAATATATGGTTTTGCACTTAAAGGTATTTCTTTCACGAACCCTAATATTTAACAAATAACTGATTTTCGTCTATTATTTTTCCACAGTGTTTACATTCCTTTATTCAACCGAATTCATTTTGAACGATAAATGTCAATTGTCTAAAATAAAAAAAAAAGATGAGTTCTCTTTGAAAATGGGCTTTATTGAAAGTATGGGCCGGCCACGGTGACCAATGGCATTGAGACATGTGCGCCATTAAGCCTTCATGCGCCGTTGGCATGCTCCACCTCTCCGTTTCGTCGCCGGGAGAAAATCTGACGTCTTCATTTACATAAAAGTCAATATTTAATAAATGCCGTAGACGGATCATTTAATTTTTCGGTGACAATTTTGATAATGTACGGAATGATCTGACATCTTTTCATAACATCCTTAATATTTTTCACACTATTCTGTGTGTAAAACTGCCGATCGGCATGAGTCTAGGCATATTCTTATGTAAAAACTGTTTGTTCTATCCAAATTTAAAATTAAATTATTAAATGAAAAATTCAATTCAAAATTATCAAAAACAATTAGTAAAAATTAAAGGGTGCATTCAGTATATGATAACGAATTTACTATATAAATTTGAACAAATGGTAACATTTGATCACTTGACCCGAAGCTTTTTGACCATATAAGGAAAGACGTGTATTCTCAAGCAGCCTCCAGCAGGGTAAATGCGACGCGTTATCCGCGTGCATCCGGTTTTTGTTTAGAATGAACAAATCGATTCGCATTCCACTCGCTGAACACAAAAATAAAATAACGCAATGAATTTGGATTTCCGTGAAATTTTTTTTATTTATCTCGTCCTTTTCAATTAAGAGTTTTCTCCTGCTGCAACAAACAAAGCGCAATTCATGAAACATGGAGACGGTATATCAAAACGTAAAACATTAAGAGGTATAGGGTTGGGAGTAATTCTATTTATAAATACGAATACGAATATATTCACATCGTGATTTATATGTGAACATAAATACAAATGTATTCATACTTCACTTGTTATATTCACATGCATGCATACAAATACAATTGTATTCAGAAATATTCCGAACATACAAATAAATTTACAGAAAAAATTGTGAATATTCACAAAAAAGTGAATATTTACAACAAACCCTGTGAATTAAAAAAAATTCACATCAAAATCTCTGAATGCAAATGTATTCACAAAAAATTGTAAATCCAAAAATTCACAAAATAAGTTGTGATTTTTTTCATGTTTAAGACAAATTAAAATCAAATTCACAATGATTAGATCAAAATTTACACCATTAGTTAGTTCGTACGCATTTTAAGAGAAAACATTGCCTCGAGGCAAAGAAACTTTCGCACAAAACTTTTTGTGCGAAAATTCCTTTGCCCCAACATAATGTTGTCACATCCGGAAGGGATGAGAGCATAATATTTTTGTTTCCCTCTTTGTTGCCTACGCCTAGCGCAATAGCACGGGATGAGGGTAAAAAGGGGGTAGTGCGTGGGAAAGGATAAAGTTAAGGAATTAACCCGAGGTTTGGGTACTGAGGAATAATTCGACAGATTTGTGTTCGATTGACACTAGGTTATTTATTATGAGGTTATTAGCCGGGTGAAACGAATAGGGCTATAGTGAAAGATACAAAACGAGAAAGTAAAGTTGCTTACATTAGCGGTGGTTGCCGCACGGTCGCTCGCTCGCACGCTCGCTCGCTCGTGTGGGTGGTTTGTTGTCGCTCGGATTACAAAGGCCTACGCTCTTGGGCCGGAGGTTTCGTTGGTGTAATCGCTGGTAAGATACTCGGAAGATTTTACGCCGGTCGAGTGTATACTCGATCTGTTTACTACGACGGCACTATGCGTGGACAGAAATACGAACTAGGCGCGAGGTCGAAGGGTTGACTAATCTTTATGGACCGATGATAGAAATCATACAAACGCACTATAACTTCGGTGACCCGAGTAATGAAGACCGATTCATATAAGAGTTAATTGGAGATATTCCTTATACTGCTGGGTTACGACTCTTTAAGAGAACTCGATTGAACGGTAGTCGACGGGAGACTGCTCTGAATAATCGACGTAGTCGAGAGACCGACTCGCCCCTTTTTTTGCACACTGCCCTTCTTGGTTCGCATGCGAATTTTTAGAGTGAGTGGGAGGTAATATTCGGTTCCTCTTCTTAGAAAATAATGGCGCTGGTGGAAGGGGTTAATTCGCTTTGTTAACGGAATGCGCATGAGGTGTGTAGCCGAAATTCGCGTTAAGTCGCTCGCGATAGCGCGGCGACCGTTTGATTCAGACGGCCCGGATGTCTTGGTGCTCCGCTCTGGTTACCGGGTCGGATCATGCAGACTTCTTTTTGTGTCCATGCGGATAGCCAGCGTAAGGTTTTGGAGTCAGTTGTTACGTCCAGAACGGACGATTTGTTCTATGCTTGGGTTCTCTTATTGTTCTTCTTCTATTTATTGTTAATGTAAATTTTCGGGATAGCCGCACGTCCCATACGGGCCCGGCAACTCTCTTGTGGAGGAAGGATTGGTAGGGGAAGAAATTCTAATTCGCTGCAATTGGCTTAGAAAGGTTTATTGGTTACGTACGGTATCGTTGTCGCTCCGTTGCGCGGGGACAGGCCCGCCGCGCTACTCTCTCTCTCTCTCTCTCTCTCTCTCTCTCTCTCTCTCTCACTCTTCCGCGGGGACAGTTCCCCCGCGTGTCTCTCCCGCACACCGCACGTTCCACTTAAGGGTCCTCTAAGTTGTATGAAAGTTTATAGATAGTTTATAATAGTTTGTAATGGTTTATAATAGTTTATAATAGTTTGTAAATGTTTGTTATGGTTTATAATAGTTTATAATAGTTTGTAAATGTTTGTTATGGTTTATAATAGCACTGGTGTCTCTGTGCGGGTCCGCCGGGTCGTCAACCTGGGCTTATTACACCGCCGCGAGACCGGTGCTATTAGGGGTTTCTAATAGAGACTCACGAGTCTATGCGGGTTCGCCTGGTGGTTATGCCGGGACTTAATACACCGCCGCGAACTCAGCTCTATTAGGAGTTTTTCCCCGACTCCAGGAGCTAACCGTGGACAAATCGGAACTGTCGATGTTGGTTGCCACCGGACCGACATCGGCTCGGCGGCTATCAACCTGGTGGGGGTTTTTTTCGTCCACGATCACGGAAACTTACCAGCTCCCGGAGTCCCACGGTCGAACTCCGCGGATCAGGTGAATTCCGATCAGCGGAATTCGACCGGGCACATCCGGCCTCACTTCGGCGATTTTCACCCGACACCACACAGAGACACGAAGCGACGGAGTCGCCGGAAAGCAAAATTATAATAATAATAATAATAAAACACGACAAGATAAAATGATAGTTACGGGACGTGACACAGTTCCTGTTTGATTATTCGAGCCGCGGCATTTCGTAGAATTTTTGCTCTGGCCGATGTTCTTGTTGAAAGTTGAGAGCGTCGGTCGATCTCGTCCTCGGTGTTGCTCGAGTGGGTACTTGGATTGTTTGGACGCCTTGCCGAAGCGTATGCGCCTAATCTCGTTCTTCGTAAAATCTCACCAAGACAAAGATCGTTGGTCATAGGGTGTCGCACGCGTTTTCTAGCGACGTGATAATGTTTTCTCTCACAATACATAAGAACTCACTTGTGGTGTAAATTTTACTATAATTGTCTTGGATTCGATTTTAATTTTCTTCAACTTGAGGAAATTCACAACTGATTTTGTGAATTTGTTTATATTTTCGATGTAATATTTGAAACTCACGATCTTTTTGCAAAAATTTCTTTGCCTCGACGCAATGTTTTCGCTCAAAATACATAAGAACTCACGTTTGGCGTAAATTTGAATCTAATCATTGTGAATTTGATTTTAATTTGTCTTGAATACGAAAAAATTCTCAACTTATTTTGTGAATTTTTTTGTATTTACAATTTTTTGTGAATATTCACAGATTTTGGTGTGAATTTTTTTGATTCACAGGATTTCTTGTAAATATTCACATTTTTTGTGAATATTCATAATTTTTTTCGGTGAATTTATTTGTATGTTCAGAATATTTGTGAATACAATTGTATTTGTATGCATGCATGAGAATACAAATAAGTGAAGTATGAATAAACTAAAAACGTAAAAAAAAATGTTAAACCTTAAAACCAATATTTTCCTAAATATTTCATTTTTATTTTGAAAATCACATTACTATTATAACAAAAAATTGGTATTACCATTTTATAAAAATACAACGTATTGACCACATAAGTACACTGGAAATGCTGTGCAACGACTTGACGTGCATGGTTAAGAGAAACAGCTCGGGAAGATGTGTGTGTGTGTGTGTGTGTGTGTGTGTGTGTGTGTGTGTGTGTGTGTGTGTGCGTGCGTGCGTGCGTGCGTGCGTGCGTGCGTGCGTGCGTGTGTGTGTGTGGGGGTGCGGGTGCGGGTGCGGGTGTGTGTGTGTGTGTGTGTGTGTGTGTGTGTGTGTGTGTGTGTGTGTGTGTGTGTGTGTGTGTGTGTGTGTGAGGGTGTGTGTGTGTGTGTGTGAGGGTGTGTAACCTGTAACAACGCATCAACTGCCAGGTTATAAGCAATGCGATTTCCTGCACCTTGCGCTAGTGTGATTCGGACAAGATAACATTGATATATAGTGTTATCGGTGTATATGTCGCTCCACACAATTCACGTGACCGTGTAACAGCTTCGTTATATCGACTATTGACAAATATTCGACTGTACTCGGAAAAACCATCGAACATAGCGCAATGAGTATTAGGAGAGCTACTCAGATATTTCGTTTTTCACCAGCAAGATGACGGCACCGTAATTCGACCTTTAAACTTACCGATGCTGTGGCTTAGAGACGGATACAATGCACAAATAGACGAATCAATACACCAAAGTATATACGAAATATATTTCATGTAATGTATAAAGTTGTCTGATAGAGGAGAATGTATATACTTTTATATATCGTATTTAATTATTCATAAAAAAAAGGATCATCCTATGGTGTCGTCTAGGGGAACATCACTGATTTGATCCATACTTTGCGGGATCACAAAATTTGATTTCCAGTTTTTTAACAAATGGCAGCAGGTTTTTCCAACCTGAGAGTTAAGTAGTTGGAAAGACGAAATTCTTCGTCGAGCTTTTTTTCTTAACCATGCACGCCAAGTCGTTGCACAGCATTTCCAGTGTACTTATGTGGGAAATACGTTGTATTTTTATATTATGGTAATACGAATTTTTTGTTATAATAGTAATGTGATTTTTGAAATAAAAATGAAATATTTAGGAAAATATTAGTTCTAAGGTTTAAAAATTTTGTTTAGGTTTTTAATAAACTTGCTTGGCTATTTTATAATAAGTTATTTCACTGTTTTTGTACATTTCAATTGAAAAAATATAACAAAAGATCTTGATAAATAAAATTAACAAATATTTCAAGATAAATCAGAATTTTGCATATGGTCGAACAAGCAATAATATTTTCGGGGGCATTTTGTACTTGGCGTTTTTTTTTACTTTTAAAAGTTTTTAAAGGGGATTTCATATCTTTTTGAATGGGGAGACATATTTTTCGTTCTGCGTCAGTTGAAACAGGAGTGAATTCAAATATGTTTTCATTACTTGGCATTCATTTTTTTTTTACTTTTTCAAAGATTCTAAGAGGGTAACATTTAAACAGATGGTTAAAAAACAGGACACGTCGTATCTGAAATCTTGTATATTACCGAATGCTATAAATATTTTTTTTAAGTCTTCACTCCCTTCCACTATCAAATCGACGTATTTGTAGGGTGATTTACAAACGCCTATTAGTGAAAGATTTATTCATACTTCGCTTATTTGTATTTACATGCATGCCTACAAATACAATTGTATTTACAAATATTCTGAACATATAAATAAATTCACAGAAAAATTGTGAATATTCACAAAAATGTGAATATTTACAAGAAATCCTGTGAATTAAAAAAAAATTCACATCAAAATCTGTGAATATTTACAAAAAATTGTAAATACAAAAAAAATCACGAAATAAGTTGGGATTTTTTTGGGATTTAAGACAAATTAAAATCAAATTCATAATGATTGGATTAAAATTTACAACAAACGTGAGTACTTACGTATTTTGAGAGAAAACATTGCGTCGAGGCAAAGAAGATTTTGCAAAAAAAGTTATAAGTTTAAAATATTACATCATAAATATGAAAAAATTCACAAAATGAGTTATCAATTTCCTCAAGTTGAAGAAAATTAAAATCGAATGCACAATTATATTAAAATTTACACCACAAGTGAGTTCTTATGTATATTGAGAGAAAACATTGTGTTGAGGCAAAGGAATTTTCGCACAAAAAGTTTTGTGCAAAAATTTATTTGCCTCGAGGCAATGCTTTCTTTTAAAATGCGTACGAACTCGCTAATGTTGTAAATTTTAATCTAATCATTGTGACTTTGATTTTAATTTGTCTTAAACATGAAAAAATTCACATCTTATATTGTGAATTTTTTTGTATTTACAATTTTTTGTGAATACGATTGCATGCACAGATTTTGATGTGAATTTTTTTTTATTCACAGGATTTTTTGTAAATATTAACTTTTTCTGCGAAGATTCACAATTTTTTCTGTGAATTTATTTGTATGTTTAGAATGTTTGTGAATACAATTGTATTTTACAGTCAGATTGATACGGAAAATATGTATATAAAAAAACTTTTCTTTTGTACAAGGTTTTATTTAATGTGTGTGTGTGTGTGTGTGTGTGTGTGTGTGTGTGTGTGTGTGTGTGTGTATATATATAGTGTATCTTCCCGAGCTTTTTCTCTTAACGATGCACGCCAAGTCGTTGCACAGCATTTCCAGTGTACTTATGTGGTAAATACAACGCATCAACCGCCAGTGTTATTAGCAATGCGATTTCCGGCACCTTGCGCTAGTGTGATTCGGATATGATAACATTGATATATAGTGTTATCAGTGTATATATCGGTCCACACAATTCACGTGACCGTGTCAGAGCTCCGTTATATCCACTATTGACAAATATTCGACTGTACTCGGAAAAACCATCGAATATAGCGCATTGAGTATCAGGAGAGATACTCAGTTATTTCTTTTTTCACCAGCATGATGACGGCACCGTAATTCGACCTCTAAACTTGCCGATGCTGTGGCTTAGAGACGGATACAATACACAAAACGATGGATTAATACACGAAAGTATATACGAAATATATTTCATGTCATTAATGGTTCAATTATGGCTCAGACAAGAAAATCTCCGAGGTATGAACCTCAGAGAAAAAACCCCTCGTAAAAGGTGAATTTACAAAATATACAGTCTTTTTGTTCTATCGTATACATTTCGCGTGATTAATTATTGCGGAGGTGAATTCCACAGTTGGGAACATTGTATGGATATATGCGTTGTGCGTAAAATTATGTCATGTGGTATGATCGTGGTAAATGAAGTCGCTGGCGACCTCGTATAAGCATTGCGCTTGTTTACGTATACAACCGGGCTGTGCCAGTATATGTATAAAATTAGTCGGCTGACGACTTGTGTCAAGCGTTGCGCTTGTTTCCTGGTACGACCGGCTGCGCCGCCTTACCTTGCGGGACGAACCGCTCCTGCTCGTTCGCGTTCTTACGGGATAATAATAATGTTCCGGCTCCCGCGGCCCGGCCAGCTCTATCCCCACCCCTTTCATGCTCTCCCGAAACACTCATGCAAAATGGACGGTCGGCCGCACGACGCGTGCGTTTGTATGCACGCGCTGGCGACCGATAGTGCCTGGGCACCTCTAAATTATTCGTCCTCACGAACAGGCTCCCCCCGTTGCGAGGAAAGCGAGCAAACATGTTTTTTTGTTTTATATTTGTATATTCTGCAATTCGTTATCTGCGTTATATATTGATACATTCGAAATTGTTTCAATTTGGTCTGGTAGGCGATCAGAATGACCACATCTCCTGGATGGAGTTGGTCTGTTGATTGTTGCCATTTTTGCCGCTTCTGAAACTCGCTCAAATATTCGAGGTACCACCGTCGCCAAAAATCCTGACGAGCCTTGGAAATAAAATTCCAGACCGTTAATCGATTGTTCGGAACGTCGGACAGATCGGCCTCCGGCAACCTCGTGAGGGGATGTCCTGGATGTAAGGACGTGAGGATATGAGCTGGCGTAAGGGCCGCGGGATCATTCGGATCGAAGGAGAGAGAGCAGAGAGGCCGCGATTTTAAAATCGCTTCGATCTCTATCGCCAGTGTGCTGAATTGCTCGATGGTGAAGGCCTGTGTTCTCGTACGACCCGTACAAAGTGATGTTTGAATGACTTCACGGCGGCCTCCCATAAACCTCCAAAATGTGGTGACAAAGGCGGGTTGAATTGCCATGTGATGTTGCGTTGAGTCGCGTATGATTTGAAAGGCAGCCGTACGATTTGATAAACTTTTCGTTCCGGAATTTCTTTTCCTTTACCAGCACTGGGCAAAAGTAGTCCACACCCACGTGCAAGAACGCCGCCGTCCCGTTCATCCGCGCCTGGGGTAAATCAGCCATTTGGCTTTCTAACTGGACTGGCCGGAGTCGGAGACATCGGACGCACTTCCGGATAATCCTTCGTACCTGGTTCTTCCCATCGAGCAGCCACAGTCCTCTCTGTCTTATGGTGTACAGCGTGCTCTGAACGCCGGCATGATATACACGTTCGTGCGTTTCCTTGATAATCAAGTCGGTGACGGAATGATGTGTCGGCAAGAAGATCGGATGTTTCTGCTCGTAGGGAATCTCCGCCCTTTTCAGACGTCCTCCGACGCGAAGGAGCCCATACTCGTCGACGAACGGATTCAGTGAGGCAAGTTTGTAGTCCTTGACGGTTTCCTTGTTCATGATTCTGGCGATATCCTTAGAGAATTGGTCTCTCTGTATCAGATGCAAAATTTTATTTTCCGCAGTAATGTTTTCTGCCGCCTCGATTTCTCGTCCTGTAGACTTCCTGGGTGTTCGCATACGCAAACAATATGCAACTTCCCTCGTTAGTTTCGAATAAGAAGAAAATCGGGTGAGTAAGTCGCAGCTTTCTCGTTGCGAAACGAAGCATAGATTCTTCTTAAAGCCGATGGAGTCGGTGACGGTGATCTCGGTGTTCGCTGGCCATTCCTTCTCAGATTGGTTTAGCCAAACCGGCCCTGCGAACCACGAGTGGTTCCGCAAAAAATCCTTGAAAAGTTGACCGCGCGATATTGTGTCCGCGGGATTTTCCTCACTTTTCACGTGGCGCCACTTCACGTCGTTGTCGAGAGTCTGAATTTCGGCGATGTGGTTCGATACGAAGACCTTTAGAACCTCCGGCGGTTTCTTGAGCCAGTTAAGCACGATGCTTAGGTCTGACCACAAGACAACGCGATTTACCTTGAAATCGAAGACCGATCGCTCCTCCTTGTATAACCGAGCTAGAATCAACGCACCGCACAATTCGAGACGAGGTATGATGTCTCCTTTTCCTTCTCCTCCGTCAGAGCTCCCTTTCGCGATGTGCGCCTTGATTTCAACGGAGCGACGCGAGATTTGGCGCACGCTAGAGCCGTAGACACTCGGCCGTTCGGATCTACCGATCGCACATAGATGGAAGCTCCATATTCATCCTTACTAGCGTCGCAAAATCCATGTATCTCGATGGTTTTCGAGTTTTTTAATAACAAGTGACGCTTCACTGACACGTCGCGCAAGAGCCCGAGTTGGTTCGAAAACGCAATCCAGTCCACGTGTAAATTTTGTGGTAATGATTTGTTCCAATTAACTCCCGCTCGCCAACATTTTTGGAGGCTGACCTTTACGAACATGACCGTGGGACCGAGTAAACCTAACGGATTGAAAATCTTTGCGATTTCGGATAATACGTTGCGCTTCGTTATCATTCCCGGGCACTCGATCGGATTGACTGTAAACCCATATTTGTCGCGTTGCGAGTCCCAAACGACGCCGAGTGCTTTATGACAGGGTTTGGCTCAATCGCCCGGTCGAGATCGTGAAATCTTTTCTCCAAGTTATCAAGCGCGTGTCGATGATTGGAGGCCAACTGCCGGATATTAAAACCTCCACGCCTCAACAGTTCGATTACCTCGTCGCGTATTCGCAAAATCTCCTCGAGCGAGTCTGCGCCCGTTAACAGATCATCGACATACATGTCGCGCTTCAAAACCTCCGATGCGCGGGGGAAGTTGCCATTCTCGTGGTCCGCGAGCCGGTGAATCGTGCGTATCGCGAGATAAGGTCACCGTATTCAATTACGTCGTAATCTCACTGCCGCGATACCAAAAAATTCGCTGAAATTTCCGGTCGCTTGGATGTATGAGCACCTGTGGGTACATTTTCTCAATATCGGCCGTGACGACGTACGTATGGACTCGGAAACGTAACAGTGCCCGAATAATTTATTTTGTATGACCGGACCGACCATCAATGCGTCGTTTAACGAAAAGCCCTTGCCGGCTTTCGCGGAGGCGTCGAACACCACGCGGACCTTGGTCGTGCTGCTGGAGGCCTTTATCACTGCGTGATGCGGCATATAGTATCCGTTGGTCGAATCGTCGTGACATGCAGACATGTGCCCGAGATCCGCGTTCCTTCACGGTCTTGGCGTACTCTTCCTTGAGGACCGGATCCGAGTTCAGTCTCCTCTGGAGAGAATAGAATCGTCGCAGCGCTCGATACCGTAAATCGCCGAAGTCCGTGTTTGCGTGTCGAAATGGTAAACGCACGATGTACTGCCCCATGTCGCCACGCGTCGTGTTTCCGATATAATGTTCCTCGCACAACGAGTCCTCGGACGAGAAGGATGCCTTGGCGTTGACCTCTTCGATCTCCCAAAACTTGCTGATCAATTTCGACAGATTGGTCAAGTTACAGGAGATTCCATGACCCTCCCGTTCTCTCTTCACCTCTCCGGCGATTACCCAACCGCGGCGCGTTTTCTGTAAAATCAAGTCAACTCCGTTTTTAGACAAATTTATTTGTCCGACGGACAACATGGACAACGTAACGCTGGAACCGATTAGTATGTCCACTGGTCGAGGTAGATGAAATTGCGGGTCTGCCAATCGCAAATTTGCCGGGATCTTGATAAATTCGCGCGGAAACACCGTGTCCGGCACTAAACTCGCGATTTCATCGATTGTTAAACAATTCACAGATTTAGTGTTACATCCTAGCGAATGTGCCTTCTCTCGGTTATTCCCAATATCCTCATTTGCCGCCATAAGCGTATTAAATGTATAAATCTAAGAATAAGACGCGTAACAACATTAAACGGAACTTGCGTACGTTCCGCGAGCATATTTTTCGTTTATTTTATTCAGTCAGTCCGCCTCGTGTTATAACCTCGCATTTCTTCAAGGCGTAAATATCGAAGTCCCAGAAAGAAATATGAGGCACCACTCGAATGATACGAGAAGACTTTGCCTCTAGCCTAAATAAGTCCCGGCCGATAATCATTTAGCATGGTGCCGACAGGAAGCGAGAACTCGCCGACGCTCGATCTCCTCGCGCACCCGATATAATCTTTACCATAACACAGATCATGCGCATGCTTAGATCATATCCCATGCGTTTTTCGCCGAAACACGGGACAAAGGTCTCGTACCTTCCACGCGTGCAAACTCTATATAAGGAATGATCGAGATCAATTCTGCGAATCATGAATTCGCGACCAATCACGCTAAACCTTAAAGTTCCTTCTCCCACTATCGAACCCCTCCTAATTTTCATATCAAGAAAGACTTCCTTCCTGAAGTCAGTCTTCCAACAATTGCCATCACGTTCAGATCAAGTCTTCCAACAATTGCCATCGCGTTCAGATCAAGTCTTCCAACAACTACCATCGACTCACGTTCTTCTATCAAGTCTAAATCTTAGTCTCCTGACAGTCGCCATCAAATCCAGATCTCAGTCTCGCGAAATCTTCAATCAAAATTAACTTCACTTCTTAATCTTGTTCTGACAGAATTCGAAGTGTAGAACCGGTATCATAGAGTTTCGAATACTATACATCTTCGGGTTTTGACCGAAGCATCGTATAAAAGTTTAGTCGACTCTCGCGGCCTCGAGTCCATAAAACAGTTCAAGTGCTATTTTTCTACGCGCATATACATAAGCACTCTCAGCGGCCCAAAAGTCTGGTGCTGGTGACCGCTTTCCGAACGCTAAGCGTGGCGTCCGTCAACGAAGCCCTTATCTGCGAGCGACAACCGATACTCTTGCGAGCGAGCGTACCTACAGACCGATACACTCACAAACACAGCGACCACTGTAAGCAACAAATTTCATTTTATGTTAATCCGATTGTTCCCCCGACTTTATAGTTATTTTTGCATCGTCAATTTTTCTGTATAAACCATCTTATTCATCCGATCACTTATTTGTAATAAACCTATAGTTAAGTTTGTACAAATTTTTCGGATTATTTCTCGATACCAAATCACTGCATGACTTCCTAATTTTTAACTCATTCCAAGCACTACCCCTTTTTACCCTCATCCCGTGCTATTGCGCTTGTCGTAGGCAAAAAAGGAGGGAATCAAAAAATATATGCCCACGTCCCTTCCCGACGTGACATATTAATTTTTGGGGGCTCGTCCGGGATATTAAAAAGGGAATGTGCCGATTGATTCAATGTCCGGGGACGAATCAACAGCTAGTTCATTGAATTTAAATATCACTGACGACTTAGGTGAACCATCGGGTTATTCTTTGAGGAGTTCTGACGCTCAATTGCTACCCGGTCTCGAACCTAAGAAACGACCAGTAAAAAAATTAGAATTACCCCGAAAAATCGATAACGAAAACACAACAGACATGGCGCTAGGTACAAATCAGTCACTCGCTTACGTATCTTTAAGGGAAGCTATCGAAATGGTCCCGGATTTTGACGGAAAAGGTAGCTCCTTCTCAGATTTCGTAGCCGGATGCGAAGACGCATTGGCGTCGCTTCCGCCCGGATCCGAAGCACGATTTGTGAGAGTAATTCGAAACAAACTAAAAGGTCAGGCTAAGAAGGTCATCCGGTCGTCCACGTTCGAAACAGTAGAATCTCTTCTGCAATTTTTAAAGAAACTATATGCTCCAAACAAAACTGAGGTTCAACTGTTGGGAGAACTCAGTCACATTTTTCAAGGAAGCGGTGAAACCGTGATAGATTTTTCCACTGCAATTAGGGATAAAGCTAGGGAAATACTCGACGCTCAACCAACATCCCAAAACGGCACGGAAAGTGCCGCTCACAAAAAAACATTAGACGGCTATTTCCTCTCGTGTTTCAAACGCGGGCTAAGACTGGAGATAGAACAGCGTCTCCCTCGGTGCGACGATATCTCGACCGCTATAGATCATGCGATTGAAATCGAACGCGACCTCGAAGCCCGTAAGGAACTTCTCTCGTCCTCTATTAGATCTGTTCCGAACAAATCGGTAAAAACCTGTAACATCTGTAAAAAGGACGATCATTCGAGCGAAACTTGCCGATTTGCGGCAATCACATGCCAAAAATGCAACAGTAAAGGTCACAAAGCCGATCAATGTGGAAATAATCAAATCGCTCAAAAATCGTTCGCGTGTCAAATTTGCGATAAACCCGGTCACACCGCGAAAAATTGCTACGTTAACCAAAAATCTTTCAAATCTTCTGGCAATCAATCACACCGCTCGCCCGGTCCTCAATGCCCACTCTGTCATAAGCAGGGTCATACCGCGGATCGATGTTTTAAATTTAGAAACAATCCCCCGAATTCTAATCCGCCATCTTGTCGTTATTGCAAAAAGGTCGGGCACACTATCGAAAACTGTCGTGCTCGCGATTATAATAATTCGCGTAATCAGTCGGGAAACGGGCCGAGTGCCCCTCGGACAGACGCACCGAGCGGGCCGCCCACTCAAACGCGTCAAGCGAACGCCGTCTCTCTCGGGGAGCCGAACGAAAGTATCCGACCTACGCAATAAAGTCGGGAAATTTCAACACATTGCCCTCGGTATGTATCGGAGTATTACCGGAAAAAGGAGCAATTTCGATGCTGTTAGATAGCGGTGCCATCCCCAATTTGATAAAAAAGGCATATACAAAAAATATGGTAGACATCAACGAAGAAGATGTCATTAAATTAACAGGCATATCCGAATTACCGGTATTTGGACTAGGGAGCGTGCTACTTCGCGTATTCGACTCCGAATCGCTATTTCACATTATACCCGATAATGTGCCGCTTCCCTACCCCGGTTTGCTGGGGTCTACATATTTTCATGAAACCAAGTCCAATATCAATTACCGCACGGAATGTCTCGAGTGTGGGGATGAATCATGGCCTTTCGAAATAAAAACCGAACCCGACGAGGTGATAGAAATCCCCGCGAGTTCGGAAACTCCCTTCTTCGTGAAGGTAAAAGACAGCATAATAAAAGAGGGATACCTCTCGCCTTTGAAAATCCGTCAAGGTGTATACGCCGGCGATTGCCTGGTGACAAACATCGACGGAAAGGCTCATTTGAAGGTTTATAATACCACAAATGACGCTATCAAACTGATCGTTCCAGTTGTGGAGCTGCAGGAATTCGACGCTATCGAAGACCTGTCAGAAAATACTCCGACATCAGACTGTACGACAGTTTCAAATTCTCGTTCAATCCCTCGTGACCCTCCTAATTCAAGCGTAAATTGCACGATAATTGCGCCGATCCAGAGCCCGAAAGTGGCCAATTCTAAAATTTCGATGATAAATGTCGAATCAATTAACAAGTCTTGTAGCGAGGAAAGAACGAGAATCAACATCAAGCAAAATAAAAATTTCAGTCAAATTCCAGGCCAAAAATCAAAAGCAGACAAAAATAAAAACGCGAAAAACTCAAAAATGAAATCGGTCGTAAATCCAAAAATCGAGGTCAATCGTAACGAACAGTTAAACAATGAAATAAATCAAAATAAAGGTAAAAAATCGAGTCAAAACGTGATCTGCATTCCTGCCTCTAAACCAACATCGCGTACAAAGAAAAATAATCCAGAGCGCTCAAAAAGAATAAAAAGTCTCTTGCGACTCGACCACCTTGCAAAAATCGAGTTAGAACATGTCGAAAAAATAATCGAACAATATTCAGACAGATTCCATGTAAAGGGTGAACCTCTAGAAGCCACGCATGTGCTTCGACATAAGATCCCAACGGTCGACGACCTGCCGATAAACACTAAACAGTATCGGTTCCCCCAAGCGCTCAAGGGCGAAGTCCAGCGTCAAGTGGACGAGCTACTAGAAACAAGAGTCATAAGCCACTCGGAATCTCCAAACAACAGTCCCGTCTGGATAGTCCCGAAAAAACCAGACTCCAACGGTAACAAACGTTGGCGAATGGTAATTGACTTTCGTGCTTTGAACGAAAAAACAATCGGTGACTCATATCCACTACCCAACATCACAGATATTCTTGATCAGTTGGGACGCGCGAACTATTTTTCAGTGTTCGATTTAGCATCCGGTTTCCACCAGATCGAAATGAATCATGAAGATAAATCGAAAACCGCTTTCTCTACCCCACATGGGCACTACGAATTTTCAAGAATGCCGTTCGGGCTTAAAAATGCCCCGGCAACCTTCCAGCGCTTAATGGATATCGTATTGAGTGGACTTCAAGGAGTATCCCTCTTTATTTATCTCGACGATATCGTAATGTATGCCAGGGACCTAGAGGAGCACGGTAAAAAGATTCACGAACTGATGGAACGATTGCGCAAAGCCAATCTCCAATTACAACCGGATAAATGCGAATTTCTTCGACCAGAAGTCAGGTACCTAGGGCACATAATCGGTAAAGACGGACTTAAACCAGACCCGAGCAAACTCTCAGCCGTCAAAGATTTCCCTGTACCCAAAAATGTCAAAAATATTCGCCAATTTTTAGGCCTAACGGGTTACTATCGTAGGTTTATCAAAGACTTCTCCAAAATCGCGAAACCGCTAACTCGCCTCTTAGAGGACAAGGTTGACTTCAAATGGACTGACGAAGAGCAAAAAGCTTTCGATATCCTAAGAGATAAATTATGCGAAGCTCCTATTCTCCAATACCCCGATTTCGAAAAACCGTTTATTATAACAACGGATGCTTCTGGCTACGCCTTAGGCGGAGTCTTATCACAAGGAGAAATAGGAAAAGACAAACCGATAGCTTATACGTCGTGCGTACTGCGCGGAGCGTCCCTTCGGTACGACACGTACGAAAAAGAAGCAATGGCCATCATTCATAGCGTAAAAGCCTTCCGACCATACATCTATGGTAGGAAATTCACGCTTGTAACGGATCACAAACCTTTGGTTTGGTTCAAGACCGCCAAAGACGCGAACGCCCGCGTTCTCAAATGGCGACTCAAACTGTCCGAATACGATTACGATGTCGTATACAAACCGGGCACACTAAATTCAAACGCTGATGCATTGTCGCGTAATCCAATCGAACAACCCGAAGAGTCCAAAATAGCCGCCCATTGCAATCACAAAGAAATAAAAAAATTCAAAAACGTGCCACAGAAGATAACTCGTTCAAAAACGAAATCCAGTAGTAGTGAAGAAGAAGGTGCTACTCCCATTCAAATCACGACACGGGTCGAAGTCCATCCATTTCCGGAATCCGAAAAAATAAATGTAGTCACCCGTGCTCAGGCAAGGGAGACTGTACTATCCGATCCGGATACAATAATACAAGCAAACGAAATGCTCGATGACGTTAGCGTGTCAAGTGCCGATGCGCCTGCTCTGGAGAAGGCCGACGCACGCCCCGCGTCTCAGCATCGTACACGACGACCTCGCAAGGCCGTGAACTACGAGGAGAGTAGTGACGATGAGACGGAGGCCGAGGTAATAAGACCCGCACGCGTCACCCGACCTAAGAAGGCCGTCGGCCCAAAAACATTCAATGGCCCGAACCAGCGCAAAGCACCTCCTATCTCTCACTCCAAAACTTCCACCGATTCCAATTCCGATAATTCGACAAATTCAAATTTCAGCTCCCTCAATTCAGAACTTTCTGAAGACGAGATCCCTCCCACGGAGGAAAAGAAAATATCAGAATTTCAAATCGCTAATTGCATTACGACTAAGGAATTGTTCCATTTTCGAAACGATCACCTAGTTTATTTTGTCGATTCAGCTGGCAAACCATGTGACTCTGGAGCACAAAAGTTGTTAGAATTAAACAAGCTTCCCCTCTGGAAGAATTTGACGGTTGGCCAAGCTTACAGCAAAAAGGTTGGAAAAAAATATCACATCGCCCTCGTTATCAAAGGCGAGTATTCAGGATCATTATCGTTCGTATCAGAGAACATTAAAGAAAGCGTAAAGGAATTGCGAGATCTTTGCGAAATCCTCAAACTTGAATCATGGAGTATTTGCCAAACGAATCATGTCGAACACATAGTATGGAACGACATCATGAACATAATAAAAGATTCCTTTAAGAATAGTCGAGTAAAAATAATCATTTGTCTGGGAACTCTACAGTACGTGCCCATCGAAAAACGAGATTCGATTTTTTATGAAATGCACAAGTCCCCAATCGGAGGACACAAGGGTGTTTCAAAAACGTACAATAGAATCAAGCGCGAATATTTCTGGGAAGATTTAAAGTCCGACATCCAAAGAAGAGTGCAGCAATGCTTAGAATGTCAATTAAAGAAATTGGTCCGAGTCAAAACGAAACAACCGATGATAATAACGGACACTCCCGGAACCGTTTTTGAAAAAATATCAATGGATATTGTTGGACCTATGCAACGCACTTCAAATCAAAACGAGTATATTCTCACGATCCAAGACCACCTCTCAAAATATTGTGTTGCAATTCCGCTTCCAAATGCACTGGCGACTACGGTCGCTGATGCATTCATAAAAATATTCATTTGCGTTTTCGGTGCGCCAAAAGCGCTATTAACAGACCAAGGAAGCAATTTTTTGAGTGGTCTCATGAGAAGGGTCGCAAAACGTTTCCGAATTAAGCGATGTAGGACAACGGCGTTCCACCCGCAGTCCAATGGTGCCCTCGAAAGATCTCACCACGTATTAGCCGAATTTTTGAAGCAATACACAGATAAGGATAACGAATGGGATCAATGGCTAGAATTGGCAATGCTCTCGTACAATACTAGCGTTCACGAAAGCACGAAGTACACTCCCTATGAGGTAGTCTTCGGCAAAGTTGCAAGAGTCCCATCAAGCGAACCGCTTCGGGAATCAGATCAGCTACCAACATATCGCGGTTATTTAATTGAATTGATCACACGTATAAACGGAATCAGAAACATCGCTTACGAAAATTTGGTCTCGTCCAAACAACGCTCAAAAAAATATTATGACAGAAACGCGAATCCAAAAAATTTCAAAGTAGGAGACTTTGTCTACCTACAAAAGGGTCCTAAACCTGGTAAACTCGGAGATCAATACACTGGACCGCATAAGGTCTTAGAAAAATTTGCAAAGGGCAACGTAAAAATTCAATACAACAATAAAACGCGAGTAGTTCATGAAAATCGTCTGCGACATTCTCACATTAACGTTGAAACCAAACCCAATAAGAAACCCAAGTCGACTCGTGTCGACGAATCCGACTTTAATCCTAATTAAATAAGTAATAATAATAATTATCCTGTTTTTCAGATGGCTGTTATCAATCATTATCGTCTAACGATATCACCTTTGCACTTGCAACCAGAGAACTAGATAAAAATTTCTAGTTACAGTATCTTCAGTGAAGAACATCCGAACTTGTTTATGTTCAAAACTCGCCGAATTAACTATTTCGCAATTTAACAAAAATTTGCAGGCGCAAACCTAGATATAATCACCTACATGAATTCGGAAATCATACAAGTAGTTATTATATTACATTAGAAAATCATTATATTACGATATGCATACGCAACAGTGTAGCAAAGAGCACCAAATACTCCAAAACAATTTGTTATTAGCGATCTAAGCATCGGACGTATTGTATACAATATAAGGAAAGAGCCGAGTTACAAGTCGGCTATATATAGCCGTACTTTCTGACGAAATATACACATTATTCATCGTATAACAAAACAAGGAAATCTGATCAGGTTAAAAGAATTTTACGATTAATTTCCTGTCACTCGTGGGAACGAAAAATATCTCCTTACTCCTCGAACTCACATATAACCAATTACCAAAAGAAAAACTCAAACAACCTGCAATTCCTTACTTCCCCCATATTACCTTTTCGGAGACACTTGGTACAAGTTCATCCCTGTTCTGGTCAAAGCCACACCACCTGCAATCACGAAATCGACGACGAAGTCTACTCGGCGATATATCAACCCAACATCATCAGCATCCTGTGCGATGTACTCCAAAGAAGATATCGACAACGTACGATATCGCGTAATGTTTCCCGTGGAGAAACCCGCTGTCGTAAACAACATGACACGGGGCATCAGTGGTGAGAATACTACCAATCCGGAGGACAAGTTGTTAAATCTCCTGGATAACTACCATCTATAACACCAAGCGGACTCCATCTGGAATCGCACTTGGAAAATTCATTCAATTCGGTACAGCAAGTGCTGGTTTCACCCGAATCTCACTCGTCGTGCGAGCGATCAAGATCCTCGTAGATACGGCGATCCATGCATACAGCCTACACCATGTGGAGGGCTGGTCAAGCTATCTCGTCGGTGCAGTATAGGACTCGGCTACGTACCTCCTGACGCACCTGGCTAAACAACCCAAGAAGAAAACGTCAACGGATGCAGTGACTGGTCAAGAACCTCATCAACTCGTATTGGCCTCTCCAGCTGAACCAGAGGGCCAATATCAACACTGCAACACATGATCTGTACTCTGTTCTCTCCGATCATCCAGAAAACAATCAATCCTCCAAACCTCGTTCCTTCTCTTAAATTCGCACGAGGAGATTTAAGATAATTCTGATCATGCTAATAATTTATTTTTTGTCATCGTTCTTTTAACCTTGTCAATTAAGAGATAGGGTAAAATAAGTAAATAAGCATCTATGCACGAGGAAAAACAAACAAGAGAAAACTCGTACCCATACTTTTTAGCGCAAAATAAAAAATTTATATTCGTAATTATTTTGAGAAAACGGAGATAAAAGAAAAATTTCCTTGCACAAAAATCTAGATATACAATAACCAAAAATATTCTCATAGAAAGATCTATATATACAATAATAAAACACATTCTTTCCTTCTTCTATAGTCTACATAAAACTAATCCAAAGATTGTACCTACCGACACCGAAACCGTTTAAGAATAGGCTGATGACGATATTGAGATAACCTTCAGAACATTCATAATAATTGAGCGGGACGCTCAATCTTCAACCGGGGAGGTGTTACATCCTAGCGAATGTGCCTTCTCTCGGTTATTCCCAATATCCTCATTTGCCGCCATAAGCGTATTAAATGTATAAATCTAAGAATAAGACGCGTAACAACATTAAACGGAACTTGCGTACGTTCCGCGAGCATATTTTTCGTTTATTTTATTCAGTCAGTCCGCCTCGTGTTATAATCTCGCATTTCTTCAAGGCGTAAATATCGAAGTCCCAGAAAGAAATATGAGGCACCACTCGAATGATACGAGAAGACTTTGCCTCTAGCCTAAATAAGTCCCGGCCGATAATCATTTAGCATGGTGCCGACAGGAAGCGAGAACTCGCCGACGCTCGATCTCCTCGCGCACCCGATATAATCTTTACCATAACACAGATCATGCGCATGCTTAGGTCATATCCCATGCGTTTTTCGCCGAAACACGGGACAAAGGTCTCGTACCTTCCACGCGTGCAAACTCTATATAAGGAATGATCGAGATCAATTCTGCGAATCATGAATTCGCGACCAATCACGCTAAACCTTAAAGTTCCTTCTCCCACTATCGAACCCCTCCTAATTTTCATATCAAGAAAGACTTCCTTCCTGAAGTCAGTCTTCCAACAATTGCCATCACGTTCAGATCAAGTCTTCCAACAATTGCCATCGCGTTCAGATCAAGTCTTCCAACAACTACCATCGACTCACGTTCTTCTATCTAGTCTAAATCTTAGTCTCCTGACAGTCGCCATCAAATCCAGATCTCAGTCTCGCGAAATCTTCAAACAAAATTAACTTCACTTCTTAATCTTGTTCTGACAGAATTCGAAGTGTAGAACCGGTATCATAGACTTTCGAATACTATACATCTTCGGGTTTTGACCGAAGCATCGTATAAAAGTTTAGTCGACTCTCGCGGCCTCGAGTCCATAAAACAGTTCAAGTGCTATTTTTCTACGCGCATATACATAAGCACTCTCAGCGGCCCAAAAGTCTGGTGCTGGTGACCGCTTTCCGAACGCTAAGCGTGGCGTCCGTCAACGAAGCCCTTATCTGCGAGCGACAACCGATACTCTTGCGAGCGAGCGTACCTACAGACCGATACACTCACAAACACAGCGACCACTGTAAGCAACAAATTTCATTTTATGTTAATCCGATTGTTCCCCCGACTTTATAGTTATTTTTGCATCGTCAATTTTTCTGTATAAACCATCTTATTCATCCGATCACTTATTTGTAATAAACCTATAGTTAAGTTTGTACAAATTTTTCGGATTATTTCTCGATACCAAATCTCTGCATGACTTCCTAATTTTTAACTCATTCCAAGCACTACCCCTTTTTACCCTCATCCCGTGCTATTGCGCTTGTCGTAGGCAAAAAAGGAGGGAATCAAAAAATATATGCCCACGTCCCTTCCCGACGTGACATTAGTGAATCTGTTGCATTTCGACTGAAATTGTATCTTGACACAATTTTTCGTTTGCGTCTGCGTCCCGTTGATCGCGTTGACCAGCTTCGCATACGAGCGGGAAGTCGCAATTTTCGTGCAAAATCCTCTGTGATAAAATGCGCGGTCGAACAAGTGTCCAACAAGGCTCGGGCCTCGAATAATTTATTGTCGACGTCGCGAACGTCTATGACGGCACTCATCATCAGTTGTGCGGTGGGCGCGCGCGAGACCGTGCCGAACACGTGCGCGCCTAGTCATGCAGACGAAGCCTCGACTTTCGTTGATTTGTTGTTGCCTGAACCCTTCGGGGCGACCCGTGATGCCGACGATGCCTTGGATGTCTCCGAATGAAGGAGGGTGTGGTGATAATTTTGCAACGTCTGGCGGTAGGACATTCGCCGGCGTGAGGGCGCAAGCAGTTACGACGCAGGCGCTTGGCCTTGACGAAGTCCCAGCGCTGTTGTGTCATCATTTTCTCGAACGTCGGACGCTTGTAAATTATGTGTTTGCCGTTGCACTCCACACAGTTCGCGGGTGGGGTCGTTACGAATGTTCGCGCGCCGTTTTTGCTTCTTCGAGTTTTTGTCGTCTGCGACTCTCTTTCGTTCGACCGCTTCTCCCCCTTCGCGCGCGCGTTGTCCTGTTCCAGGGCCGAAAACCGGTGGGACGTTTCATTGATGAATTTGCAAAATTGATCAAAGCTCGGCAATGAGTCTAGATTAAGTGATTCTACCCATCTCTCTCTTATCCTTGGGAAGAGCCCTTTCGAAGTTCTTACGATAACCTGTTCGTCGGGCGTCACGTCTAACGATTTCAACATACTGAGATGTTGACGAACGTCGTCGATAATTTTCGCGTGCCCCTTCGACGTTCCTTTCTTCAATGGCTCGATGTCGAGAATCGCATCTAAGTGCTGAGAGACGAGGACGCGCTTTCTCTCGTACGCGTTGGTAAGTAAGACCCAAGCGGTCCGATAGCCCTCTGCTCTCGCGTCGAACAGAAAGAGCTTGTTTGCCCCCTCCAGTCAGTTTCTCAAGTAGAGGAACTTGTTAAGTCATCGATGTCCGACCTTCCGTCGACCATGCTCATGAAGGTATTTTCGAATGTCTGCCATTTGCTGTGGTCTCCGTCGAATTTGGGCAACTCTGCGACCGGAAGCTTGAGCAAGCGCTGTCTCTCAATCATGGTGGTGTCGGCGGCTGACTCTGCCAGCCTAGTTGCGCCAGCAATGTTCTCGATCGCCGCTGCGAGCTCATAATAATCGTTTTGAATTTCGATTAATCTCCTCCTATGAGTGAAACAAAGAGGTGACTCGCGTCAAATGTAGCTTCATGTTCATTTTGTCGTTTTTTCCTTGAGCCACTGCATTGAGCAGTGTCGTTATTTGCATTTTCAGCGTCGTTCGCTTCTGCGAGATTTGCGCGATACGCGTCGCCATATTGCGAAGACGTTAGAATTATCCTTGTATTTAACGTACTGACTCTACTTGTTTTATTCAATTTCGCCGTTTACATTGCAATTATGTCCTCAATCGTCAATGTATCGAAGGAATCACGCGAACTCACGAAATGGTTTATGGATGAGAAAATTTCCTTCGAAAAGGAACGATAGGGAAAACTTGAACGGAACGACTGTGTAGTAACACGGACACGAAAAAGAAAACTGCTAGGCCGACGCACCGACGGCCCGAAAGTTTTCGACACTTCTTTACCTCCGCGTATTGGGTTTTCCCTATTACACGCACTATTCCAACGATCTTTATGAGTTATTTGTATGCATCATAAGACAAACCAATGAAAAATCAGATGAAAATACAAAAGGAAAGATCCAATGTAGATTTCACCTCAATCATGCAAGAGAGATAAAACGTAGAAAGAAGGGATCGTGTAGATTTGACCTCACAGGAGGCACCATGTTTTGTGGGGCGCGTCTCTTTAATAAAAAAGAGGTCGCGTACTTATTCTCAAACAAAACTATTGAATTTGCAACGAGTTCCGATGCTAGGAAACAGGGATCACTGGATTAGGAAAGAAATACATCAATGCACGTTTTTTATCCATGCCGTTCTACGTTTAATTATGGTCAGAGAGGAAAATCTCTGAGGTGTGAACCTCAGAGAAAAAACCCTCATAAAAGGTGAATTTACAAGATATACAGTCTTTTTGTCCTATCGTATACATTTCGCGTGATGAATTAATGCGGAGGTGAAATCCACAGTTGGGAAAATTGTATGGATAAATGTGTTGTGCGTAAAATTATGTCATGTGGTATGGAAGTCGTGGTCGTGGTAAATGAAGTCGCTGGCGACCTCGTATAAGCATTGCGCTTGTTTACGTATAGAACCGGGCTGTGCCGGTGTATGTATAAAATAAGTCGGTTGACGACTTGTGTGTGTCAAGCGTAGCGCTTGTTTACTGATACAACCGGGCTGTGCCGGTGTATGTATAAAAGAAGTCAGCTGACTTGTGTCAAGCGTTGCGCTTATTTCCTGGTACGACCGGCTGCGCCGGTTTACCTGGCGGGACGAACCGCTCCTGCTCGTTCGTGTTCTTACGGGATAATAATAATCTTGCGGCTCCCGCGGTCCGGCGAGCTCTATCCCCACCCCGTTCATTCTCTCCCAACACATGCATGCAAAATGGATGGACGACCGTGCGACGCGTGTGTTTGTATACACGCGCTAGCGACCGATAGTGCCTGGGCACCTCTAAATTACTCGTCCTACCGAACATCGGGCAAAAATCGGTAAACCGACTCCTAGCGGAAACGACGATTCGGACTCGGGCGAAAGATTGTTCGATCCACCAGCTGGAAAAAAACCCAGCTCGAAAACGAAAACCTACCTTAAATCGTGATACGGATACGGACGAAATCCCCGATCCGTCGGACGGCCACCAAAGGAAAAATCCACCTGAAAGAAGGAAAAAGTTGGCCGACTCCGCGGACGAGGACGATTTCCTCGGTTTCCGAAATTTTCCGACAATTTGGCAAACGTCTGGCAAAACGCCTCGCCGTTGGGAAGAAGAAAAAGGAACTCCGAAAACCCGGAACCTGGAAGAACCGCCTTCCCATTCTCAATCCGTCGAAGCTGTAAAAGAAACAACGTTGCGCACGTCTATGCCAGACGCAAGTCCAGACGACGGAATCGCGGAAAATTTTCAAATAACGCAACTTTTAGAAGATCGAGAAATAACGCCATTTCGTGAGGATTCCGAAATTCCGGAACCGTCAGAACAAGGAGAAAACATTGAGATTATCAAGGATCTCACCGAAAGCTTAAGTGACTCAGACGATGACTCTGTAAATAGCGACATATTTGATAATAAAAACCACGAGTATGTATTACTGAGGGAAAACAGTGAAGTCCAAGGTAGACCCACCATACGCAAAACGCGTGATAATTTGTCCATGTTCAAGGACAACCTCGTCGTCTTTGTCACCACTTCCGAGAGACCAATCGATGACGGAGCAAAAGACCTCCAAACTCAAAATTTGTTTCCCAAAATCGAGGAACCCACGTATTTACGACTCAAGGTAATAAATGAAAATTCAAGATGCATATTAGCTATACCGTTATTGGCTAATGTACACGAAAATCTTCTCATCGAGGACCTTGAGGAAGCCCTCGACTCCTTGAAAAACTTTGTCCGCGAAGCATCTACGAAACTAATTCATGTCGCCAAAACAAACTCAATCGGAAATGTATCATGGAACGAAATTAAAAATCTTTTCATACGAACGCTAGGCAACGACGAAGTTACGTTGACCATTTGTAAACAACTCATTCAATAGCCTCCCGAGAAAAATCTTACTGCAATTATAGAAGAAAACCACGACTCGTTGGTAGGAGGTCATAAGGGAGTAAATAAAACATACAAACGAATCAGAGAAAATTTCTTTTGGAAAAACATGAAAAGCGAAATTCAAGAGTACATTCAACATTGCAGAGGTTGCCAATTAAGGGGGGATTGTCTTTTTTTTCGCAAAATTTACCGCTTTTTGGGCATTTTTTTGTGAAGAAAGTATACAACGGAAAACTTGTGAAACTTGGCATATAATTTTATTGATCTGTTTACTACATACAACATTTTTTTAAAACAATTTCATCAAAAAATCCGCCTCCCACCCCCCTCGACGCGCGATGGTCCTGTTTTGATGGTGTGCACGATTTCTCAAAAACTATTCAACCGATTGCCGTCAAATTTGGGCAGAATGCTCAGCTGACATCCTTTTACCGTTTGACGAAGCAAAAAAGCAATACGTTTAATGGTTTTTTTATTTAAAACAAAAAATCGATCAATTTTTTTTGAAAAATCGATACTTCAAGTTCAAAACGTCACCAAATCGTCAATTTTTTTTCCCTTCATCGAACGATAGCTATATGTGTCTAAAGTAAAATGCTTTTTGGGTATTTGTTGCAGGATGAACGTGAAGGCTGTAATCGTGCACACCATCAAAAAAGGACCATCGCGCGTCGAGGGGGTTGGGAGGCGAATTTTTTGATGAAATTGTTTAAAAATTTTGTTGCATGTAGTAAACAGATCAATAAAACTATATGCCAAGTTTCACAAGTTTTCCGTTGTATACTTTCTTCACAAAAAAAATCCCAAAAAGCGGTGAATTTTGCGAAAAAAACAAGACAATTGTCCGACAGTTTGTCGGGCGTCGACCACGGACTCGCTAAACGCGCTCATTTATGTTTTCTTGGGGTTCATATTAATCAGAACGACCCATATATAGTCGATTTCACTCAGAAACCCCGTTATATAAAATATTCGTAAATATATCTTTGAATTTAGCACGTCTATGTCTACCCGTATACTTTAGGGACAAACAGTTCCCATAATAACTTTACCGCTAAGCTTACCCGTAACTTCAGGGACGAGGACATGGGTGCTCGGATTAACTTTACAAATAGCCTCATATACACGTACATATCCATTTGCCTGTACACTTCTGGGACACGCGCATGGGTCCCCGAAATACCATATCATGATGTCCCATATATACATACATATATACGCACCTGCATGCTTCAGGGACATATACACGGAGAGAATTTTTAAGTATTTTTTACGGTGAAATCCCCGTAAAAATTACATAAAAAATTTGAAACCGCTGACAAATGTGCACATAGTCAAAAATTGACACTAGCTTTTAATATTATGCTTTCATTCATGTAAAAATTTAAGCAAGTAGCATAATTTTTTACATTTCTTTCAGTAAAAATTCTGACACATTCTCATGTAGAATTTTAATAATGAGGTGCCTCAAAAATTCCAAGTTTCTACAGTAAAAATAACCTGGACAAACTTGAAATTTCTAAAATTCCTAGCGAAAAATGTATTCCCTGTGATTAAATAAATACTCTATATACTGTATTTTTTCGTAAAGAGCTAGTAAGCAACAGCAATAATAATATTAATGAATAATTGCTAATTTTTATAAATAATAATATTTAATCCGTCCTAAAAATAAACACTTTTTTCATCGGCGTTTCTGAACATTTGTGTTCTTGATTGCTACTTATTTTAGCATATCATCTTTCCGTACCATTGTAGACGTCCTTTATCGAAGTTTCTTTTCACGTTTCTTTGTTTTCTTGCGTAGAACTGCGTAGAACACGTTAGACTGCACGAGACCACGAGGCTTTCTTGGCCCATGCTTCGTACTATAATGCGCATGCGCGGTACCGCTGTTGCTAAGCAATGCGGGTCGGCGTCGTTCGTGCTCGTCATACTGCGTCATACACAAGCGCACTCTTGCAGCTTGCGTTCACGTATACGCACGCACACACACAGAGCTCACGCGTACGGTTAGGCGACCTAGCCCTAACTGATTTTACTATGAAGAACGTAAAATTCCGGTGGATGCACGGAAAATTTCGGCTTCCTTTTTTAAATTTTTATGGAAAACACGCAAATTTCTCAATGTTCCACTGAAAAATTTTCATTTTTATTAGCACTTTTTTAACTTATTGTCGTAATCTTTACGTTTCATGAAATTTTACTATTAATTTCAGTAAAAATTCTGGAAAATATTTTAAATTTATGTTACGCAAAAGTAAATTTTGATTCATTTCCATGAAAATTTATAATTTATTTCCTAAAAACCTGAAGAATTGCACATTTGACACCGAGTTACTGTGATTTCACAGTAAACATTACTTAAAAATTCTCTCCGTGTACGAGTCCCTGGAGTACCTCCTATAATAATTTTGTATGTCTATTCCCATGCATACTTTAGGGACACAAGTCCTCGAACTTCAATGAATATATATAGATGTACATACTCCAAGACCTCAGAGTTCTCATATACCATTCGTATACTCATATGCATACTTCGAAGGCATGAGTCCTCGGAATAACTTTAGTGAATATCTATACATATATATATTATGACGGGTATCGCGTGTTAACGTAGGCGGTGGGAGGAGAGAGGGAACATTTATTGATGGGTCGACAACTGGAAAAATTCAAATATAATATATTCTACCGAAATAAAGAAAGTAAAGCTCGATACAAAAAAAAAGTTAAGTGATAAATTACAAGAAAAAACGGAAATACTAAATTTAGACTCGATATAATAAAAGCTTCCGAACTAATAAGAATATTAGTATGACTAAAATTGGACGGGTTGCTGGACACGCGAAGTCCCAGCGCTATTTCTCTACCCGTTTAAATATTTTCTCTACTTTATAAATTTCGTAAATTTATGTTGGGCGCCATCCTTCCTCGGGCAACACTCTTAACGCGTACTCAATCTCGAAATAAACAGGAAAAAAAACCAAAATGAATGCGGCCTTCGGCCGACAAGCGCGAGACTCGATACGAATTGAAATGGGGACGTCTCAGGGTATCTGGGGACGGACGCGGTTCTCGAACACGATGGCCACTTAAGTCGGACCACGACTATTTTAAACTTAATTTTACAATACGCGACTTAATTATGCGCAAAAGCCAAATGCTCAAAATACTAATTGCGGTGCGATTTTATCGCACCGCAATTTATTCTCACGGGGATTGTTACCCGAATCGGCCGACGGTCGTGCTACACGAGGCGGCCGCGGCTACGCGCGCGCGAGGGGAATTTTGCGAGGGACACCGGGGATCCGCCACGAGCACCTTTTTACTCGTTATTACGATAAGGCTTCGACTATTTTACTCGAGCCAATTGCTCGGATCGACTGGCACTGAATGTATTAATCTTATTCTAATTTACACAGCTTTTAATTGCGACGCGCACGGAAATGGCACGACGATCAGGAATGACGGGGGAGGGGTGAAGGGAACGAATTTTAACGGCCGCCCGTGCGACCAAATTTCCCGAACTGATTACAGCGGCTTTCGTTAGCCACTCTTGTGAAAGAGAAAAGAGAAAAGACTTACGGTTCGCTGAGAAGTCCTTTCCAAACAACTCGACTCGGATTTAACGTCCTTTAATTGTCTTTTCTGTCTCGTATTCTCTTTCTCCTTTCGCTCGGTTTTGCGCTGGGGCTTTTTCGCGTCGCTACCTCGCGCGACCACGCTCCAGGACTAAGTGCCGAACCACGCCGGCCGGCTTCCTCGTCTCGCCCAATCCCGTATTAGACGACGGACCTCCTATTGATTTTTCGTCTCGATCGTTGTGGCTCGCCCTTTCGGTCGATCTTCTTGATGAATCTTCTCCCTCCCGGGTCGCGGAGCGCCCCAGTCGGTATGGCGCTCGCCAGCCATACCGCGCGAGAGCTGCAGTCTCTCCTGACGCGCGGTAGGCCGGAGGCTCGGGAGATGGCAGCGGAATGCCCTCGGACGGCCAGTCCACTGTCCGCGTCGTCGGGAGATGGCGTTGCTGGTTCTCGGAGTTCATGGCCGGGCCGACGTAGCCCCAGTCGACAGTCCGCGTGGTCGCGTTGCGATCGCGATAAGGGGGTGCGGGAAGGACGGGGGGATAGTGTCGCGGCTTCTATATAAAGAAATCCTTAAAATTACCTTAAAATTAACATGTAAACTTTTCCGGATAAAGGTGCGTGGCGGAGACTAAGCCCGAGCGTGGTCACCCTGGCTTTTTCTCGCACTTCCTTGTGTCGCAACGTCACAATATATATATATATATATATATATATATATATATATATATATATATATATATATATATATATATATATATTGAAAATTCAAGTTCCACCCTTCGCGTCACAAAGGGCGTCGCGCCTCCGCCTGGCGATTTTTCCCGGAGCGCCAGCCGCGTTAGCGGCTCGCCGAGCGGTAGGTCGAGACGACCGGTCCACCCGACTGGCACAGCTCTTTTTCAGGTAGAATGGCGGGGTCAGGGGCTAACAATTATACGACAACGAAAAAAACACTTGCAGACACCTCTGGGGAGAGAGTACACTTTATTAATTCCGAGTTGTTCCTCGGCGGATGATTCGATACAAAATTTATGTAAAGCCGTCGGCCGGCCTATCTCTTTTCTCTCTCACCCTTTCCTGCGGGTTAACATTCACAACCGAGAACGCAAAACATGCAAGGGAACTGCCACGTTCCTCCCTGCACCGCGATCCGAAGCAACACACACGCGAATGGCGGAGGGACATCTTTAAGTTAACAGCAGAATTTTCCTTTTACGTCGGGGGCGGCCGCACTCCACAGGCCGACTTAATTGTCCCCATCAATTACTTCTACTCGTCGACCGTCTCGCTCGGCTTTCCCTGGTCAAGTCCCTTCCCGCGAGCAAGACGGTTGACTCGAGATCTCCGTCCGAGCCGTTCACCCCTCCTCTCCTTCATTCGCGTCGGCTGTTACCGCGCGAAAATTAAATATTAGAAACTTATTAACATGACGGTGACGGTGACGATGACGGGGACGATGGCGATAACGATAACGATGACGATGACGATAACGATAACGATGACGATGACGATAACGATGACGATGACGATAACGATAACGATGACGGGTACGATGACCGTTGACGCATGCTGATGATGAAGATCCAGTCTCAACCCGTCGATCCTACCCAGCGCATCGAGTGTCGCAGCGGGCACGAATCGCTGCGTTTGCGCGACGTCACAAGGTCGGTGGACGCGCCGTTACCGACTGAGAGGGATTGAGGACCAGCCGGCCGCCGTAGGTTCGTTTATGATACGCCATACGTTCGAGGCGGAGAGGGTCCCGGCGTCTTTGGTTGCCTGACGATGCGAGTCGTTGAAGTGGGCTGGTACTATGACGACGGCGTTACGTGTTCGAAACGTCCGCCTTATACCGCCGATCGTAGTGGAATAGCGTTCGAGGCAGTGGGCCGAGCTGAATCGAACCGAACTCTCGAGCGAGGGCAAGATCGACCAGGCGCACCCCGAATTGGAAGATACGAGGCCGCTGTGGTGAGAAGAATCTCGAAATTTCCGTCTAAGACGACCGCCATTTCCCGCTCGCCATCGTACCACAAATGTCGCATGAACGAATGAAAAGAATATAATTATACAACGAAAAATGAATATAATTATACAACAAAAGGATTAAATATATCAAGGGACAACAAGATAAATAAATAATGAACGAGAACGGTACGCTCGGGCTCCCGTACGAGGATGAAAACCGAGCGAGAGAGTCGCCTTAAAAGTGGCTTCGGGGCTCTTCTATTCTGCCACGTGACAATATATATATATACATATACATACTCCATACGCGTCAGGGACATAAACCCGAGTCCCAAGGCAATATTCGATACATATCTACTTTCATGCATACTTCGGGGACATAGGTCCTCAAAGTAACACACACAAATATACATATATATATATATATATACTCGGTAAACTCCTGGAGAGTCTCCGGAGTACAAATAATAATATTAATATATATACTTACATGTATATTACGGGGACATTCACGAGTCCCCGAACTCGTATCCAACATATATATGTATATTCGTGTTGACCATAATGCAATGGTCCTATAAATAAGAAATATTGCCATATCAATACTATGTATATATTGGGGACGCGAGAATCCGCGGATAACCCGCGAAACTGTTCCCAAGCGGTCAGCTTCATCGCGAGTTTTCTCACAGACCTCCTCGGAACTTGGTCCCCACGTAGTCAGCACATCCTGCCGATAACGGAAAATATCCATTTCATTGTTCATGTATAACTCGAGAAAAATAACGTTATCAGTGCTAATATTCGGTTACATGGGGACCGAGCTCGAAAGCGAGGGTAATGATGCCAAGCCCTTTGTCTCAGAGACAAAGAGGGCGAGGGTACATATTCCGCTCCGGGAGCTGGGCAGTCAGTTCCATCCGGTCTCTCCAACAGCGCGCATCGCAGAGTCGACGCTCTGAAAACGGGTACATTAATTTTATCTTATATTCTTTTCGATTTTACCCCGGTCTCTTCGTCAATGTAACTATAAGTCTCTGTAAAACCGGTATTCATTGTTTAAATCAAAATAAAAGTAAAACGAAATATAACAAGTCAAACACTGAAACAAATAAATTTACGAAACATATATTATTTTCTTTATTGAATGTAACTACGCTTATTTACGTGTAAAATACACAATTGTTTATATCACCTTTGATTTCTTCGCGCTATTAAAATTACGCAAAATCCAGCGACCGCGCAAAAGTATAAAATTTTCGAGCAAATAATTAAAGTATATTTTCCTCCCGTTCGTGCGTGCAAACACGCAACGAACAAATCATCGTAGTGCATTTATTTCTCTCTCTCTCTCTCTCTCTCTCTCTCTCTCTTCCTTTCACTCACGCCATTTTTCCTAACGCACGTATTCGTCTCACTCATAAAATCATTCCTGTCCAAAATTGGACAAATCTCGAAGTGCTTTTTACGAAGCTTGGGAAAGTTGACGCACGAACATGCCACATCCACTGACTCGCCGTAATCTGGCAGGTTAGCGACTGGCACGGATAACCCGGTGCTTAGTGTTCGGACGTCGATTTCCCTCGACCTTGACATTTGTATTCGCGGCTGGCCGCCAATCGCCGAAACCGGGCGGAGGTGGGCCAGACGTAGCGAGTCAGCGGTGCCGTAATCTGGCACGCACTAGACTCGCTCAGCGAACCAAATTTTATTTCATATTAATCTGTATCTATGCATTAGACGAATACGTTTCCTGATACATTCGCTCAGCAAATAAAATACCATATCCGTCGAAAATCGCACGTATACCCAGGAAAATTGCACGTATACCCAGGGTATACGTTCCTTCCGAGGAATTCGGAAGGATTGACGAACGAACATGCCACACCCGCCGACCTGACGTAATTCGGTAGGTCAGCGACTAGCACGGTCACACCGGTGCTTAGTGTTCGGGCGTCAGCTTTCGTTATTCTCAACATTTGTTCTCACGTCTGGCCGCCAGTCACCGTAACCGGGCGGAGGTGGAGCCAGACGTAGTGAGTCGACGGTGCCGTAACCTGGCACGTCTTGAACTCACTCAGCGGTTCAAATAAGTATAAAATCTATATAGTATATTTGTATTGCGAAGCGAATGTATCCCTCATAAAATTAGTCCAGTCCTCGTAGTCTCCGACTGCTCCCAAAAACATCGGCATCACCGGGCCATCGCATTCGCACGAGCACCGGGTACCCGTCTGGGCAACGACAGGTCGGGTCGAGCTGAACACGGTCGTTGCCCGTGTGGGCAACGACAGTTTCGGTCACGCCGTCGAGTAATTTTGACCCGCTACGCACCGCCGCTCTTTCTCACCAAGGTAACAATTTCACACTACTTTCTTATTTGCTTACCTGTCGCTCATGCGTCAAATTATACACCAACGACTTTACCAAGCGCCTATCCCAAGTCGGCACATTCCCGCTTAAACGTGGCGCTTTTCTTCTCCGACGGTAACTTACTGTCATATAAGTCACATGACTTAATTTATTATAATCCGTACGTTCGTGGCCCACTTCCCATTCGTAAACTCAAATCCTGAAAGGTAATTAATAGACGATTAATTATCAATTAAAAATGGAACCCACGACGTAACACATGCACGACTCTTCGTCTCAGACCCCATTCACGCCTCAGCACACGCCTCATTTTATCAACAACGCCCACCATTTTCTCCCTCGTGTACTCCGGAAGCAGCCTGAAGCCCATTCGCTCACTCATCCACACTCCCAGGTACCTCACGCGCTCCACATACCTCACTCGCTCTCCATTCACACGCACACTTGGCCGTCTCTTTGCACTCAGGCTACCTTTCATCAGCATCATCACCGTTTTCTCCCAATTCACACTCACCCCCACGCTCTACCCCCCTTCACACACCATTCGCATCCATTCACGCGCCTTATGCTCCAACATACCACGGCCCTGCCCATTTACACACAATACTAGGTAATCCGCATACGCCATAGACGTGCACTCCTGTTCCCGCAAGCGCCACAACAGGGAGTCCTTCATCATGTTCCAAATTAATGGACCATAGATGGACCCCTGTGGGCAGCCGCGGCGAACTTCCTTCACACACCTCCACACAGCCAGTCACACACACCTTTCTCTCGCAGAAGTAGCCTCTCCACAGTTGCTCCTCCTGGCACCCCCATTCACGCAGCTTCCCATCCACCCGCATCCATTCCAAGTTATCAAACGCACCTCTAAAGTCAACAAACACTCCCAACACATACTTGCTTCCACATTCACTCACATACCCCGTCAGCCTCTCCCTTGCATGCTCGATTGACCTCCCCTTCCTGAAGCCGTACTGAAAGTCACACATCCTACCATTCACTTTGCGCTCCGTTCTCTCCCTGATTGCCCCCCGACGTCGGGACTTGGGCAACGGAACGACGGAGTCTGTTGGCAAGGCGCCACGCCGGCGCCGGCGGAACTCCAAGCTGAGGGTCTCTGCCGCACGATCTGCCGCCTCATAAAAAAGCCCCCGCCCGATGAAGCTCATGCTCGTGCATAATCTCCAGGAGCGGGTCCGAGCCTGTTAGTACATCGCTTGCTATTCCGAGGACCATGCGGTCATGAAGACACGCCAATCCTAAGAGCCCACGCCCGCCGCTCTGACGCAGCATATAAAGGCGCGGGGTGGAAGATCGAGGGTGCAGACGATGCTGGATCTTCATTATCTTCCGTGTGCCGATGTCCAGCTGCCTAAGCTCTCTACGCCATTTGGCGACGCCAAAGGAATAGATAGTGATCTTATTTTTGGTAGTGATCTTATTTTCACGGTCACCTGTCACACTTATTATTATATTCCGTTGACCTCTCGTAATTGTTATTATTTTTCGACCACCATTCATGATTATCGTTATTTTCCGGTTACCTCTCATAATTATGATTATTTTCCGGTTACCTCTCGTAATTATTATTATCTCCCAGTTACCTCTCGTAATTATTAATATCCTCCGGTTATTTCTCGTAATTATTATTATCTTCCGGTTACCTCTCGTAAATATAATTATCTCCCGCTACCGCTCATAATTATTATTATCCTCCGGTTACCTCTCGAAATTATGGTTATCTTCCGGTCAACCTTCCGTGATTACCATTATTTTCCGATTACCTTTCATAATTAGTATTATCTTACGGTTACCTTCAGTGAATATTATTATTTTCCGGTAACCTTCCGTCATTAATATTCCTTTCCGGCAAACTTACAGAATTATCATTATTTTCCGGCTATCTTTCATCCTTATCGTTATTTTTCGGTTGCCTTTCGTAATTGGCGTTATTCCTCGGTTACTGGCACCGCGTCGCTAGCTAGTTTACTAGTACCGCGTCGCTTTTGCGTTTTGCGTTTACGATTGTCTCACGCGAGCCTGTAATACTATGTAAAGTTTGGGCTACTTAAATAAAAGCCTATTATTATTTATGTTCCGGAATTTTCTTCTTTCACACGTCTGCGCCCCTCTGCCATATTCTCTCACTCAGGTGAGCTGAGCTAGCCGTTTCTCTCTCGGTCCTCACCGCCCGTTTTACTGCGTTTGCATGGCCCTTGTACTCGCGGCGTCGCGAATAATCAAGTCTGTCGTGGACCGGCCATATTCCATACCTGGCGCCCAACACGATGTCATGAGGCCCGTTTCCGGGATCAGGCATTCGCCCGTTGCCTCCGTTCAACCGACGCAGTAGGTAAGGGGAGGAATTGACATCGATTGTGATGTGTGGTAAAAAGTTTGTCGCAATATATATATTGTAATATAGGGTGAGAATTTTTCCTTTTTTCCTTTCCCACAGTCTTCGAATTTTATCACCTCCGTCTCATCCACCGACATTCCGACGAAAACTCCTACACAAACATTATAAGGATCCTAACATTTTTCCCGTATATATTTTTGTCACCACCGCTCGATGCAGCTGCATTTGGACAATCGTCGGGGCTTCTCCAAATTTATGGCTTCCGCCCAATCGAGATCCCGAATGGAATAGTCAAATACTGGTTTTCTGAATTCCCAGAGAACCCTCTCATAGCCTTATCCCTCTGGAAAATTTCCGAATAACGCCCCCAACCTCACGTCGGCCCTTCCTCCCACTCTTCTCGATTTCCCACGCTCCAGCCCTATAAGTTGCCTCCGTTCTAGGCTAAGTGATCAGTAAGCCACGAAATTTGTAAGACGCCGAATCCCTGTCAGTTGAATAAACGTAGCTCAAGTAGCTCAACCTCGTGTACACCGAGTTGATTCATCCTACAACCGTGTTCTGTAGCGAGTCAGTCACTCCTTCAATTAGAAAATAGACAATCGTCCCCAAACCGACATTACAATTGGTGCTAAGTGTGGGGTGTGCTGACTAACCAACGCTGGGAACATAGGACCGATCGACGACACGCCGAGTCTACGAGAGTCTACGAACAGAACTGGATCCACGGAAGGAATCGGTGAGTAAAGATTCATTCACTCTTTACCGCGAATCACAAATCATAACAACCGATTCCGAGACTGACTCTGTGGATTCGAACAATATGTCGCTATCAAACGTGAACGCGGCAATTAAAAGCGCTTTGAATAAAATTAACGATTCGAGCGCGGCACCCGAAATAAAGCACGACACTACACGTCCACCAAGTATCTCGTCAGAAGATGATATCGAAGAACTTCAACCAAAAGAAGCACTCGAACTAATTCGGGAATTTGATGGGAAAAATATCGGAGTCGAAACTTTTATCAGCTCCATTGCAGAAGTCAGGCCACAAGTACTAAGATCGGATTATTTTCGACGACTCGTAATTGCAAAAAGAATAATCGGGGATGCAGCAAGAGAAATTCAAGAGTACGAAACAAACTCATATGATAAACTTGATGAATGTTTAGGGATACTTTTTGGAAGCGTTCAACCGGCTAACGTCTGGCGCGACAAAAGGTCACGGATGTTTCAGCAAAAAAATGAGAGCGTAACAAAATTTACAAATAGATTCCTCGAAGTGCAAAATCAACTCCTGTCTGTGGTAGCCAACTCAACCGCAGACGAGGTACAGCGACGATTTATAATAGAGTATGAACGTCAACAAGGGCTGGACCAATACCTGTTAGGATTGAAAAAAGAGATCTCCACGGAAGTGCGTTCGCAAAAACCAGAAAACATTCGTGCAGCGATAGCCCGAGCACAAGCTGCAGAGGCATACGACTACACCCGAGAAATGATGACACGCAGCCTTAACCTAAGCGACAAAAGCACAGGTAGCTCAGAGACTCGTAAGCCGCCCTATCATAAATCTCCTGGAAATCCATCAAGCGCACCGTTCCCGTCGATCGTTTGCCGGTATTGTAACCGCGCAGGTCACTCCGAACGCGACTGTCGTTAAAGAGCATACGACTTACAAAATGCGAACAGAAACGTAGCCAAACAATCGGTTTTTCACAACGGGCAATCCCACAATCACCAACCAATGCGAACAGCAGTCAATCACATACCGGAAGAAGAAGCAACCACTACGACACAAGGCGAATTCCCCAAATCAATGCCATCGGATCCGCTAAACGAGTGGTCAAACTTCCCACCCGAACAGCCAGCAGAATAGGCAGTTTTCTCCTCGACACCGGTTCAGCAATAAATTTACTTAAAATCAGCATGTTGACAAAAGGATCGCAGATCAATCGAAACATTAAGACACCGTTCTCCATGGGCAATGAACAACATGAATCATTATTTGCTGCTAGGAAAGAATTTCAAGGAAAGATTCACATCTTTCACGTAGTTCCCAATGACTTCCCATTAGACGAGGATGGGTTGATCGGCATTCCATTCATGGAAAAGTACCAAACAAAAATCGGTATCGGAAGAGAAAATTATTTAATGTTCGACGATCAACGATTTGAATTCGAGAAAGTTTCTGTCACCATCCCGCCACGAACGATCTATTTTATTACGGTTCGTACGAATATTAAAAACGGAACAGCCATCACGGACGAGAACAATCCAGGAGCAACAGTGCCTTGCATCTTCGAAGCCAAGGATTACGAAACCCGAGTGCCATTTTTGAATGACTCGGAAGAACCGATGACGGTTACAATTGACCAGCTACAGGGCATTCCTTTCTGTGAAGCCGCCTGTTCGCCTGAGGAGGAGCGCCAAGACGCACCGAAGGATGTAGCTCGTGTCAATGCTATAGAGATTACGAATACTGCCGAACGTATTCACACATTAAAAGAAAACGTTCGACTCGAGCACGTCCCACCAGATCAAGCAGAAAAGGTTTAGGACATCGTCTCCAGCTTTCCAGATGTATTTGCCCTACCTGGTGATCCACTCCCAGGCACCAAAATGGTCAAGCATCGGATCATCACGAGTGATGATACACCCGTGAACACCAAACAATACAGGTACCCGCCGGTTCACAAGGAAGAAATCGACAGGCAGGTAAACGAAATGCTGGAGAAAGAATTAATAGAGCCGAGTGACTCACCATACAACTCGCCTATTTGGGTGGTACCTAAGAAATCGGATGCATCAGGAAAACAGAAGTGGAGGATCGTCATTGATTTTCGGAAATTGAACGAAAAAACGACACACGATGCCTATCCTCTCCCATGCATCGACGAAATTTTGGATCAATTAGGTCGAGCAAAATATTTTACCGCATTCGATCTAGCGTCGAGATTTCATCAAATCCCAATGGACGAACGAGACAAGCAGAAGACAGCGTTTTCCACACCATCAGGTCACTATCATTACAACAGAATGCCGTTTGGATTGAAGAACGCACCCGCGACATTCCAACGCATGATTAATAATGCGTTGAGGGGAATGATCGGAAATACATGCTTCGTTTACTTGGACGACATTATTATTTACGGACAAACCCTCGACGAACACAATAAGAAATTAATTGTCGTGCTGACCCGTCTTCGCGAGTCAGACTTGAAGTTGCAGCCCGACAAGTGCGAATTTCTACGGCCAGAATTGGAATTTTTGGGACATGTAATCTCGGAAGGAGGAGTAAAACCCAATCCAAAGAAAACAGAAGCAGTACAGAATTTTCCAAGGCCAAGTGACTAGAAGCAGATTAAACAGTTCTTAGGACTCGCTGGATATTACCGAAAATTCATAAAAGATTTCAGCAAATTAGCGAAACCACTTACAGAACTCCTGAAGAAGGATACACCATGGTCTTGGACAGACAAACAAGAACAATCATTCAGCCTATTACGAACAGCGCTGACGACATCTCCGGTCCTCCAATATCCGGATTTCGAGGCATCTTTCGTGCTCACAACCGACGCGAGCAACCACGCCATAGGTGCAGTGCTATCGCAGGGACCCATCGGTAAAGATCGTCCCATCGCTTACGCATCACGCAGTCTTAATAAAGCCGAACAACGATATTCGACGACGGAAAAAGAGATGTTGGCAATAGTCTGGGCTGTCAAGCACTTCCGCCAATATCTGTTTGGAAAGAAATTTCAAATTGTTACGGATCACAAGCCGCTAATCTGGATCCTCAAAACCTCGAATCCTCCAACGAATAGTCGCCTAATGAGGCTCTGGTTAAAACTAGAGGAATACGAATACGAGGCCGTTTATAAAAAAGGAACGCTGAATACAAACGCTGACGCCCTATCACGGATATACCCCCTAACTACCCGTCAAGGAAAGCACAACGGCGCTCCGAATGAGGGGAGCGAAAAGCAAGAAGTATCAGATATTATCATCGAAGAAGAAAGCGACAACGCGGCAGACACCGAAAACACAGTGGAAAAAGAAAATGATCGAGAAGAAATGGAAAATGACAATTTTCCCCTTTACATAGAGTTCGAACTATCGAAAGAAAGTCCACAGGTTGCTGAAATTTTGGAGGAAGCACCACCCAGGAACACACCGCGGATCAAAATAACCGACCAACTTGAAAACAGTGAAGATGAACTGCACCTCGATTTCGCAAGAGATGAAATCGAGTGGTATAACGTGTTAGCCGAAAAACTGTCGGTTACCAATGAACCTACCAAGATTTATTTAGGTTGCAAATACCTGAATGAAAATCCAGTTACAAAAATGAGAATTAAGCAGATGATCTCGTTTATTTGGTCAGAGAAAACAGAGCGACCCTTTCTTTATCTTTACGACATGGAACTGTACGAGCCAGGTACAGAAGAGGAACGGATAGACATCATAAAGCAATACCACGGGACAAGCGCCACAGGTCATTTCGGAGTAGCAAAGACCCTCGATCGGGTGAAGGCCGTTGCTACCTGGCCCAACCTGCAAAGAGACATCGAAGATTACATCCGTAGATGCGACACGTGCCAGAGGGTGAAGCTCGTGCGAACACAACCACGAGCAGAAGCAATAATTACTGACACACCGGAGAAACCCAACGAAAAAATTGCATTGGACCTTGTGGGTCCACTACCTGAAACGTACGAGGGTCATAAGTACATTCTTTCTGTACAAAACCAGCTCACAAAATACATTACACTGATCCCATTAAAATCACAGGATGCCCAATCAACAGTGACAGCACTGGTTGAAAACTTTATTTACATTCACGGAGCTCCGAAAATCATCTTAACCGATGGCGGACGAAACTTCATCAGCCAAACGTTCAAGCATTTAGAAAAGTTCTTTAAGATCTCCCACATGACAACGACAACGTTTCATCCTCAGAGTAATGGGAGCCTCGAGCGAGCACACGGACCGATAAAAGAACAAATTAAAGCATTGATATACGACCATCAAGAAGATTGGGACAAGAAATTAAACTTCGTCTCTATGGCTTATAACACAGCCAAACACGAAGGGACAGGACTAACTCCATTCGAAATGCACTTCGGAAGAAAACCCAATATTCCAAATAATTTGCCAGCTCAAAGGACTAATACGACGATTGACGAATACTTCGAAGGAATACGTGCGGATCACGAACGCATCGTCAAACGAGGACGCGATAATTTGATCGCAGCTAAAGAAAGATACAAGTCAGTCCAGGATGCTCACATACATCGCACTATACCCGTCTTCGCAAAAGGCGACGAGGTCCTCGTTGCTCAAGAGCGAGACAAGACCCCACTGGCCCCGAAGTGGGAAGGACCAGCTATCATTTTAGAACAAACATCGGACGTAAACTACGAGATATTGCTAAACAACAGAAGAAAACTAATCCATGTTAACAAGTTAAAACCTTATCATAGAAACTAATCAAACATTCTGTGCAGGCATTATGTTGCTGTCACTCCTCCTTCCCCTGACATGGGTTACAACCAACGAATTAAGGGTGGAACCACTCGAAGGCGCTATATATATGGAAAACCTAGGAAACGCCGTGATTTATCACCAAACCTGGACAGTAGTCAACTACGTCGACCTCATCGAAATAAATCTACATCGGGACGAACTGATGCAAGCTTCACTGGGGTTGGCCACGGTTTGCAATGGAGACAACGAAAGGAAGAACTGCTCGGAGTTTGCATCGATCGAGATCCTTCAGCAGAGGTTAAATAGAATAGATGCCAGACGATCTAGATTAATGAACATCATCGATTATAAACCCCGATTTAAACGAGGCGTATTTAACTTTATTGACGACATAAGCAAAATCCTGTTTGGAACCTTAGGAAATTCTGATGCCGAATATTATAACAATGAGATCGATAAACTTCACGCTGATAATAAGAAAATGAGTACCCTAATTCGAAATCAAACAGCAATAGTTAAGGACATGGCCTCTACACTTTTCAAAGCCATAGAAGAACTACGCACTGGAAATCAACGACTTTTTAAGTCCTATGCGAAAGTCAATTTTGCGATAGCTGATAATACTAGAGATATTAAGATTACCGCACAAGTGACCCTTCTAGAGACTCTTATAGATTAATACAGCGAATGCCTGAATAATGTCTTGAATGCAGTCAATGATGGGAAACAAGGGATTATTCACCCTCAAATCCTTAATCCTGCCGACTTAATCGGAGCTCTAAGAACTATTCGAGAGCAAGCAGCGACTAGTAACGTTCCACCTGTACCCCTAGAAGAATCTGCTTTTGCGGCAATTATAGGAATTAGTGATGTAAGCGTCATGTTAAAAGATAATCGTTTTACGTATATAATTAAGGTGCCAGTAATAGAAAATAGTTTGCTTGATGTGTTCCGTATCATCCCTATCCCTAAACGGAAGCGAACCTCAAGTAAATTTTTTTACGTGGACCCTCCTGATACATTAATAATGACCAATGTGGCCAGAACAATATTTACTCCAAGTACTGAAAAAGACCTCGATCACTGTAAGGAAATAGGACCACGACGCATGTGTAAACGTAAAAACCCTGACTACTTTGTACACGATCCCAATAGTTGCGAAGCAGTGATCATCCAAAAGCCGATAGACATATCCGACTCGCAATGTCAAATACTCTACATAAATCTGGTTAAATCTTTGTGGATTCAATTAAAATCAGAAAATTCGTGGATCGTGACGTCCCCGCATGACGAGACGTTATATGTGAGTTGTGATGACCATAAAACACACCAGGCACTACTGCGCGGTACCAACCAAATAACCATAACAGGCGACTGCGTTGGGCATACTGAACACATCTTCGTAAGACCGAGTTATGATAAAAGTATTACACAAGCCACTGACATTCTTCTCAACAAAACTCTCAAAGTTCCTAAACTCGAAGAAGTGCTTCGAAATCATTCAGTTTCTTTAGACGACATTCAGCTAACGACTTTAGGGCGACCTACACACGTTGACCTTAGTCAGCTCAAAGCTCTTGGACAGACTTTAAACGAAATCTCAGAAGAGGCCGAGAAAATTGGACAACGTAAACGGACCAAGACATTTTTCGAGACGACTTACGAAGGTATCAGGTATCTCGGCTACAGTTGTACTGGCGTTGTTCTCTTGTATCTCATGTTCAGATGCGGATTATGTGGTTGTTTATCCAATATGTTCACTAGATTATTCAAAGCAACCTTCTCCCCTTGTATCAATGTGTACAACAATTGTTTTCACCAGAATAACGTACATGTAGACTACTGTGTAAACTACGATGGAGAAGAATGTTCCATGCTGGAAATCGCCGGAAATCGTAATGCTCATTATATTGCGAAACCAGTGGGTCGCCGTCGGTCCACTAGTCTTAAAGCTTAAAGAAAATTCATTTTTTTTAAATGAATTTTCTTAAATTAGGGGCGAGGTGTAATATAGGGTGAGAATTCTTCCTTTTTTCCTTTCCCACAGTCTTCGAATTTTATCACCTCCGTCTCATCCACCGACATTCCGACGAAAACTCCTATACAAACCTTAGAAGGATCCTAACATTTTTCCCGTATATATTTTTGTCACCACCGCTCGATGCAGCTGCATTCGGACAATCGTCGGGGCTTCTCCAAATTTATGGCTTCCGCCCAATCGAGATCCCGAATGGAATAGTCAAATACTGGTTTTCTGAATTCCCAGAGAACCCTCTCATAGCCTTATCCCTCTGGAAAATTCCCGAATAACGCCCCCAACCTCACGTAGGCCCTTCCTCCCACTATTCTCGATTTCCCACGCTCCAGCCCTATAAGTTGCCTCCGTTCAAGGCTAAGTGATCAGTAAGCCACGAAATTTGTAAGACGCCGAATCCCTGTCAGTTGAATAAACGTAGCTCAAGTAGCTCAACCTCGTGTACACCGAGTTGATTCATCCTACAACCGTGTTCTGTAGCGAGTCAGTCACTCCTTTAATTAAAAAATAGACAATCGTCCCCAAACCGACATTACAATATATATATATATATATATATATATATATATATATATATATATATATATATATATATATATATATATATATATATATATATATATATATATTGTTACGTCCCAGGGTTGTGCCTTTTTCTTGATTGGCACGGGATGCAACCTCGTGTTACACGAGTTATGATTTGCTCCATTTTTAGGCCCGTAGGCACGGACCGGGGATAGGAGCACACTGTGCTGGCGACCTTTTATCGTTTCTTTTGTTGTGAAAACACTTCACTTACCTTTCGTTGTCTATTTCGGATAGATTGTTGCTCCTCCTGAAGCTTGGTTGGAGGAGCGTCGTCAGGCCGCGTGTCTTCCGTCGGACCGTAGTCTCTTCTCGGCGACGGAGGGCCTGCTGTCCCCCTATTTGGGTGGGTCGTTGAAATGATGTTTCACTTTAGACTTTGCCTTAGAAAAGACTTTAGACTTATATTTTACACTCAAATGAAAGTTACAACTAGTTACAATGAAATTTGGGTTTGGATCGAAAGAGCCGGGTCTCCCTTGATGAGGGGACTCCGGTGAGAGAGGCTGGAAGAGCTCACTCTAGAGCCGCGCACGAAAGACTGACGATCAGGGACTCTTAGTCCCTTTTGATCGCTCATTTGCGGGTGGGGCAAATCGCTGATGTCGTGGAATTAACTTCGCTACTGCGTTTCCACAGGCGCAATCTTGCTGACGCTCTTTACTCGGAAGACCTCCGCTGCTCGGGACTTCGGTAACGCATACCTCCGATAGCCCGGGTCTCTGGTAACCCGCGAGTCTCGCGATAACGATACACTTTCTGCGCTCTCTTAATATTAGTTTAATGTTCGTTAATACACTGGGTTGAGCCAGGACGTAACACCTCCCCGTTTTAGACGGATGCAGTGCCGAGGCTCTGCATGCGAGAGGCGTGAAGCCGCGCTGAGAGTTCTGGATCGACTCCCGTCAGGCTGCTTGTTGATTGCGCTAGTGGAAGTTCGGGGTAAATAATCCGAGGTGCAGGCGCCGGTGACGTTGACTCGACGCAGATTTCTTCCAGCTGTTGAGTTGGTTGTTCGTTCTTTTCGCTTTTCCCCTTTCTTTTGTGCGCTAGGGCGAGAAGGAGGCCAGTCAATGAACTCCATATGGCTCCGAGAAGATGTGCACTCCAGCCGTACAATGCGTGAAGGGCATATCCATGAATGCATGTATCCGTGACGAATTTGAGGGCTATTAGTATCACGAGGACGCCTACGAGGCCACCACTAGCTGATCCGAATGGTTCCCCGCGCGATATTGTTAAGTAACGCTGGTTTCTCGGCCGGAAACATTATTCGTTCACGTAACTTGTTAATGTCGGTTTCGGAGTAAATGCCGCTTCTAGCGAGGTTCCCAGGTGATGCGTATTTCCAGGTTGGCTTCGATAGTGGTTCCAACGACTGGGGTGTCCGGATTTCGAATGGCTCTGGAGAAAATCGATACCATACCCCCTCGATCTGATATTGCGCTGGCACCACAGGGTCGCAGTTTATTTGCGTACCTGACTGAACGAGCATTCGCGATGTTGGCGATAAGAAAAATGATTCGTTTCTGTATGTAACCGGGAGTTCTTGAAAGCATGCGTCCGTTCGCCTTATTTTACATTCTACCGGTACGCACTTTATAATGTGAGCGACCTCACCGGCAATGACGGACATGTAACCGGGCCCCCTCATGACGGTGCGTGCAAATCTCTCGGGCAGGAGTGCTGCTGTAGATAGTGCTCCTTGTAAAATTTGTCTTTCGAGGTTGTACCTCTGTGATACTACATCCCGGTAAAGGTTCTTCATTTGTTTCCTGACGTGTTTCTCGACATATATGAATTTTGAGTTTATGTAAGAGAACATGTCGAGATTGTTGACCGAGATTTTCTTCTTGGTGGCGAACGATTGTCCCTTTTGAGTTTCCAAGATGAATAACTTGGGGTGCTCGGTTCTTATTAGTCGATAGCCACAGACAAGGTACTCCGATTTTTTTGCTAAAGCAAACGTTGTTTCCTCCGTTACCAGAGTGTACACGTCGGGCAGTCGCGACCCATCCTCGTCGTTGATGAATTTGGAGGCGACGCCTTCGTAGAGGACGTCATACATATCGAAGTTGCACGAGTCAACTGGTGTTGGCTTCCAGAATACGTTGTTCCCCTCGATGTCGATGCAAGTGCCGTCGCTTAGTTGACATTGGGTTCCCGATGGTAGAACTACCTTTTCCGTTCGTAGGTTGACCGCGGCTTGATAGTTGAACAACGAAATCTTTAACGAGGCTTGTACGACCACATCATTCCAGGTACCGAACGGGTCGCTGTATTGAGTTCCTTGGCATTGGCCACTCGTGGTTATTGACCCAGCTAGCGTTATGCTCCTAGATGTGGTGTCATTGCGGCGAAGTCCGTGAACCTCTGCCGCGTAACCGATTCGGATGACCCCTGTCTCGTGTACACGGCGACAAGACGTCTCGTCCAGTTCGTGGAGATATTCTTGGAATCCATTGTGTACCAGTGAGCTGTGTGAGTGCATCCCGCAGTGTGTGATGATGCGGGAGATCTCGATTCTGCATTGGACTATCGCGGTGTCTGAGAACTCGGATAGTTGAAGCAGCTGCATGAATGTTGGTATCGGCTCTGGGTCGGTCGAGGGGATGTCGCACTCCTTTACATCGTTCAAGGACAAGGTGGTGACGTTTAGCGTTGATCCTCCACAATCGTATCCAACAAGAGCCGTAACTTGGTGTACCTTGCCTATAAGTGAGAAGGTGACGACCAAGCCGAACATGGCGCGGAGCATCCGGTCGACCCGTCCGAGTTCCAACATGTCCTGAAAATAGGGTTCATTGTAGTTTTGTCGCCCGTAACTTATTTGCATGGACAACTTTTGGCCTGCCCCTCAACTTAATTTTTATGTTGTTATTGGGGAGGATTTCGAGAACTTCACAGGGACCCGTATATTGTTCATAGAATTTTCCTGTTTTCGGTTCCTTTAATAAGAGAACCCTATCCCCGACCCCGATTTTTTGGACGTTTTGTTTTTCGTCGTAATACACTTTTGATTTGGTTTTAGCACTGCGTAATTTTTCGGCGGCTAATTCTTGAAGACCGTGGATCCTTGTGAATAGTCCGCGAAGATATTCTGCATACGTCGGTTCCTGATGTTCCTCGATCCTGTCGCTTTTTGCTGGTTGCCTTGCAATTTTTCCGAACACAAGCTCGTGAGGCGTGAACCCCGTTCCCTCGTGACGACTGGTATTATATGAGAACATGGCCATTTCCAAGAATTCGTCCCAATCGTTCTCTTGATCGACGTAGTGTTTCAAATATTCTACGAGAACATGGTGAGAACGTTCTATGGATCCATTAGATTGAGGGTGGAACGACGTAGTTTTGAGCTGCTTGATCCTGAATTTGGTTGCGAATCCCCTCATCAAGCTGCTACAAAAGTTTGTACCCTGGTCTGTCAAGATTGCTTAGGGTGCTCCGAACCGTGTAATGAAATGTTTGACAACAGCGTCGACTATATCCGATGCTGTCGTGCGCTGCATTGGAATCGCTAGCGAGTACTTTGTCAAGAGGTCCTGTATCGTCAGGATGCTTGTGTTGCCTTTTCGAGTGACAGGAAATGGACCCACGATGTCCATTGCTATTTTGTCGAAAGCGTTGCCCGGGGTGTCCGTGATTATCATCGGCTGTCTTGTTTTAACCCTTACGAGTTTTTTCAGCTGGCAACTGCGACAATGCTCGATATATTCTTGAACCTCGGCCTTCATATTCACCCAGAAGTAGTTTTCCCGAATTCGATTGTAGGTTTTCGTGACGCCCTTGTGGCCCCCGACCAACGATTCGTGGCACTCTTCCATGATGGTTCTTCGTTCTTCAGCGGCAGGAACGCGTACTAGTTGTTTACAAATTGTAAGTTGTATTCGTAAATCTTTGAGGTGATTCCGGACCATTGCTAGCGTTTGTTCCCAAGGAATATTATCGATAGTCTCAGTTCGCGCAACACTCACAGATTTTAACCTTAGTTCGACTATGACGTCTCGAAGTGACTCCATTGATTCGTTTAAGTCTTCCTTTGCGACATTGGCACGTAAATCGTTTTTTACAGGTAAGCCGATTAATACTCGGTTTCCGACGCGCGTGACTCCCGCTCGCGAAAGATTTAGGTCTCTATATATTGGCAAAATTAGTGCAGACGCTAAGTCTTTAGCTCCTTCGTCTACAGCCTGGTTTTTTGTTGTGATTATGAAAGCTAGATTGTCTTTTCTCATGGAAAGTTTGTCCCTAGTTTCGGTAACATTGAATGTTTCGCATTCCATGGGTGAAGCTGACCTACTAGAGTCGGTAGAAGAATCGACTCCGCTGACGGACATGTCGTCAGTTGTCTTGGAACTCGTACTACCGCACGTTTCGGCCTGAATTGAATCGTTGTCGTTATTAGAGTCTACTACCGATGGTTCGGTCTGTGTTACCTCTTTACTGCCTCCTTGTCCGCAGTCAGCCGATTCTTCTTGGCCGACCTTACGTTTTTTGGATCTCCTAAACGTTATGGTATCTTCATCGTCAAATACGTCGAGATGCGCTCGCGTGCGGACGGGGGTCACGACAAAAATAGATGTGTTACATTCAGGAGGGTTTCGAGACAATGCATCGGCATTACAATTTGCCCTCCCAGGCTTATAAACAATTTTGTATTGGTAGTTTTCGAGTTTAAAACGCCACGCAACTAGCCGATTGGCGGGATCCGTCACTGAATGCAGCCAAACTAATGGTTTGTGGTCTGTTACCAGTGAGAACTCCCTACCATACACGCAAGGCCGAAAATAATTGACGCAGTAAACGATCGCAAGACATTCCTTTTCTATGACAGGGTATTTTTCCTCTGCTTTATTTAATGTTCGAGATGCGTACGCTATAGGTCGGTCGCTGCCGATCTTACCTTGACTGAGCACACCACCAATTGCAACCGCCGACGCGTCCGTCGTGATAATGAACGGCGCATTAAAGTCCGGATGTTGTAGTACGGGTTCTTTACAAAGTAAATCGCGTAATTTGGCAAACGCTTCTTCCTGCGTATTGCTCCACTTAAAGACCGTCTCCTTTTTCAGTAGTTGAGTTAGCGGTCTTGCGATACCCGAAAAATTATTGATAAATCGGCGGTAGTACCCAGCCAAGCCAAGAAACTGCTTAATTTTTGTCGGATTAGTCGGCCGCGGATAATTTTCTAGCGCTTCGAGTTTTTTCGGGTCCGGCCTGACGCCGTCTTCGCTTATAACATGACCCAAGTATACTACTTCTTTTCGCAAGAACTCGCATTTGTCCGGCTGAAGTTTTAGATGCGCTTTTCGCAATCTTTCGCTTAGAACCTTGAATTTATCCTCGTGTTCTTTCAATGAACTCGCGTACAGTACTATATCGTCGAGGTATACAAATAGTTCTATTCCTTGTAAGCCGCACAGCACACGGTCCATCAAACGTTGGAACGTGGCCGGGGCGTTTTTGAGCCCGAAGGGCATTCGGGAAAACTGATAATGCCCAAATGGCGTTGTGAATGCAGTTTTGTGTGCGTGTTGTGGGTGTACCGGTATTTGATGAAACCCGCTTGCTAAATCGAACACGGAGAAGTATTTTGCACTACCCAGTTGATCAAGAATTTTCGTTATATTAGGAAGTGGGTAGGCGTCCCCGATGGTCTTTTCGTTTAAATTTCGGTAGTCTATCACCATCCGCCATCTAGGTTTCCCTTGTGAATCGGCCTTTTTCGGCACGATCCATAACGGTGAGCTATATGGCGAAATCGAAGGTTCGATGATTTTACCCTCTAACAGATCTCCTACTTGTTTGGTGATCTCGTCTTTATGCGCGGGCGGAAATCGGTATTGCCGCACGAAAACTGGTTGATCATCCGTTGTAACGATTTTATGTTCGATTGCTCGAGTATGGTCTAAAAGTTCCCCGGGTATATGGAAGAGATCGTGTGCGTTCTTAATGGATCTGTCTACACTTACTCGCTCTTCCTCATTAAGGTGTTCGAGTCTAAGCAGCGATGTTATTTTTAATATCCTTGCGTTCGCATCGATTTGATTTGACTTTACCGCGTGTACGCTTTGGTCGTGCGCACGGCATTCGACACATAGCCGATCCCGCGAATCTCTATCCAGGTCTGGTAATTTTTCCTTGCCTGGTGGCCCGCGTGGATTCTGACTTTTTTCTGGGTTTGGATGGTGGAGCTCGAAAGGCTCTAAAGTCACCGTCGGAACGGCGAGTTCCACATCTTCTCCAGTAGTGTTGAATGCTCTCATGTATGCTACGCCCTTATGGTTACTCACTGCGGCTTCGCCTACGAATATTCCCTCGCCCAAATTTAAACGCGGGATATATCCTTCTTTAGCATCAATGTTTTTAACGCGGACGTAGTAAACGCTGCTTGACCTACCCGGGATCATCACGGTCTCATGGTTTTTAAAAGGTACCACTTGGTCTTTCCACTTTACCACCTCTGCATCCCAATCTATGGCTGCCCGATTAAGCCCGTAAAATTCTGCACCTAAAATCGCGTCTTGTTTGATTGGAAACGAATTTTCCACTATATGAAACTCAGAGGGGGTTCCCAAGATATCTATTTCTGTTGACCCAATTGTGTATACAGGTACATCCGAAATTCCTTGCAGTTTTAAAATATCGTACGGATTTGGTTTTATGTCATCCTTTACCGCTCGGATTTTGATCAAATTTGGTTCTGAACCTGAATCTACTAGGAAAATGGAAATTTTTGATAGCTGTGGGCCCTCGATTTCAATAGTCGGTATGTACGTGTTTCTCCTTAGGCGGACGTTGACGGTACGGACTCGTCTTGTTCTTGGACTGTTTTTACAGGGCGCTCTTTCACTTTGTCCCTTCGGTTCGCACCCTACGGAGCCGAAGGTTGTTTCCCGTTTTCCGAAAGTTTTGTATCCCTCATACGGAAGAAGCACGTCTGTTCAGTATGGTTTGTACGATTGCAGTACGTACATTTGGTAGTTTGTTTGGGTTGTTCATTACCCTTTATATTTTTAAACTTCTGAAAAGCCGTTTTGTCGTTCTCGAGTTTGTTTGGACCCTGGGGTTCCTTTTCTTGATCTTTAAACCAACAGTTCTCGTCCTGGTGGCCACGTCTTTTACAGTGACCACACACCGACGGCTTTGGGTTTTCAGTTTTAATTTGCTGCTGCGCGTTAGTTGCGCCCTTCAGAGTTTTACTTGCTTCTTGAAATCGCGATCTGTCGCGCTCCATTTCCTTTTCGATTTTTATCGCGGTTTGATAGGCCGCGCTGAGATTAGAATACCCCTCGAATTTTAAACGGAGACGAAAATCGGGTGGGAGACCACCAATAAAACATTCCATGGTTTCCTCCTCAAGAGATTCTTTTTGCATACGCGACAACCGACCCGAAGACTCTGTTTCTCCGTCGCAAATCGCGGCATGGAGATCTTTTACGCGGCTTATATAGTCGAGTACATGCTCTGTTTTACCCTTTGTGACGTTTCCTAGTTCACCCTTATATTGGTTTACCGACTTTGATCCCCCAAAAATTTCATTGAGACGCTCGGTAAACGCGGTAACCGTCCGAAACGTATCGTCCTCGATAGCCGTATATGCGCGACCCGTTAACTTGTTGCGTAATAGTCGCGTGAATGTTGGTTCGAGAGACGGTGTGAGCATATCTTTGGCTCTTCTACAGGCGCGAGAAAACTTTAGCACTGGAATATTACTTCCACTGAAGGTGGGGACCGATTCGAGAACGTCTTTGAATGACAAGTGCGTGTTAAAACCCCCACTATTACCTGTTTCAGGGGCGCTGTTTGGCACCTCACTTATGGTGCGTAGCTTCAAGTCGCTTAATTCCCTTTTTACGTTTTCAAGTTCGATCCACAGCGTTGCATTGAGGTCGCCACGGGTTTCGGGACACTCGCGCCTTTGTTCTGGTACATGCCCCGTGTTTCCCTGTTTAAGTAGCGCAATTTCTCTGTCATGGACTTCTAAGAGTCGTTCCTCAAGTTCTACTTCGCGTGCCCTGCTGGCTTCTTCAAATTCGGCCAACTCGCGTTGTTTTTTGATCAGTTGATCCTGTAGCTTTATTAGCTCTTTCTCAGTGAAGTGGCTAGCGCGATCGGTGCCGTTTTCTTGATTCGACATTTTGTTTTCAAAACAGCAATGAGGACAATCTTCTGATTTGCCCTATTGTTTATTTCTGTTTTGTTTTGTTTCAAAACAGCAATGAGGACAATCTTCTGATTTGCCCTATTGTTTATTTCTGTTTTGTTTTATTTTGTTTTGTTTCAAAATAGCAATGAGGACAATCTTTTGATTTGCCCTATTGTTTATTTCTGTTTTGTTTTATTTTGTTTTGTTTCAAAACAGCAATGAGGACAGTCTTCTGATTTGCCCTATTGTTTATTTCTGTTTTGTTTTATTTTTTTTTTGTTTCAAAACAGCAATGAGGACAATCTTCTGATTTGCCCTATTGTTTATTTCTGTTTTGTTTTATTTTGTTTTGTTAGCATTTACTTTTAAACACGCGTTTTACACAATTTATTTTTGAATACGCGTTTAATAAAATTTTATTTTTAAATACGTGTCTAATAAAATTTTATTTTAAAATACGCATTGTATAAAATTTTATTTTTACATATGCGTTTTAACAAATTTATTTTTGAATACGCGTTTAATAAAATTTTATTTTTATATGCGCGTTTTAATGAAATTTTATTTTTAAATACGCGTTTAATAAAATTTTATTTTGAAATACGCGTTTAATAGAATTTTTATTTTTGAATACGCGTTGAATAAAATTTTTATTTTTAAATACGCGTTTAATAAAATTTTATTTTTAAATACGCGTTTAATAAAATTTTATTTTTAAATACGCGATTAATAAAAATTTTATTTTTAAATACGCGTTCAATAAAAAATTTATTTTTAAATACGCGTTTAATAAAAATTTTATTTTTAAATACGCGTTTAATAAAAATTTTATTTTTAAATACGCGTTTAAAATTTTTATTTTTAAATACGCGTTTAATAAAAATTTTATTTTTAAATACGCGTTCAATAAAAATTTTATTTTTAAATACGCGTTTAATAAAAATTTTATTTTTAAATACGCGTTTAATAAAAAATTTATTTTTAAATACGCGTTTAATAAAAAAATTTTTTTTAAATACGCGTTTAATAAAATTTTATTTTGAAATACGCGTTTAATAGAATTTTTATTTTTGAATACGCGTTTAATAAAATTTTTATTTTTAAATACGCGTTTAATAAAATTTTATTTTTAAATACGCGTTTAATAAAATTTTATTTTTAAATACGCGATTAATAAAAATTTTATTTTTAAATACGCGTTTAAAATTTTTATTTTTAAATACGCGTTTAATAAAAATTTTATTTTTAAATACGCGTTCAATAAAAAAATTATTTTTAAATACGCGTTTAATAAAAATTTTATTTTTAAATACGCGTTTAATAAAAATTTTATTTTGAAATACGCGTTTAATAAAATTTTATTTTTAAATACGCGTTTAATAAAATTTTATTTTTAAATACGCGTTTAATAAAAATTTTATTTTTAAATACGCGTTTAATAAAATTTTATTTTAAAATACGCATTGTATAAAATTTTATTTTTGCATATGCGTTTTAACAAATTTATTTTTGAATACGCGTTTAATAAAATTTTATTTTTATATACGCGTTTTAATGAAATTTTATTTTTAAATACGCGTTTAATAAAATTTTATTTTTAAATACGCGTTTAATAAAATTTTCATTTTTATATACGCGTTTTAACGAATTTTATTTTAACACAAGTTTATTGAGTTTCGTTTTAAACACGCGTTTTATCACTTTTATTCCAAATTTTTTTGAACACTTGTTAAAACCCAAAAAGAACCCACTTTGGAGAAGAAGACGACAACAATTTCGAAGTTTGTGACCTTTATTAGTCGAATACAATTCTTTGCTTTTTCGATTAATTTTATAAAATGTCGCCAGACAGATGAATCCCACCGCTGTCACCAAAAATGTTACGTCCCAGGGTTGTGCCTTTTTCTTGATTGGCACGGGATGCAACCTCGTGTTACACGAGTTATGATTTGCTCCATTTTTAGGCCCGTAGGCACGGACCGGGGATAGGAGCACACTGCGCTGGCGACCTTTTATCGTTTCTTTTGTTGTGAAAACACTTCACTTACCTTTCGTTGTCTATTTCGGATAGATTGTTGCTCCTCCTGAAGCTTGGTTGGTGGAGCGTCGTCAGGCCGCGTGTCTTCCGTCGGACCGTAGTCTCTTCTCGGCGACGGAGGGCCTGCTGTCCCCCTATTTGGGTGGGTCGTTGAAATGATGTTTCACTTTAGACTTCGCCTTAGAAAAGACTTTAGACTTATATTTTACACTCAAATGAAAGTTACAACTAGTTACAATAAAATTTGGGTTTGGATCGAAAGAGCCGGGTCTCCCTTGATGAGGGGACTCCGGTGAGAGAGGCTGGAAGAGCTCACTCTAGAGCCGCGCACGAAAGACTGACGATCAGGGACTCTTAGTCCCTTTTGATCGCTCATTTGCGGGTGGGGCAAATCGCTGATGTCGTGGAATTAACTTCGCTACTGCGTTTCCACAGGCGCAATCTTGCTGACGCTCTTTACTCGGAAGACCTCCGCTGCTCGGGACTTCGGTAACGCATACCTCCGATAGCCCGGGTCTCTGGTAACCCGCGAGTCTCGCGATAACGATAAACTTTCTGCGCTCTCTTAATATTAGTTTAATGTTCGTTAATACACTGGGTTGAGCCAGGACGTAACAATATATATATGTGTGTGTGTGTGTGTGTGTGTGTGTGTGTGTGTGTGTGTGTGTGTGTGTGTGTGTGTGTGTGTGTGTGTGTGTGTGTGTGTGTGTGTGTGTGTGTGTGTGTGTGTGTGTGTGTGTGTGTGTGTGTGTGTGTGTGTGTGTGTGTGTGTGTGTGTGTGTGTGTGTGTGTGTGTGTGTGTGTGTGTGTGTGTGTGTGTGTGTGTGTGTGTGTGTGTGTGTGTGTGTGTGTGTGTGTGTGTGTGTGTGTGTGTGTGTGTGTGTGTGTGTGTGTGTGTGTGTGTGTGTGTGTGTGTGTGTGTGTGTGTGTGTGTGTGTGTGTGTGTGTGTGTGTGTGTGTGTGTGTGTGTGTGTGTGTGTGTGTGTGTGTGTGTGTGTGTGTGTGTGTGTGTGTGTGTGTGTGTGTGTGTGTGTGTGTGTGTGTGTGTGTGTGTGTGTGTGTGTGTGTGTGTGTGTGTGTGTGTGTGTGTATGTATATTGCGACAAACTTATATACATATACGTACTCTACACACTTCAGAGACATATACCCGAAGCCCGAAGTGATAATCAATGCATATCTACTCTCATGTATACTTTAAGGACATAAGACTTCAAAGTAACACGCACAAATATACATATACATTTATACCGTGTAATCTCCTGGGACATCCAAGAGAGGCTCCGGGGTACAAATACTAATAATACTGTAATGAGATCCTCTATTTTTTTTCTTGGTCGTTTTTCTCCCTAGTTTCTTCCTACGGTCCATACTACTGATACATATGTGCAAGTGGCCGTTTACCAAACTTATAGCGTCCGTGTACCTACATTTCGAATATCACGCATGAGTTTCGACACTCTTGGGAAACCTATGATGAAGGCCCTCCTTGATACGCCTGGATCTTCATGAGCAGCACTTTCACGTCGGGCCATCGGTTAAGATAATTTTTGGAGCTCCATGAATGTCGATGGAATCGTTAACCAATGCTGCTACGGTGGATAGGGCGTCCTGGGATTTTAAAGGGATAAGCGTAACATACTTCGTCAGCTGATCTTGTACAGAGAGGATGTACTTGTGTCCTTCATACGTTTCAGGCAGTGGCCCCACAAGATCCAAGGCAATTTTTTCATTTGGCTTCTCCGGTGTATCCGTGATTATCGCTTCTGCTCGTGGTTGTGTTCGCACGAGCTTGATCGTCTAGCACGTGTCGCATTTACGGATGTAGTCTTCAATGTCTCTTTGTAGGTTGGGCCAGGTAGCAACAGCCTTTACACGGTCAAGAGTTTTTCTTACTCCAAAATGTCCCGTGGCGTTTGTCCCATGATGTTGTTTTATGATCTCCATTCTTTCTTCTGCTGTACCTGGCTCATAGGGTTCCCTATCGTAAAGGTAAACTAGCGGTGGTTCAATTCTCTTTGACCAAATAAATGAGATCATTTGTTTAAATCTCATTGTCGTAATTGGATTTTCCCTTAGATGTTTGCACCCTAGGAAAATCTTCGTTGACTCATTGATCGTTGATAGCTTTTCAACTAACGCGTTATACTACTCTATTGCATCTGTTGAAAAATGAAGGTGCAATTCTTCTTCAGTGTCTCCAGGTTAACCCTTGATGTCGATTCTCGGTATATTCCCGGGCGGTATCTCTTCTAAGATTTGAGGAACTTGCGGGATTTCTTTTGATAATTCAAATTCGATGTAGAGAGGGAGATTTTCATTTTCTGTCCCTTGATCATTAGTCATTCCGATTGGGTTGCTAGGTTCTTCTATGTCGTCAACTTCTTCTTCGGTGAGGATTTCTTCTTGATTTTCTAGTTCCTTTTCTGGGAAGTCATTGCGTTTTGCTTGACGCGTAGTTACCGGGTAAATCCGTGATAATGCGTCAGCGTTAGTATTTAACGTTCCTTTCTTATAATTTGCCTCGTATTCATACTCCTCGAGTTTTAGACGGAGTCTCATCAAGCGACTATTTGTTGGAGGGTTTCAAGTTTTGAGGATCGATATTAGTGGCTTAAGATCCGTAACGATTTGAAATTTCTTCCCATACAAATATTGCCGAAAGTGTTTTACGGCCCAGACTATTGCCAACATTTCTTTCTCGGTCGTGGAGTAACGTTGTTCTGCCTTGTTGAGAGTGCGTGATGCATAGGCAACGGGGCGATCCTTTCCGAGGGATTCTTGAGATAACTCGGCGCCTATCGCATGGTTGCTAGCGTCGGTGGTGAGGGTGAAAGATTCCTTGATGTCAGGATATTGTAGAACTGGCGATGTTGTCAATGCTGTTCGAAGTAAATTGAACGAATGCCCTTGCTTGTCGGTCCATGACCATGCTGTTTCTTATTTTTTAAGTTCCGTAAGTGGTTTAGCGATCTTGCTAAAATCCTTAATAAACTTCCGGAATACCCAGCCAGTCCTAGAAATTGCTCAATTTATTTTTGATCGTTTGGCCTAGGAAAGTTTTGCACTGCTTCAGTTTTTTTCGGATTTGGTTTTACTCCTTCCTCCGAAATTACGTGTCCCAAAAATTCTAGTTCTGGTCGTAGAAATGCGCACTTATCGGGCTGTAATTTTAAATCCGATTCGCGAAGACGAGTCAATACGTCAATTTTTTTTTATGTTCGTCAAGTGTTTGCCCATAGATTATTATGTCGTCTAGATATACAAAGCATGTGCTTCCGATTAGCCCTCGCAACGCGTTATTCATCATGCTTTGGAACGTTGCAGGCGCGTTCTTTAACCCAAACGGCATCCTGTTATAATGGTAGTGGCCTGATTGTGTGGAGAACGCCGTTTTGTGTTTGTCTTGCTCGTCCATTGGGATTTGGTGGAATCCTGAGGCTAGATCGAATGCGGAGAAATATTTCGCTCGACCCAACTGATCCAATATTTCGTCGATGCATGGGAGAAGATAGGCATCGTGGGTGGTTTTTTCGTTCAATTTTCGAAAGTCAATCACAATCCTCCATTTCTGTTTCCCTGATGCATCCGACTTCTTCGGTACAACCCAGATTGGTGAATTGTACGGCGAGTCACTCGGCTAGATTAACTTCTTTTCCAGCATTTCATTTACCTGCCTGTCGATGTCTTCCTTGTGAACTGGCGGGTACCTGTACTGTTTCGTGTTCACAGGTGTATCGTCGCAGGTGATTATGCGATGCTTTACTGTATTTGTACCTGGTAGTGGGTCTCCAGGTAAGGCAAATACATCTGGAAAACTGCTGATGATATCGCAGACCTTTTCTCCTTGATCTGGTGAGATATGTTCGAGTCGAACATTTTCCTTCAACGCTAGGATGCGTTCGGTGGAGTTCGTACTTCTTATAGCGGTGACCCGCGCTGCATCTTTCGGTGCGTCTTGGCGCTCCTTCTCAGGTAGACAGGCAATTTCCTTAATAGGGGTACCGTGCAGCTGGTCAATTGTAACCGTTATAGGTTCTTCCGAGTCATTCATAACTGGTACTCGGGCTTCATAGTCCTTGGCTTCGAAAACGCAAGGTACTACGGCTTTTGGGTTATCTTCGTCCGTGACGGCCGCTCCATTTTCGATATTCGTGCGAATTTTAATAAAGTAAATGGTTCATGGCGGAATCGTGACCGACACCTTCTCAAATTCAAAACGCTTGTCATCGAACATTAAATATTTTTCTCTTCCGATACCGATATTAGTCTGATATTTTTCCATAACTGGAATACCAATCAATCCATCTTCTTCCAAGGGAAAGTCATTCGGAACGACGTGGAAGATGTGACTCTTTCCTTGAAAATCCTGTTTAGCAGCAAAGACGGATTCATGTAGTTCATTGCCCATGGATAACGGTGTTTTAATGTTCCGATTTATCTGCGATCCTTCCGTTAACATTTTGATTTTTATGAGATTTATGGCTGATCCGGTATCGAGAAGAAAATAGCCTATTCTGCTAGCTGTTCGTGTGGGAAGTTTGACCACTCGTTTAGCGGGTCCGATGGCATTGACTCGGGGGATGTTTCTTGTATCGTAGTGATTGATTCTCCTCCCGGTATAGAATTAACTGTTGTTCGCGTTGGCCGGTGATTGTGAGACAGCCCGTTGTGACAACCCGATTGGTGTGGTACGTTCCTGCTGGGGTCTTGTGAGTCGTATGCTTTCTTACGATAGTCACGTTCGGAGTGACCCATGCGATTGCAATATCGGCATATTATCGAAGAGAACGGTGCCGCTGAGCGAGTCCTGAAAGATTTATGATGGGGCGGCTTGCGGATTTTTGAGCTACCTGTATTCTTCTGAGTAATGTTTATGTTGGGCCCTGCGTCACGCTACACACTCTCTCCGTCTCGCTCGCGTTCGTACAACTCACGAGCGTCGTCGCCCATGCGTACCGCGAGTTTCTCGTTCTATTCTGGAATGAGAATGGATATTCTCGTTTCTAAGTCTATTATCGGGTTGATGTGATCGGTGTTATGGCGATAATTCCGGTTGGCACTGGTTGCAGAGTGCAACAAAGGACACGGTTGCTCAGCCGCGTTGCTCACGCGCTAGAGATGCTAGCGTTGGATAATACGCGTGCTCGAGGCCGGGTTTTCCTGCGAACCCCGAGTGCGTATAGCGGGGCCGTCCGAGAGGGACGGCTGGCCTCCTCGGTGCCAAGCAGGGAGGACCAAAGACCAGTGAAGCTGGTCAAGAACATTCCCGTCGTGCAGCGGAGCGCGATCGGCACTCCACGGACTGCACACTTCGAGTAGTTTACCGTGGGATTTCGGGGGTGACGATCAAAGGTCCTAAGGACGATTGATCGGATGTTGAATAATTTCCCTATCTAGCAATCACCACGAAGTCTCTGTTTCCGAGGTAGGACTTCCAGCGCAATGCTGCGGCATCCCAAGGAAACAGAGCACCTTACCGCGAAGCTGGGTCTATTCTTGGATGGGACCAAGGCTAAGGCAGCAAGGCCTCCATCCGGCGATCCGAGATGTCGGATGACAAGATGACTCCACGTTAAATGATGAGTAATTTGCGAAGAGTGCCTCTCGGGCTCGTGCACGCCCTTAAATAGCCTCAGGCCCGTCAGGAGAAATTCCATTTCTCTAGCGATTCTGGAGGACTAGGTAGGGGGTCACATCGCCGGGAGACGCTCCGTTAGTGGGGTGACCGTTCTGGTTACTTTGAGGACATTCACCTAAGATAGAACATTTAAGGGGAACGATCTTCCAGGTCGTTTCTCACCTCGATATCAGGCGTCCAGCAATTATGAGGAGGCGTCGCGATAAGTTCTTGGGGGCGCACTCTTACCTCATGGCAGTGATCGCAGTACGACACACGTGATACGTAAGACGGGAGGCGCGTACAACCACGAGTCAGCGGTTGTGCTGGCCCTCGCAATGGGCGGAGCGCTTTGCGAGGTGTCGCGGGCGCGCCCCGCATGCTAGGTGCGAGCGTTCTGCCCTGCCGGCGGCATGGCCGTTTGGTTCGTCCACAGGCCATCTCACGCAATTGTCTCGGGATTGGTGTCATAATTGCGCGTGAGGTGTGATGGGTGCTTACCTGAGCAAGCGAACCGTTACATGGCCCCCCAAGGTCGGGGTTCTTCTCCGGAGGTGCGACGACCTTACTTCCTCTTCCCCGTAACGGGAGGACGCCAAGCACTCTTGCGAGTGCACGCCTCCTCGACGGGGCGCTTGTTTGAAGGTCTTGTCCCCAGGCCTTTCAGGTCGCCGTCCCCAGAGAATTCGCATCCCCTCAGGAGTGCGGACCGCTCGCGGTTCTTCCCGCGCGGGTGCCCTTCACTCTGGAGTCGGCGGGGGCGCCGGAGGTGTGGGAATCACGAACTTCCTAGCGATTTTGATGGTCCCGGGCTCGAACCGGCTTGGCTCCCCTTCTGATATCCCCAGCACCTCCCATTGTCGCGCTTCGTCCTCCTCCAGATGCTGGAAGTACCAGGGTTCCGTCTGTGATTGGCGGCTTTTCCCGGTGAGCGGATGGTATACGTTGCGCTTTCCCTTCTCGGCGGGAACGTAGGGCCGAGAGGACATCTCGAACCCCTCACGATCGCTGCGTGTCTGAGTAGACTTGTCCATGTCGTTTTGAAGACTGTGGTGTTCATTTGGATTGCTCGCTTTAATATAGCCTTACTGTGCTGGTACCTTAGGAGAGGGGGTTCCCCGTGGGTCGCCGATAAGGGCGTAAATCGTTTTGATGGAACAAACCTCGCTCCTTGTCACTGTCCACGCACTTGAGGATGTATGACACCTCGTGGACTTTTCGCGATATGACGTAGGGTCCTTCGTAGACGGGTAGAAATTTGTCGATCATGCACACCGTAGGTCGCGAAACGGTGAGGGCTCGTGCTAGAACTTCCTCGCCTACGTGAAATTCTCTTACTCGGTGTTGTTGGTTATGTTTGTTTGCTTGCCTGCCTCGCGCCTTTCTCATACGTTCAGCCGCCGTGATAATGAGGTTTTCTTGGGTAATCGATGTTTTTCGCGCTTTCCCCAAGATCTTTTGCCAGGGGCGACTTACTTCCTCTCCGAAGTGTAGTTCCCAGGGTATAAAGCCCGTGGTCTCATGATGGGTCATGTTGATGCATTCCTCGACGACGGGAAGCCATTTTACCCATTCACTATGCTTGCCTTTTATTAGGGTTCGGAAAAATCGAAAAAGTTCTCGATTTGTTCTCTCGACCGGATTGGCTTGCGGGTGGCGGATCGACGTCCAAATCCTTTTGATTCCGTTCTCTTCCAGGTAAGACCCCCACTTTCTTGCAGTGAATTGGGTCCCCTGGTCGCTCAATATGGCCTCCGGCTTCCCGAATTTGATGAAATAATCGTCAGCTAGGACTTTCCAGGTGGCATCCGTCGTGGCCTTGCGGAGTCCATAGAGGCGGCTGATTTTTGAGAAAACGTCGATCACCGCTAGGATGTAGCTAAGCCCGTACCATCCTTGGGAAGTGGCCCATAGTAATCCAAGGAGACCAGTTCCCTGGGTCTGGATGGCAGGATACTTTGCTGGTGTGCAAAGCTCCCGGTGGTGTAAATCTTGTTCCTCTGACAGCTGTCCCAGCTGGCCAGAGTTTGACGAATAATATGATGAAGTCGGGGTAGGAAGAAGTCCTCCCTAAGCATCAGGTAGCACTTCTTCGCCCCCGCGTGTGCGTACGTGGTATGGCAGTTCAGGATCAGCTCCCGTGCGCCCGCGGGTGGCACCCAGACCTTCTCCGTTCCAGTCGTTCTTCTGAGGAGCAAGTCCTTCCGGAGCAAGTACTTGGGATCGTCAGGGTTTCTCCTCGCCCGCTCAATGAATTTGCGACATACAGGGTCATCCCTCTGTAAGTCCTTGAGGCGAGATATTGCTTTTTTCAGTTCCCCTTGCTGATCTTCGTCCAGCAGGGCTATCCGTATCTATTCCTTTGCTCGTTCATCTTCTGGACGGCTCAGGATGTCCGCGACAAGATTTTTCTTGCCTTCGCAGTATTCTATTGATGGATTGTAGTTTTGGATGGCAAGTGTCCAGCGAGTCAGCCTTGCGTGAGATAGGCGGCATTCCTTCAGAAAGGTCTACGCAACATGGTCCGCTACAACGATCACCGGCGCTCCCAACAGGTAAGTACGGAACTTGGTACGTGCCCATACTATCGCCAGCAGCTCCTGTTCCGTGACGGTGTACCGGACTTCAGCTCCCTTCAGGGTACGACTTGCAAAGTGGAGAACCAGAGGTTCACCTTCATCCGATTTTTGATACAGGACGGCACCGAGCGCAAAGTCGCTGGCGTCCGTTTGTAGATAGAAAGGTCGGTTTTTGAGGGGGTAGGATAGGATTACGCTCTCGCAAAACTTCGTTTTGACGTTAACCAAGGCATTTTCCTCATCCGCGCCCCATCGCCACTTTTCCCCCTTGCGTAGCACGTAGAGAAGGGGAAAGGTTGATTCACTGTGTTCCTTGGTGAATTTACTATAGTAGTTTACTAATCCAAGGAACCCCCTGAGTTGTTTGATATTTTTAGGTGAAGGAAAGGCTTGGATGGCCTCCAATTTATCCAGATGCGGTCTTATGCCATCCCGTGACAGGATGTGGCCCAGAAACTTCGTCTCCTTTTTGAAGAAGTACGATTTCTCCAGGCTGAGGGTCAGTCCATGTTCCACGAAGCGTTGGAACAGCTCCTCTAGACAGGCGAGGTGTTCCGCGAAAGTCTCAGAGGCGCATAAAATGTCATCAACGAAATTGGTCACGTCGTGGAGCCCTTCGAGGACTTTCTCTAGTCCTGTCACCAGACTCGCCGTGCTGGTGGAGAGTCCAAAGGGCGTCACGCGGAATTCGTACCCTTTTCCTCGATCGGAGAAGGCGGTGTATTTTCTCGATTCCGGGTGTAGAGGTACCTGCCAAAAACTGGCTCGCATGTCAAGTGTTGACAAAAACGAGACACTTCGGCACTCTTGAAACAGTTCTTCCGGGGTTTCCATACGTTCATAGTCCGGTTCTAGGATTTGGTTAATTCGCCGTGCGTCCAGACACACCCGGACTCCTCCATCCTTTTTCCGGGATATCAGGAGTGGACTGCTGTACGGGCTTTTCGAGCGCTGGATTATTTTTTGTCTGGTCAGTTTTTGTATGTCCTCATCCACCGCGGAGCGATAGGAAAGGGGTACAGGGTAACTCATAGCCTTGAATGGTTCGTGCGGTTTTACCTTTAACACGTGTTGATATGTCCGAAGCAAACCTGGTCTTTTGTTACAGACCCGTCTGTACGTTTCGAGAAGGGTCCTCAGGGCCTCTTTCTCGTTTGCTTCAAGACCGATGGTTTCCGATACCTTGAGGCTAATCTCTTGATTGGTAATATCCTCGAAGTCGAGGTTCTCCTCTTGATGAGGGATGTCTGAATCGAGGTGAGTGGACTGCAGGGCTATGGAGTGATGATGTCCATGCTCCTCCCTGCTGTCAAGGGTCATTTGGTATTGCCCCAAGTCAATTATCGAGCGTGTTTGTGCTAAGAAATCGATTCCTAAAATACATGGACTCGTGAGGTTGGGAACGATTAGCATCGTGTGAAATATCTTGATTGTGTGGATTTTTATTTCCACAAATATTTATTTAGTGACGCGAGTTGGACGCCCACGCGTCGCTCCCGTAACGGTTGTTCTCGTGAGGGGCAGCTGAGGGCATGACTGAAGCGCCAGATGCATGTGGAATAGATCCAGGGCAATTGCTGTTGCTTGGCTTCCCGTGTCCACTAGGGCCGACACCGGGATACCCGCAATCAGTACCGCCACCAGGGGGCGTCCAGAAGTCCCTGGACCACTTCTCTGTTTCGTTTTCCTCTGCCAGAAGGTCGCCCCTCACATCCTCACCCAGGCCGAGCGTCACCTCCCTCATTGAGTAAGTGGTGGAGGTGACGGCAGCTCGTTTCCCTGTTCGGGTGGAATGGGTTCTTCTTCGCCTACCTCCGCTTCGGTTTCGGCAATTTCTAGGCCTCGGATCCCCTTGCGGATGTGGCGGCGATTGTCGGGGAGTTGTCCCTTGTCGGGCGATCCCCTTGGGTACCCGAAGCGTGGTGGCTTATCGATCCCTGGCCGAGGGTCTTGGCGCGGTTGTTCTCTTGGGAAACCCGTGTTTGTGGGTCGCGAAGAACGGGATAACTGTTCTCGGTCCTTGTTTCCCGGCCCTTCCTCGTCTTATGATGACAAGAGGTCGAGAAGCCTCGGGATCGACTCGATACATTTTGCACGAATTATCATCCGTACCTCTTCGGAGAAATGTCTCCTGAGCTTATGAATTATCTCCTTGTCGGAGATAATTCAGTCGGAGCCTTAGGTCTTTGGCCAGTCCGATCAGGGAGAGGGCGTAGGCAAATCGAGATTCCTTCTTAAAGGGGTCGAACCATCCATATTCGATTTTATGTTTGGCTCGAGATTGCCGGGCCTCACTCCAGAATCTTTCTACGAACATTTGCTCGAAGGACTCCCATGAGTGGACTTCGGCCCGTGTGATTTTCCACCACTGAAGGGCAAGATCTGAGAAGCACTGGGATAGGATTATTTTGAAGTCATATCGTGTGTCAAATATACAGTGGTATTCGCGAAGGTCTGTCAGGAATTGCCAGGGAAGCTCATGATCATGCCCTCCAAATGTGGGGGCATTGATCTTCATCACTCCCGCGCTGGCGTTTTGGGGAATCTCCCCATTGGATTCTACCGGTACCAAGGGTCGGTATGGGGTCATGTTGTCCCTGATGGGATTCCCATATCGATCCTTTATTTCTTGAGTATATTGTTCGGGCAGACCTAAGTTGCCCAAGTTGAGTCCCTTAGAATGAGGGATCTGGTGCGTCGATGATAGGGGTTCATTGCCCCAGGGTTCAAGAGTCGAGTTCGCGTCAGGGGGCCTCTGCAGTAGGCTCTTAACCTGGACGTTTACCACCTCTTCGATGTATTCTAATTTTTGTAAAAAGTTCTCGTTGATGGAGAGAAGTGTGGCTGTGAGCGCCTTCGCATCTTCATCCACTCTTCGTTGAAGGTTCTCCATAATTTCCTTGATCACCGCCAGGGAGAGTTCCGACTCCTCCGGCGAGGAACGAGAACTTTCGATTGGATTCGGTCGGTCGGGGGTATTGGGGTTCCATGCGGGAAGCCCCCTTACTACCTTCCCGGTACTGTCGTCCTTGCGGCGTGCCCCCTTCTCACTTCCCCCGGAATCGCTCGTCACATTGCTTGCAAGGGGATCGGGTTCGGCGGGTAGGCCGGCCGCGTGGGCCGAGTCTGTTGCGGCTCGGGCCGGGAGGTTTAGCGCCCGCCCCTCCTGAGGAGGATTCCCCTTCCGTGCTTCGCTCATTGCGTCACACTCCTCTTGTGGTACGAGAAAAGGGGAAATACTCCTCGTTCACCGAGCAGTATATTCATATTTGTAATATTCAGTTATGAACGTGATGTAATCTCGTTCCCCTTTGTTGCGGAGTCCGGTATTAGCGTCGTCGGCTTGGCCTTCGCGAGGAGAAGTTTTTCTCTCTCGGCCTTCCGGACTTTGTTTACCCCGGTGTTTCTTTCTCCGTCTTTCTCCTGACCTCGCGGGTCTCTAGGCTCGAGGGATATACGTATCCCGATGCTCGAGATAGTTACTATCTCGGGCGGTGTTTTTGTCGGATTTTCGAGTCGTCCGCGAGGCTCGCTAATCCCTTGCCACGCGCGAGTGACAAGAAAAACTTTTCTCTCGCTCTCGCTTGTTGCTCTGGGATAGCGGTGGCCTTGCCAGAGCGTAATCCCTTTCGAGCTCGAAGCCGTACGATTTCTTTCTCTCGCTTGGCGAGAGTGAGACAAACGAAATATTTCGTGAATTTAGCACGAGAGATTTCCTCGGCTCCCACGAGAAAGAACGAGCATGCACCGTGTGAGAATACTCGTTTCTCGTTACGCTTTTACAGGTCTGCTTTATTTTCTTTTATGGACGACCTGAAATTGGTTTTACTCGGCATAAGCTGGCTATCCGAGCTAGTGGTGATTGCGTCGCCTAACTAATTAGCATTCTTAATAACGAGAACGGGTATTCGGTAATTTTGTTTTCTTTTTGTACATTTCCAGGAATTTTAAAAAGGCTTTCGGGCCCCACGTTGGGCGCCATTGAAACGTTTCGTTGTTTCACGAAACCTTTTATTTCGTGTCTCGAACCGGCTATTATGCAAGGATACGGGAAACGAATATTAAGGGGCAAGTGTTTGCCGTAGGATAGTGCGGGGTTCCCGAAGTCTTCCTGAAGGGCGATGTACGGATGATAAGACAGGGATGATGAGAGGGATTTTTAGGTGTTTTGGGAGATGCCTCAGTAGTTCGAGGGTCTCAACGACACCTATCTCAATCCGTCATCATCGGCATTCAAAATTGGTGGATTGTCGTGTTTGTTAGTTCGGGTGAGATTGATAATGTTATCTTGTTAAGTTTGTGATTGTAGGTGCGTTAGGTTGTTAATTGGTATGTTAGAGGAGGCGGGAGCGGGCGGCGTGAAGCGCAGTGCCCGATGTACGGGCGAGGAGCGGACGAGATGCACACACACACACGTGGAACCGTCGATGATACGGCTCTCCTGCTTTCACATACTCTCTGTCTCGCTCGCGCTCGTACAACCCACGAGCGGCGTCGTCCCTGCGTCACGCTACACACTATTTCCGTCTCGCTCGTGCTCGTACAACTCACGAGCGACGTCGCCTATGCGTACCGCGAGTTTCTCGGTCGATTCTGGAAGGAGAATAGATATTTTCGTTTCTGGGTCTATTATCGGGTTGATGTGATCGGTGTTATGGCGATAATTCCGGTTGGCACTGGATGCAGAGTGCAACAAAGCACACGGTTGCCAAGCCGTGTTGCTTACGCGCTAGAGATGCTAGCGTTGGATAATACGCGTACTCGAGGCCGGGTTTTCCTGCCAACCCCGAGTGCGTATAGCGGGGCCGTCTGAGAGGGACGGCTGGCCTCCTCGGTGCCAAGCAGGGAGGACCAAAGACCAGTGAAGCTGGTCAAGAATATTCCCGTCGTGCAGCGGAGCGCGATCGACACTCCACGGACTGTACACTTCGAATAGTTTACCGTGGGATTTCGGGGGTGACGATCAAAGGTCCTAAGGACGATTGATCGGATGTTGAATAATTTCCCTATCTAGCAATCACCACGAAGTCTCTGTTTCCGAGGTAGGTCTTCCAGCGCAATGCTGGGGCTTCCCAAGGAAACAGGGCACCTTACCCCGAAGCTGGGTCTATTCTTGGATGGGACCAAGGCTAAGGCAGCAAGACCTCCATCCGGCGATCCGAGATGTCAGATGACAAGATGACTCCACGTTGAATGATGAGTAATTTGCGAAGAGTGCTTCTCGGGCTCGTGCACGCCCTTAAATAGCCTCAGGCCCGTCAGGAGAAATTCCATTTCTCTAGCGATTCTGGAGGACTAGGTAGGGGGTCACATCGCCGGGAGACGCTCCGTTGGTGGGGTGACCGTTCTGGTTACTTTGAGGACATTCACCGAAGGTAGACGATTGAAGGGGACCGATCTTCCAGGTCGTTTCTCGCCTCGATATCAGGCGTCCAGCAATTATGAGGAGGCGTCGCGATAAGTTCTTGGGGGCGCACTCTTACCTCATGGGAGTGATCGCAGTACGACACACGTGATATGTAAGACGGGAGGCGGGTACAACCACGAGTCAGCGGTTGTGCTGGCCCTCGCAATGGGCGGAGCGCTTTGCGAGGTGTCGCGGGCGCGCCCCGCATGCTAGGTGCGAGCGTTCTGCCCTACCGGCGGCATGGCTGTTTGGTCCGTCCACAGGCCATCTCGCGACATTGTCTCGGGATTGGTGTCATAATTGTGCGTGAGGTGTGACGGGTGCTTACATGAGCAAGCGAACCGTTAGAATATATATATATATATATATATATATATATATATATATATTGCGACAAACTTATATACATATACGTACTCTACACACTTCAGAGACACATACCCAAATCCCGAAGTGATAATCAATGCATATCTACTCTCATGTATACTTTGAGGATATAAGATCTCAAAGTACCACGCACAAATATACATATACATTTATACCCTGTAATGTCCTGGGACATCCAAGAGAGGCTCCGGGGTACAAATAATAATAATAATAATAATACTGTCATGAGATCCTCTATTTTTTTTCTTGGTCCTTCTTCTCCCTATTTTCTTCCTACGATCCATACTACTGATACAGATGTGCAAGTGGGCTTTCACCAAATTTATAGCGTCCGTGTACCTACATTTCGAATATCACGCATGAGTTTCGACACTCTTGGGAAACCTATGATGAAGGCCCTCCTTGATACGCCTGGATCTTCATGAGCAGCACTTTCACGTCCGGCCAGTCGTATTAGGAACGCCTTAACTTTTCATTCGGCAATATGCATTCTCAAGTTCTTGAGAAACCGATGGCCAACTTTTCAACGTCACGTCAGCCCTTCCTCCCACGATCTCGACTTTCCCACACTCCATCACTATAAATTACCTTCGGTCTAAGCTAAGGTTGTCAGTAAGTCTCCGAATACTGTACAACGCTGAATCTTTGTCCATCAATTATCTGAATAAATTCGTCTCAACTAGCTCAATCCGTGTTAACTGAGTTATTCCGTCCTACAACCAAGTTCTGGAGCGAGTCAGCCACTCCTTTCCTCAAAAATTATAATAAAAGTGTCCATCCCGACATTACAATTGGTACTAAGTGTGGGGTGTGCTGAATAATCAACGCTGGGAACATAGGACCGATTGACGACACTCCGAGTCTACGAGGGACGACGTTTTAAACTGGATCTACGGAAGGAATCGGTGAGTAAAGACTCATTTACTCATTATCGCGAGCCGCAAATTATAACTACCGATTCCGAAACTGACTCAGTGGATCAAACCGAAATGTCGTTGTCTAACGTAAACGCAGCCATCAAAACGGCGTTCAGCCGAATAAAAGACTCAGATTCACAAACCGAAATGGTAGATAACGCTTCGTGCATTACGCACACGTTACCGGAAGATTCTTTTAAAGAGCTAACACCGATGGAAGCGCTAGAACTAATCCGAGAATTCGATGGTAAATCTCTGGGGGTCGAAACTTTCATTACGTCAATTGAAGATGTAAGACCACAAGTGAGCCGATCAGATTACCTTCGTCGATAAATAAGCACAAAAAAAAATTATCGGAGACGCGGCAAGAGAAATTCAAGAGTACGAGACAACCACGTACGAACAGCTCTATGAATGCTTACGGATCCTCTTCGGAAACTTGCAACCGGTCAGCGTTTGGAGAGACAAAAGATCGCGAATGTTTCAACAATAAACCGAAAGTATTTTGAGATTTACGAATAGATTTTTAGAAGTACAAAATCAACTCCTTTCCGTATTCGCCAATTCAACTCTACATGAAACACAAAGACGATTCATTGTGGAATACGAACGCAAACAAGGGCTCGACCAATATCTGTTAGGGTTAAAAAAAGAGATTTCCACTGAAGTACGGGCTCAAAAACCGGAGAATATTCGAATGGCAATAGATCGGGCACAAGCGGCAGAAGCCTACGACTACGGAAGAGAGATGATGACGCGGAACATAAACATTACTAAAAAGAATACAGGTAGCTCAGACATCTGCAAGCCGCCCCATCATAAATCTTTCGGGACTCGCTCAGCGGCACCGTTCTCGTCGATAATATGCCGATATTGCAATCGCATGGGTCAATCCGAACGTGACTATCGTAAGAAAGCATACGACTCACAAAACCCCAGCAGGAACGTACCACAACAATCGGGTTTTCACAACGGGCAGTCTCACAATCACCGACCAACGCGAACAACAGTCAATTATATACCGGAAGGAGAATCAATCACTACGATACAAGAAACATCCCCCGAGTCAATGCCATCGAACCCGCTAAACGAGTGGTCAAACTTCCCACAGGAACAGCTAGCAGAATAGGCTGTTTTCTTCTCGATACCGGATCAGCCATAAATCTCATAAAAATCAACATGTTAACGGAAGGATCGCAGATAAATCGGAACACTAAAACACCGTTCTCTATGGGCAATGAACAACATGAATCCTTTGCTGCTAAGCAGGATTTTCAAGGAAAGAGTCACATCTTCCACGTCGTTCCGAATGACTTTCCCTTGGAAGAAGATGGATTGATTGGTATTCCATTTATGGAAAAATATCAGACTAATATCGGTATCGGAAGAGAAAATTATTTAATGTTCGATGACAAGCATTTTGAATTTGAGAAGGTGTCGGTCACGATTCCGCCATGAACCATTTACTTTATTAAAATTCGCACGAATTTCAAAAATGGAGCAGCCGTCACGGACGAAGATACCCCAAAAGCCGTAGTACCTTGCGTTTTCGAAGCCATGGACTATGAAGCCCGGGTACCAGTTATGAATGACTCGGAAGAACCTATAACGGTTACAATTGACCACCTGCACGGTACCCCTATTAAGGAAATTGCCTGTCTACCTGAGAAGGAGCGCCAAGACGCACCGAAAGATGCAGCGCGGGTCACCGCTATAAGAAGTACGAACTCCACCGAACGCATCCTAGCGTTGAAGGAAAACGTTCGACTCGAACATATCTCACCAGATCAAGGAGAAAACGTCTGTGATATCATCAGCAGTTTTCCAGATTATTTGCCTTACCTGGAGACCTACTACCAGATACAAAGACAGTAAAGCATCGCATAATCACCTGCGACGATACACCTGTGAACACGAAACAGTACAGGTACCCGCCAGTTCACAAGGAAGACATCGACAGGCAGGTAAATGAAATGCTGGAAAAGAAGTTAATCTAGCCGAGTGACTCGCCGTACAATTCACTAATCTGGGTTGTAACGAAGAAGTCGGCTGCATCAGGGAAACAGAAATGGAGGATTGTGATTGACTTTTGAAACTTGAACGAAAAAACCACCCACGATGCCTATCCTCTCACATACATCGACGAAATATTGGATCAGTTGGGTCGAGCGAAATATTTCTCCGCATTCGATCTAGCCTCAGGATTCCACCAAATCCCAATGGACGAGCAAGACAAACACAAAATGGCGTTCTCCACACAATCAGGCCACTACCATTATAACAGGTTGCCGTTTGGGTTAAAGAACGCGCCTGCAACGTTCCCACGCATGATGAATAACGCGTTGCGAGGGCTAATCGGAAGCACATGCTTTTTATATCTACACGACATAATAATCTATGGACAAACACTTGACGAACATAATAAAAAAATAATTGACGTATTGACTCGTCTTCGCGAATCGGATTTAAAATTACAGCCCGATAAGTGCGAATTTCTACGACCAGAACTAGAATTTTTGGGACACGTAATTTCGGAGGAAGAAGTAAAACCAAATCCGAAAAAAACTGAAACAGTGCAAGACTTTCCTAGGCCAAACGATCAAAAAATAAATAAAGCAATTTCTAGGACTGGCTGGGTATTACCGGAAGTTTATTAAGGATTTTAGCAAGATCGCTAAACCACTTACGGAACTTAAAAAAAAAGAAACAGCATGGTCATGGACAGACAAGCAAGAGCATTCGTTCAATTTACTTCGAACAGCATTGACAACATCGCCAGTTCTACAATATCCTGACATCAAGGAATCTTTCACCCTCACCACCGACGCTAGCAACCATGCGATAGGCGCCGTGCTATCTCAAGGATCCCTCGGAAAGGATCGCCCCGTTGCCTACGCATCACGCACTCTCAACAAGGCAGAACAACGTTACTCCACGACCGAGAAAGAAATGTTGGCAATAGTCTGGGCCGTAAAACACTTTCGACAATATTTGTATGGGAAAAAATTTCAAATCGTTACGGATCTTAAGCCACTAATATGGATCCTCAAAACTTCAAACCCTCCAACAAATAGTCGCTTGATGAGACTCCGGCTAAAACTCGAGGAGTATGAATACGAGGCAAATTATAAGAAAGGAACGTTAAATCCTAACGCTGACGCATTATCACGGATTTACCCGGTAACTACGCGTCAAGCAAAACGCAATGACTTCCCAGAAAAGGAACTAGAAAATCAAGAAGAAATCCTTACCGAAGAAGAAGTTGACGACATAGAAGAACCTAGCAACCCAATCGGAATGACTAATGATCAAGGGACAGAAAATGAAAATCTCCCTCTCTACATCGAATTTGAATTATCAAAAGACATTGCGCAAGTTCCTCAAATCTTAGAAGAGATACCGCCCGGGAATATACCGAGAATCAACATCACGGGTCAACCTGGAGACACTGAAGAAGAATTGCACCTTCATTTTTCAACAGATGAAATAGAGTAGTATAACGCGTTAGTTGAAAAGCTATCAACGATCAATGAGTCAACGAAGTTTTTCCTAGGGTGCAAACATCTAAGGGAAAATCCAATTACGACAATGAGAATTAAACAAATGATCTCATTTATTTGGTCAAAGAGAATTGAACCACCACTAGTTTACCTTTACGATAGGGAACCCTATGAGCCAGGTACAGAAGAAGAAAGAATGGACATCATAAAACAACATCATGGGACAAACGCCACGGGACATTTTGGAGTAAGAAAAACTCTTGACCGTGTAAAGCCTGTTGCTACCTGGCCCAACCTACAAAGAGACATTGAAGACTACATCCGTAAATGCGACACGTGCTAGAGGATCAAGCTCGTGCGAACACAACCACGAGTAGAAGCGATAATCACGGATACACCGGAGAAGCCAAATGAAAAAATTGCCTTGGATCTTGCGGGGCCACTGCCTGAACCGTATGATGGACACAAGTACATCCTCGCTGTACAAGATCAGCTGACGAAATATGTTACGCTGATTCCTTTAAAATCCCAGGACGCCCTATCCACCGTAGCAGCATTGGTTAACGATTCCATCGACATTCATGGAGCTCCAAAAATTATCTTAACCGATGGTGGACGAAACTTTATAAGCCAGACGTTCAAACACCTGGAAAAACTCTTCAAAATTTCATACAGGACAACAACATTCCATCCTCAAAATAATGGAAGCCTTAAACAAGCACATGGTCCAATTAAAGAGCAAATCAAAGCATTGATCTACGACAATCGAGAAGATTGGGATAAAAAATTGAAGTTTGTTTCCATGGCTTACAACACAGCAAAACATGAAGGAACAGGATTAACACCATTTGAAATGCAATTCGGGAGGAAACCTAGCATCCCGAATAACCTTCCAGTGCAGAAGTCGAACGTAACGAACGACCAATACTTTAAAGGACTGCGGACTGATCATGAACGTATCGTAAAAAGAGGACGCGATAATTTAATTGCAGCTAAAGAACGCTATAAGGCAGTTCAGAATGCTCGCATACACCGTCCCGTGCCCATTTTTGCAAAGGGCGACGAAGTCCTCGTTGCTCAAGAGAAAGACAAGACACCCCTTGCCCCGAAGTGGGAAGGACCAGCCATTATTTTGGAACAAACATCAGACGTCAACTACGAGTGTAGTTGTGTCTCGTAACGTGTGTTACATCCGACGAATTAAGGGTGGAACCACTCGAAGGCACCGTATATATGGAAAACCTGGGAAGTGCCGTAATCTACCATCAAACCTGGACAGTAGTCAACTACGTCGACATCACCGAAATAAATCTACACCTGAATGAGCTGGATATGACTTCGATATCTTTGTCAAGAATCTGCAATGGACCCAAACAAAAATGGACTTCCGCCGAATCTGCATGAATCGAAATACTTCGACAAAGGTTGAATAGAATAGAATCAAGAAGATCTAGACTAATGACCATAATTGATTATATACCTAGTCTCAAAAGAGGTGTTTTCAATTTTATCGGCGACATTAGTAAAATTTTGTTTGGAACTTTAGGGAATTCAGATGCTAAATATTATAACGAGGAGATTGATAACCTTCATACTGACAATAAGAAAATGAGTACTTTAATTCAAAACCAAACCGTGATAGCTAAAGGCATGACATCAACACTTTCCAAAGCTATGGAGAAAATGCGCGCCGAAAGTCAACAATTATCGAACTCTTATGAAAAACTAAATTTTGCGGTAGCTGATAATACTAGATATAAAAATTAGCGCACAAGTAACTTTTCTAGAAACCCTTAGAGACTTATACAGTGAATGTATCATCAATGTTTTAAATGCAGTGAACGATGGTAAATAAAGGATAATCGATCCGCAAATTTTGAATACTGCTGACGTGGTCAGAGCACTAAAAACATTTCGGTCGCAAACCTCATCCAGTAATACTCCTGCCGTACCTCTAGAAGAATCTGCCTTCGTGACAATTATTGAAATTAGCGACGTAAGCGTCATGTTAAAGGCTAATTGTTTTACTTATATATTTAAGGTACCAGTAATAGAAAACAATCTACTTGACGTCTTCCGTATTGTCCCCATCCCTAAGCAGAAAAGCACTTCAACTACATTTTACTATGTGAATCCACCGGATACGGTTGCACGGCAATTGTTTTCTTGTATTTTACGATGAGGTGCGGATTATGTGGATGCTTATTTAATTTATTTACCAAAGCATTTAAAGCTACTTGCTCTCCATGTATCAACGTGTACAATAATTGTTTTCATCAAAACAACGAACATGTAGACTACAATGTTAATTACGTTACGGTTATTGTGAAACCAACAGGTCGTCGGCGATCCACCAGCCTCAAGGCTTAAAAGATAATTCATCTTGTTTTATGAATTTTCTTAAATAAGGGGGGAGGTGTAATGAGATCCTCTATTTTGTTCTTGGTCGTTCTTCTCCCTATTTTCTTCCTACGATCCATACTACTGATACATATGTGCAAGTGGCCTTTCACCAAATGTATAGCGTCCGTGTACCTACATATATCACGCATGAGTTTCGACACTCTTGGGAAACCTATGATGAAGGCCCTCCTTGATTCGCCTGGATCTTCATGAGCAGCACATTCACGTCCGGCCAGTCGTATTAGGAACGCCTTAACTTTTCATTCGGCAATATGCTTTCTCAAGTTCTTATGAAACCGATGGCCAACATTTCTAACGTCACGTCAGCCCTTCCTCCCACCATCTCGACTTTCCCACACTCCATCACTATAAATTACCTTCGTTCTAAGCTAAGGTTGTCAGTAAGTCTCCGATTACTGTACAACGCTGAATCTCTGTCCATCAATTATTTGAATAAGTTCGTCTCAAGTAGCTCAATTCGTGTTAACCGAGTTATTCCATCCTACAACCGAGTTCTGAAGCGAGTCAGCCACTCCCTTCCTCACAAATTATAATGAAAGTGTCCATCCCGACATCACAATACCTATACTTACATGTATATTTCGGGGACATTCACGAGTCTCCGAACTGATATCCAACAGATATATGTATATTCGTGTTGACTCTGACACAATTGTCCTAGAAATGAGGAATATTGTTATATCTATTGAGACGTATAGGTCCGTCTCAGGGTGATACCCCCCACTACTAATTCAAACAAACCGACCCACGAGGAGAAGAGGGGAGGGGGAATAATAAATCACACAAAGTCAAGTGGGCAGGTACGACCGTCAAGGTCACAAAACAATAAGCGGAACGAAAGACGAGAGAGAGAAGAAAAAACAGAAAAGAATGAAAACAGTCGAAGGTATACAAAGTTCGAGAAAAACAGAAAATAAACAAAAACAGTAGAACGACAGGTAAAAAGTAAGGGAAGGGGAAAAGTCGTTGGAAAGAAAACAGAGAAAGTAACAAAAAAAAGGAAGCATAAATCTATTTAAATATAAAAAAGTTAACAATAAAGGGGATGATGGGTCATTGGCAAGGGAAGGGGAACAATAAACAATAAAATATGGGTATAAAAGAGGAGGAAAGTTGGAGGAACGTCACTTCTTCTCCAACTTCTTTGTGTGGATCAATTAGTACTGCTCAGCAGAGTACCACCTTCTAGGAGGGGAAAAGCTGAATGAGGGGAGCCTTGAAAAACAAGAAAAGAAAGAATTCACTAGCATAGAGTTAGATTTTTTATGTGGATTAAACAGTACCGCTCAGCAGAGTACCACCTTCTAGGAGGGGAAAAGCCGAACGAGGGGACCCTTAAGAAACTTAAAAAAATTTAGGACGAAGTTTTTTTATCAAGAAATACGGAAACAGAACCCGGGATAGAATAAGAAAAAGAAGCACTAAAAAACATTAAAAATAATCGAAGGAGGAATTAATTACGAAAGGAGAGATGGAAAATTAGTATTAGGAGAATAGAAAGTGCGAGGAGGTATCCGTAATACCAAGCGATAATACGCACACACTAACAAACACCTGTAAAACACGAAATGTCGGCAAGGGCTCCCGAAAGTATCAGGAGAACCTGAAGGTCAGAGAGGCACCGAAATTCGAAACACCACACCGACACAACACACATCACAAGCGGTACATTATCGTAAGCGGGTACGTGGCGTCATCCGACGGCGTCAGCTACAGTTAGAGTAATCGATTACTGACGCGCGATAATCGATTACGCTCACGGGGAGTAATTACAAGAGAGCGCGCCGTAGCGCGACAATCGAAAGCGCGCCGCGATCCACCGCGCCGGGAATCGATAGAGTGGGGGCACCCAGGGACGGCGGGTAGCACGAGAGCGCGCTCGGCACCGCGCGCAACGAGCGATAGTAGAAAGGGAGTGGATAGCAGGCCGTACCGAGATAGAGCGCGCTACGATCGATACCACTACAGGGAAAGTGGACCGCGATAGACAGCGCCACGCGCAACCTAGGGAAAGGCGCCCGTCAGACTCCTCGCGCCGTAGGCGAGAGCGCCCCGTAACTTACGTACGCCGCGAGCGCCAATACATGTAGGGAAAGGGGAAGAACAGTGCAAACCTCTGGTAAAGCGATTGCGTACAAACATATTTACCATCCGAGCGATCCATTACTCGAGTATTATACCGACCGAGACACGATATACATAATACACTTTAGAAACACAAACAACAGATCACACCTGTACACAGAAAGCTTCTAACATTATATCCAGTCAAAAATATTGAATAAATGCCATTTTATTAACAAATACCTCCAAAGCAAAGAGTTTAAATGAATTTCTTCCCTGATCGAGTCCCGAACAAATAAAATTTATTGTAACAAATTCCGACCCGTTACATTTGGCGCCCAACGTGGGGCACGATCATAAGAAAGAAAAACTGATAGGAGGTAAGAATAATAATAAAATGGCACAACAAAACAACGAAACTTCCTTTCACTGGGAATTAACGACGGCGGATGGGTTAATAGAAGAGGCTCTGCGAAGAGATCGGCAGAATATTGGGCGACAATCAGAGATAGGACCAGCACCGACAACGAACGAAGAAACTTTTGAGATCAGTCAAAATAGAGGCAATACCGAGGTAATCATTGAGGACAATGAAACGGAGCACAGCGCAACCACTTTGGCTCTCATTAAAGCCATGAACAGTATACGCAACGAGCAGCGTAGGGAACACCTCACCACCCAGGCGGAAATCAAGCAACAAGATGATCAGTGCATCATAAGGACACGCCAGCTGAACGAGGAAATCAACAAAAAAATCGCAAACGATATGAACAAAATCGAGGAACGCACCGAACGGAAAATCGTGATTGCCCAGAAAATGATCGAGCAGAATCACGAACAAACTCAGAAGGAAAACAACGAAAAAATTGAAGATTTTGATACGCGGATGGAAGCCATGAAACGGACAATATCCCATCTCCTTCATTCATCGAAGGACGTCGGAGAAGTTGTCACGGATCATTCCAAGCGTATTACGGAATGCGAGAGAAACAACCAAGCACGAAACTCAAATACCATAGTCAACACGACATGGGGAACGGGATTGAACGTAAGCCAGGCATATGCGGCGAAACAAAAACCATCCACATACAATGGCGACGGCAGAGAACGGCCAATACGCTTCCTGAAAGATTTTAAGGAATTCTGGCGAATTACTGGTACCACGGACCTCCACTACCTGGTCAGCCAGTCATTACGTGACACGGCTAAAGATTGTTGGAGGATCGTTGAGGATAGGTTCCAGACAATAAAATAATTTGAAGAAAAGTTCCGGGCGCGGTACTGGAGTCAAGAGATCCAGGACAAAATCCGCCGGAATCTCGAGTTCGGGGCGTACGAATGGGACGGGCACGAAATGACCCGGACCGAATACGCAACCCGAATATTTGGGAATGCGAAAGATTTAAGTGAAGGGGCAGCAGAGGAGCAAATCATCCGAAAACTGGCCAATCACTTTGACGAATCCATCCGAATGGCAGTACGAGTCGGCGGCATAAAAAACATTGATGCCTTCCTGGAACTTTTGGAGAGCATGGACGGAGCGGGACCTCTGAATGTAAGAAGATCCTTTCCACGGGGGCATGAGACCAGCAATCCAAACTAGCAGCCAAACAACCAGTGGAAAAATCAAAGGTTTGGCACATGCGGGGCACCCCGCCCAACGGGGACAAAGCAGCAATGGAGACCGGAATATCCCAGGTATTGTGGACCACCTCAACCACTCCAAGCTCGCCAACCAGGGAACAACGGATTCAATAACGCAACAACCAGAACGTTTTGGCCACAAAGATCCGGGGAGGTCAGACCTCCTTTGAACGCTAACGCACCGGCTTGGAACCCAAGGCAACACGGAGGAGTGGCGAACGGCAATCCGCCACCTAATGAACAACCGGAGCAACAGGCATCGCCAACACAAATTGGGCAACCCGCCGGACAACAACAGAACCAGGGAAACTACTGAACGTTGCGCCCGAATCGATGGCAATCACCACAGCGAATAAAACATCACGAGGCGCAACCGAAGATGAGGTAACCCAAGAAGCAATGGAAGAAGCACGGGAGAGAAGAAAAAGAAACATGAAAAAAAGGGAGCGAAAGAAGCGGAAAAGAAGCAAAGTTGGGGAACAGGAGCAACCCGACAGACTAGGAATGATAAGCATTCCAGGAACGGAGCATGGACAAAGGACAACACAAACGATACCGGAGGAAAATACAAATAAGCAACGCTGCATCGAAGAGATCATTACGGAGAGGATTTCAACAGAGGAAGGTGAAAAAGCAAAGAAAAATAGGACAGAAGACAGGACAAAAATATACGAGCACCCCAGATAATTTCTGATGGAGAACCCAGGGCGAGGTGAAGGAGCAAAAAGGATCCACCTGAAATGCCCAACACTACCGATCAACATAGAAGGGGTCACAGTAGAAATTCTGGTCGACAGCGGTGAGTGTCTTTTTTTCCGACACCAGGAGAACTTTTAGAACTGTCCGAGAATACCGGTAACAAGCACTGAAGCGGTAGGAGCATTCGGCGGCAAGTCAGGAAGGATCAAACAACAAATCATGGTAGAAGCAAAAATATATCAAGCAAGAGGAAGCCTACAGATGCTCATTATACCGAAAATGAGCAGAAACGCGATCCTTGGAATCGACGGGCTATTCGAACTACAGGTGGAGGTCGACGCAAGCAACGGGGTAATTACAATCATGGACGAGGTGGTCGCCGAGTTGGAAGAGGGGAGGTGGAGAGAGCAAAGAAGAAACCCCAACAAGCTACGAATAATCCACATCTCCACGGTAGAACTGCTGGATGACGGAATTACGAAAGCCGAGATACGGGACAAAATGCAAGAATGCCTGAATATAAAAGAGGAAGTGAGAAATGCATTCCAGGATTTAATACGGAACTACCAACACATCTTTAGCCGGAGACCTGGCAGGATGCAAGCGTACACTCATAACTTGGTTCTAAAAAATCCTGAACCGTACATGCACCGTTCATACCCAGTGCCAATTCAGTAGCGGGAACAAGTACAAAAAGAAATCCAAAGGATGCTCGAACACGGCGTCATAGAACGAGCGAAAAGCCGATTCATCAACCCATTAATAACCGTCATAAAGAAGGATGGGTTGATTCGGTTGTGTCTGGATGCACGACAATTAAACGCATTTTTAGTCGAAGACCACGACACCGCGCCTCCAACCGAGGAGATCTTCCAACGATGTGGAGGAGCACGAGTCATGTCCAGCCTGGATATGATTAGCAGTTTTTGGCAGATCCCGTTGGCAGTCGAATCCAGACAATATACAGCTTTCCAGCACGAGGGAAAATGCTATCCGTTCACAGTAACACCCTTCGGACTAAAAACGAGCACAGCAAGTTTGATCAGAGGACTAGACATCGTCCTGCAAAATCTGGGGGACTCAGTCATCAACTTCGTCGATGATCTGCTGTGTGTATCGAAAGATGAACAACAACACCTGACCCATTTGCAACAACTATTCGAACGGATTAGTCTAAACAACATGACACTAAATTTCAAGAAATCTAGATTTTTCCAGCAAGACGTGACATTCCTGGGTCACGTATTGACAACGTCTGGAATAAAACTACAACCAATGAAAATCAAGTCAATCCAGGAATAACCACGGCCCAAGAACATTAATTCTTCGGGGATTTTTGGGACTGATAAACTTTTATAGTAAATTCACAGAGAAGCATGCGAAGGAAACCGTACCTCTTCTGGGCCTGCTAAAAAAGGGACAAGAATGGAAATGGGGGAAAAGGAAGAAAAAGCGTTTATAAAAATCAAGCAGTTATTTTTCGAAACGGTCATGTTGAGACACGTTGAACCGACTCAGGGATATACACTTGCCACCGACGCAAGTGAGTATGCGATCGGAGCCGTTTTGAGTCAAGAAAGGAGTAACAGTGAAGTCGGTATCATTTCGTTCGCCAGCCGAACACTGAAAGGAGGCGAAATCGAATACACCACCACGGAAAAGGAAATGCTGGCCATCGCATGGGCGCTAAAGAAATTCCGGACATACTTACTCGACGCGAAAATAAGGATCAGAACGGACCATAAAGCACTTACCTTCCTGAAAACGTGTCGGTTCGTGGGGGACCGAATGCTGAGATGGGCACTGCTCATACAAGACTACGACATTAAAATCGAGCATTGGCCAGGAAAACAAAACACAGTGGCCGATGCACTCAGCAGAACAAAAGACAACACGAGCAACACCCCTGGGAAAGTTGTCTTGACCGCCATACTCGCCAGGAAGCCAGACAACGATGTCAAGCAAAGATTTAAAAAGATTGGAAAGATACAAAGGAACCAGGAAAATCTACGACTAATATGGGAAAACTGCAAGGAAGACAGGCATCGAAATCGAAACACCACACCGACACAACACACATCACAAGCGGTACATTATCGTAAGCGGGTACACCACCATGGAAAAGGAAATGCTGGCCATCGCATGGGCGCTACAGAAATTCCGGACATACTTACTCGGCGCGAAAATAAGGATCAGAACGGACCATAAAGCACTTACCTTCCTGAAAACGTGTCGATTCGTGGGGGACCGAATGCTGAGATGGGCACTGCTCATACAAGACTACGACATTAAAATCGAGCATTGGCCAGGAAAACAAAACACAGTGACCGATGCACTCAGCAGAACAAAAGACAACACGAGCAACACCCCTGGGAAAGTCGTCTTGACCGCCATACTCGCCAGGAAGCCAGACAACGATGTCAAGCAAATATTCAAAAAGATTGGAAAGATACAAAGGAACCAGGAAAATCTACGACTAATACGGGAAAACTGCAAGGACGTCACTATGCAAGAAGACGGGAAGAAGAAGTACCGGATCAACGATGAATGCCTCCAAAAATATGATAGAGCTGGCAGATGGAAGGTCGTATTGCCCGAAGAACTACTAAGGGCATTTGTAGTAGAATGTTATGAATTATATGATCATCAGGGAGCACGAAAAACCTTCCACCTAATAAACGAAGACTTTACTTGTCCACAATTGGCGAAACGAGAGACAAGTGCCAAAGGGTCAAAGTAGCTGTACAAACCAACTATGCAGAGATGCAAAATATTCTCCCTGACGGCCCAAACGACTTAGTCTCCATAGACTTCTATGGACCACTGCCGAAGTCCGTAGGGGGGGTACAACACATCCTGGTTGCAATCGACGCTTTCACAAAATTCGTAAGATGGTACCCTCTAAAAAAGGCCAACACGGCGGCCACTATCAACCGGATATTCACAGATTACATCCCGAAGTACGGAAGGCCAAAAAGGATTCAATTTGACCACGGAACACAATTTACGTCAAAAATCTGGTTAAAACGATTAGAAGACGAGAATATGCAAGGAGTGTTTTCCTCGATTCGACATCCACAGGGGAATATCGTGGAAAGAGTTAACCGAGAATAAGGCCGATTCTTCCGAACATTCCTAGAGGAGAAGCATTCTGGGGGGTATCGGTAGGTACCCGTGATCCAGGACTGTATCAACGAGACGTAGCATGAAACTACGGAAATCACATCGGCTGACTACAACTACGAAAGAAACCATACCGAATATGGCGTGAATAGGTACTGGCACTAAAACAAGACCAGGAGGACGAACTTACCAACGAACAAAAAATCGAGCTAGTACGAGAAAGAATAAGGAAAAAGGGCTAAAACGAGCCGAGAGATTCAACACAACCCACACCACAACTACCTTTGAAAAAGGGGAAATGGTCCTCGTACGGGCGTTAAATGTGTCGGATCCCGGTAAACAAAAAACTGCAAAATTCATGCCCCTCTATGAGGGACCATATAAAATAAAAAAATGTGCTGGACAAGCCACTTTTCTATTGGAAGACCCAAAAACAAAAAGGGAACGGGGGAAGTTCCATTCGAGCATGTTAAAACGTTATCTGACGGCGACTCGAGAAAAAGAGAGAATAAAAATTCCATACACACGACCATCTCGAAGATCGAATAATTAATGCCGAAAGTCTGGAAGGGGTATATAAGGAAGCCCGCGAAATCGAAAATTCCTTACCAAAGTCAGCATGAGAGGAGATAAGAAAGATCCACGTACAGAAAAACGGCGGCGATTACGAAACAGAAATGGCCGACGGAAAAGACAGATACGCGCAGAAATTCGAAAAGGAAACGGAATGGGCCAATCAACGGACAAGGATAAAAGAAATAAAATCACCGAGGAAATGATACATAACGAGAACGAGGCACAACAAGTCGGCACGAGCGAGATAAACAAACGCGGCGAATTCGACTTATTCGAGGTGACGGACGAAAACATTAAAGGATGGCACCCCGGAACGTCGCTCGAAGATTAGAAGGAGGGGGTAAAGGACATCGAAAAATCAAGAAAACTCATCAGTCAACAGTCAACCATCTGAGATCAACGATGTACAGGAATCGCGACGTATCGAGCTTACAAGGGACTTTCAGAGGCGTTACGATCTCAGGTGTAACCACCAGGAATGAAATCTTTTTGCATTTAAACGCACGAGATGAACAAGAAGCGGCTATTATCCGGGCGTGGCGGAGGATGAGCCCCAACGAACCCGGAATCCAGCATCTCCTGGACAAAGAAACATTTCCGGGTGCGGCCATCCTCTATCGCCACGCCGAAGAATTTCACCGGGCATGGGTCGTCAAGAGGAAAGAAGATGGGGAGCGCATCGTGTGGCTGGGAGATTGGGGGAGCACGGTGTACGCTAAATTAGAGGAGAGTTACACCGCCCCCGAGATGGCCTATATCCACCAATACCAGGCCATTCCAGCGACACATAGGATCCTGGTGCCAATGGCCGAACACTGGACGGAGGAAGACGTTTTTTACGCACGAGAGATTGCCCGAGACACCACCTGGACAGCACATATATGGGGTAAGCCTTCAGCGATGGGCCTTGTCCTCGTCAAGTTATATCTCGAGGACGAGGGCCCAAATAAGGGTCGCTGCTTGGCAGACCTGTTCGTCGAATCCAGAATGGCCCGAAGGACAGAGGAGCCCAATCCACCCGACATCGTTAGTAAAGGGTGTCGACACGGCGATATATTTTATCACCGAGAGGCTCTACGGAGATGGGTGGTGGACGGGAACGACGACATCGAGTTCAGCACCCCGGCCTACGCCCACACCACAACCGACAACGAGAACAACAACACCGACGAAGAAGGGGGGGAGGACAACAACGACGAAGACGACAACAACAAAGACGCCGCAACAATGATAAACGACGAGTACGATAGCGAGGAGGAACAATTTTGGAAGGACATCGGCTTATACGACAACCGGGGCGAACAAACGGACAGCGACGACGGCAATACTTTAGTCTCGCTGTAAACAATAAAGTCACGAAAACAAACTCCAATTTATGTTTTAAAATTATTTTGCAAGCGACCCCTGAAGGACAGCGGTCCACCGAGAAATGCGAGCGAAACATAAAATAAGGGAGGGGGTAATAATAAAGATAAGCGCGACAGCAGAAAAGGGAGAAGCAGCCGTAGAGACGTTAGTAAGGCAGGAAAGATTTTGTTTTTTTTTGTTTTGTTTTTGTTTTTTATTCTTCCAAGATTTGGATGCCGCAAGGGCAATTCAAATCGGAAAAGAATCAAAAAGGGGGACAATGAGACGTATAGGTCCGTCTCAGGGTGATACCCCCCACCACTAATTCAAACAAACCGACCGATGAGGAGAAGAGGGGAGGGGGAATAATAAATCACACAAAGTTAAGTGGGCAGGTACGACCTTTAAGGTCACAAAGCAATAAGCGGGAGGAAAGACGGGAGAGAGAAGAAAAAAAGAAAATAATAAAAACAGTCGAAGGTATAAAAAGTTAGAGAGAAAAAGAAAAACAGAAAATAAACAAAAACAGTAGAACGACAGGTAAAAAGTGAGGGAAGGGGAAAAGTCGTTGGAAAGAGAACAGAGAAAGTAACAAAAACAACAAAGGAAGCATAAATTTATGTAAATATAAAAAAAGTTAACAATAAAGGGGATGATGGGTAATTGGCAAGGGAAGGGGAACAATAAACAATAAAATATGGGTAGAAAAGAGGAGGAAAGTTGGAGAAACGTCACTTCTCCTCCTACTTCTTTGTGTGGATCAAACAGTACCGCTCAGCAGAGTACCACCTTCTAGGAGGGCAAAAGCTGAATGAGGGGAGCCTTCAAAAACAAGAAAAGAAAGAAGTCACTAGCATAGAGTTAGATTTTTTATGTGGATTAAACAGTACCGCTCAGCAGAGTACCACCTTCTAGGAGGGGAAAAGCTAAAAGAGGGGACCCTTAAGAAACTTTAAAAAATTTAGGACGGAGTTTTTTATCAAGAAATACGGAAACAGAACCGGGGATAGAATAAGAAATAGGAGCACTAAAAAACATTAAAAATAAAGGAAGGAGGAATTAATTACGAAAGGAGAGATAGAAAATTAGTATTAGGAGAAAGTGCGAGGAGGTATCCGTAATACCAGGCGATAATAAACACACTTACAAACACCTGTAAAACACGAAATATCTGCAAGGGCTCCCGAAAGTATCAGGAGAACCTGAAGGTCAGACAGACATCGAAATCGAAACACCACACCGACACAACACACATCACAAGCGGTACATTATCGTAAGCGGGTACGTGGCGCCATCCGACGGCATCCGCTACAGTTAGAGTAAACGATTACCGACGCGCGATAATCGATTACGCTCACGGGGAGTAATTACAAGAGAGCGCGCCGTAGCGCGTCAATCGAAAGCGCGCCGCGATCCACCGCGTCGGGAATCAATAGAGTGGGGGGACCCAGGGACGGCGGGTAGCACGAGGATAGCAGGCCGTACCGCGACAGAGCGCGCTACGATCGATACCACTAGGGAAAGTGGACCGCGATAGACAGCGCCACGCGCAACCTAGGGAAAGGCGCCCGGCAGACTCCTCGCGCTGTAGGCGAGAGCGCCCCGTAACTTACGCAAGCCGCGAGCGCCAATACATGTAGGGGAAGGGGAAAAAAAGTACAAACCTCTGGTAAAGCGATTGCATACAAACATATTTACCATCCGAGCGAATCCATTACTCGAGTATTATACCGACCGAGACACGATATACAAAATACACTTTAGAAACACAAACAACAGATCACACCTGTACACAGAAAGCTTTTAACATTACATCGAGTCAAAAATATTGAATAAATTCCATTTTATTAACAAATACCTGCAAAACAAAGAGTTTAAATTAATTTCTTCCCTGATCGAGTCCCGAACAAATAAAATGTATTGTAACAAATTCCGACCCGTTACACTATATTAAGTATACATTGAGGACGCGAGGGTTCTCGAATAATCCGCGAAACTATTCCCAAGCGGTCAGCATCATCGCGAGTTTTCTCACAGACCTCGGAGCGTCGGTCACCAGCTAGTCAGCACATTCTGCCGAAAACGAAAAATATTCAATTCATTGCTCATGAACAATTCGAGAAAAGTACAGAAAAGTACAATGCTAATATTCGGTTACATGGGGCCCTATCTCGAGAGCGAGGGTAATGATGCCAATCCCTTTCCCTCTTTGTCTCAGAGACAAAGAGGGTGATGGTACATATTGCGCTCCGGGAGCTGGGCAGTTAGATCCGTCCGGTCTGTCCAAAATCGCGCATCGCAGAGTCGACGCTCTGTAAACCGGTACATTTAATTCATTTTATATTATTTTCGAGTTTACCCCGGTGTCTCCAATAGTGTAACTTCTAAGGCTCTAAAACCGGCATTAATTGTTTAAATAAAAATGAAAATAAACGGTAACACAACAAGTCAAACACTGCAACGAATAACTTACGAAACTTAGATTATTGTCTATATTGAATGTCACTCAGTTTATTTACGTGTCAGATACACAAATGTTTATATCACCTTTGATTTCTTAGCGCTATTAAATTACGTAAAATACGACGACAGCGCAAAAAGTGGAATATTTTTTCAGCAAATAATTAAAATATATTTGCGTCTCGTTCGTGCGTGTAAACACGCAACAAACAAATCATCGCAGAGCATTTCTTCCTCTCTATCTTCCTCGCGCTCGCATAAAATGCATACCTGACCAAAGTTGGACAAATCTCAGAGCGCTTTTTTACGAGGCTTGGGAAAACTGGCGCACGAACACGTCGCATCCGCTGACTCGCCGTAATCTGGCAGGATAGTGACCGCACGATCATCCCGGTGCCTAGTGTTCGGACGTCGGTTTCCCTCGACCTTGACATTTTTATTCGCGGCTCGCCGCCAATCGCCGTAACCGGGCAGAGGTGGAGCCAGACGTAGCGAGTCGGCCATGCCGTAATTTGGCGCGACCTAGACTTGCTCAGCGAACTAAGTTGAATTCTACATTAATCTATACATATGCATTAGACGAATAGGTTCCCTGATACATTCGCTCAGCAAATAAAATATCATATCAGTCCGAAATCGGACGAATCTCCTGGGTATTTCCCAAGGAATTCGGAAGGTTTTCCGCCCGAACACGCCACACCCGCCGACCCGCCGTAATGCGGTAGGACAGCGACTGGCACGGTCACAGCGTTGCCTAGTTTTCGGAAGTCGGCTTCTGTTATTCTCAACATCTCTTCTCGCGGCTGGCCATTAATCATCGTAACCGGACGGACGTAGAGCCAGACGTAGTCAGTCGACGATTCCGTAACCTGGCACGTCTTGGACTCACTCAGCGGTTCAAATGATTATAATATCTATATATGTATTTATTGCGAAGCGAACATATCCCTTATAATATTAGTCCAGTCCTCGTAGTTCCCGATTGCTCCCAAAAACATCGGCATCGCCGGGCCATCGCATTCTCACGAGCACCGGGTACGCGTCTGGGGCATCGACAGGTCGGGCCGAGCTGGAACATCTTCGCGATTCCTGGACAAATTCGGTCACACGGTCAAGTACTTTCAACCCGCCGCTCTTTCTCTCCAAGTTAAGCACAATTTCATGCTACTTTTTCATTCGCTTGCCTGTCGCTTAATACGTCAAATTCTACACCAACCACTTTACCAAGCGCCTGTCCAAGTGAAATAGTTCCCATAGAAACTCAAATCCTAAAAGGTAAATTAAAAGATTATCAATTATCGATAAAAATGGGACCCACGACGTAATACTGGACAAATTCGGTCACGGCGTCAAGTAGTTTTAACCCGCTACGCACCGCCGCTCTTTCTCTCCAAGGTAAGCACAATTTCACGCTACTTTCTCATTCGCTTACCTATCGCGCAATGCATCAATTTCTACACCAACAACTTTACCAAGCGCCTATGCCACGTGGGCACATTACCGCTTAAACGTGGTGCTTTTCTTTTCGGAATGGTAACTTATCCTCGTATAAGTCATATTTCTTAATCGTATCTTCATTATAACCCGTTCGTTTGTGGCATTTCCCACCGAAACTGAACTTCTGAAAGTTAAATTAAAAGGTTATCAATTATCAATTCAAAATGAGACCAACGACGTAACACTGGAGAGATCTGGTGTTACGTCGTTGTTCCCATTTTTAATTGATAATAACTTACCTTTCAGGATTTGAGTTTCGAGGGGAAATGTACCACAAAAAAAGCGCCACGTTTAAGCGGGAATGTGCTCACTTGGGATCGGCGCTTGGTAAAGTCGTCGGTGTCGAAATTGACGCATTGCGCGACAGGTACGCGAACAAGAAAGTAGCGTGAAATTGTGCTTACATTGGAGAGAAAGAGCGGCAGTGCGTAGCGGGTCAAAACTACTCGACCGTGTGACCGAATTTGTCCAGGAATGGCCAAGATGTTCCAGCTCGGCCCGACCTGTCGTTGCCCAGACGGGTACCTGGTCCTCGTGCGAATGCGATGGGCAGGGGAGGCCGATATATTTGGGAGCAGTCGGGGACTACGAGGACTCGCCTATTATTATGAGGGGTATATTGCCTTTGCAATATAAATATACATATACAGATTTTCTAATTATTTGCACCGCTAAGTGAGTTCATGACGTGCCAGGTTACGGCACCGTCGACTCACTACGTCTGGCTCCACCTCCGCCCGGTTACAGCGATTGGCGGCAAGCCGCGAGAACAAATGTTGAGAATAACGGAAGCCGACGCCCGATCACTAGGCACCGGTGTGATCGTGCCAGTCGCTGACCTACCGAATTACGGCGGGTCGGCGGGTGTGGCGAGTTCGCGCGGAAAACCTTCCGAATTCCTTGGGAAATACCCTGGGGATACGTCCAATTTTGGACGGATATGGTATTTTATTTGCTCAGCGAATGTATCGGGAAACGTATTCGTCTAATGCATATGTACAGATTTTTATGGAATTAATTTTGGTTCGCTGAGCGCGGCTAGCGCGCGTCAGATTACGGCACCGCCGACTCGCTACGTCTGGCTCCACCTCCGCCCGGTAACGGCGATTGGCGGCCAGCCGCGAATACAAATGTCAAGGTCGAGGGAAACCGACGTTCGAACACTAGGCACCGGGTTAACCGTGCCAGTCGCTAACCTGCCTGATTACGGCGAGTCAGCAGATGTGGCGTGTTCGTGCGTCAACTTTCCCAAGACTCGTAAGAAAAACACTTCGAGATTTGTCCAATTTTGGACATGTATGATTTTATTGGTGAAACGAATACGTGCGTTGGGAAAAATGGCGTGAGCGAGAGGAAGAGAGAAAAAGAGAGAACGAAATGCACTACGATGATTTGTTCGTTGCACGTTTACACGCACGATCGAGACGCAAATATATTTTAATTATTTGCTCGAAAAATATTACACTTTTCACGTTGTCACCGTGTTTTGCGTAATTTAATAGCGCGAAGAAATGAAAGGTGATATAACCAATTGTGTATTTTACACGTAAATAAACGGCGTTACAATCAATAAAGACAATAATATAAGTTTCGTAAGTTATTCGTTGCAGTGTTTGTCTTGTTATGTTTCATTTTACTTTTATTTTTATTTAAATAATTAATAAAGGTTTTACAGAGACTTGAAGTGACGCTGTTGAAGAGCCCGGGGTAAACTCGAAAAAAATATAAGATAAAATAAATCTACTGGTTTTCAGAGTATCGACTCTGCGATGCGCGCTGTCGGAGAGACCGGACGGATCTCGCTGCCCAGCTCCCGGAGCGCTATATCTCCCCTCCTCTTTGTCTCTGAGACAAAGAGCTTGGCGTCATTACCTTCGCTCTCGAGCTCGGGCCCCATGTAACCGAATAATAGCACTGATGACGTTATTTTTCTCGAGTTGTGCATGAGCAATGATATGAATATTTTTCGTTATCGGCAGGATGTGCTGACCACGTGGTGACCGAAGCTCCGAGGAGGTCTGTGAGAAAACTCGCGATGGAGCTGACTGCTTGGGAACAGTTTCGCGGGTTATTCGAGGACTCTCGCGTAACCAATATATACATAATATAGATATGACAATATTTCTTATTTCTAGGACCATTGCGTCGGGGTCCACACGAATATACATATATATGTTGGGTATAAGTTCGGAGACTCGTGAACGTCCCCAAAACATACATGTAAGTATAGGTATTATTATTATTATTTGTACTCCGGGGATTCTCTTCAATGTCTTAGGAGTTTACAAAGTATATATGTATATGTATATTTGTGCGTGTTACTTTGATGACTTATGTTCTCGAAGTATGCATGAGAGTAGATATGTGAGCGAGGCACGACCAAAAATACCGCTTCATCCCCCCAATCCCGGACGCCTAACACTAGGCCGCTTGATCGACACCTCCCGCGCGCGACTCACGGACGGCCGCTAGTTCCGCCGCGAGCGCGCAGAGGAAGAGCGCGCCCGAGTCTCGCGCAACTGGAGCCCGACACGATCGGGAATAAAAGGCGCGCCGTGAGACCCCGAAAATCAGCGACAAGCTTGCTAGAGCACAAGCTTAAAACTCAGGTATTATTACCACGCTCAAAGCACTCGGCGAGACAATCTCGCAGCTTTCCTCGTGTTATTTCCCTGACTGCATACCAATGCGTCAGACCAAATACAAACGCAATCAACAGGAGGCGCCACCAATAACCGAAATAACTTGGAAGCTTCTGCCACTGAATGAGTCAAGTTCCAGCCAACGTGGTTTCCTCACCCCACCGCCACTAGACACCCTCACCATTTGGAACGTTCGGGTACGGCGATATACTTCTCCTCGCTGGACAGCCGCTGGACCGCAACTGCTCTCCCCCAACTGCCTAGCTCTCCAAAAGGTACTGTGGGGACACAGGCTCACCGGTGCCCACGAACACATCGAGGAGTCCAAACCTCCGACGTAGCCAGACCATCGCTGACCGGCCAAGGAACTCAAACATCTTCGGGTAGCGAGTCGGAAACGCCTATCCCGCCATCGTACCTAAGGGCCTCCCCGACGAGGACGGAGCGGACACTCCACCTCTCGCCCTTCTGCCAAGCATTCGACGAACCATCACCCAGCGGTCACTCCTTTGGAGCGAATCGCCGAACGCCCCAGCTGCGGATTGTAACAACAACGCCACGATCAAGCTGTACATTGAATAAATAGAAGGAAAATTGAACATTCTTCCTGCCGAGCACGCCATTCCGCCGACCTACCCCAAGCGTGCGCAATCACCCGCTCCGACTGAGCGTCATATCGAATCAATATGTATTGATTATTGTATAGTATAGAGGACGTATATGTATGTGTGTGTGTGTGTGTGTGTGTGTGTGTGTGTGTGTGTGTGTGTGTGTGTGTGTGTGTGTGTGTGTGTGTGTGTGTGTGTGTGCATATATATATATATATATATATATATATATATATATATATATATAATAGAGTGTATAGATAGTCACTAAAGTTATTTCGAAGTCTAATGCCTTCGAAGTATGCATATGAGTATACGAATGGTACATGAGGACTCTGAGGTCATAGACTGTGTATATATACATATATTCTATACATACAAGTTATTATAGGAGGAACTCCGGGGACTCTCGTATATGTCCCTGAAGCGTGCAGGTACGTATATATGTATGTATATATAAGACATTATGCTATGGTACTTCAGGGACCCATGCGCGTGTCCCAGAAGTGTACAGGCAAACACATATGTACGTGTATATGAGGCTATTCATGAAGTTATTCCGAGCACCCATGTGCTCGTCCCTGAAGTTACGTGTGAGCTTAGCGGTAAAGTTATTATGGGAACTATTTGTCCCTGAAGTATACGGGTAGACATACGCGTACTAAATTTAAAGATATATTTACGAATATTATATATCGGGGTTTCTGAGTGAAATCGACCATATATGGGTCGTTCTGGTTCAAATGTAGCCCAAGAAAAATATAAATGTGCGCGTTTAGCGCGAGGAAAAATTCTTAATAATCATTACAATTCGTACCAGATATGAATATTTTGACGGCGAGAGTGCTAGGACGTAACAAATGTACGAAATGTAGACAATAATGTGTTCTATATCTTCGTTTCTATGGATCACCATAGTATTTTGCTTTTTCCAATCCCTTCGGGGGGATGAAAATTAAAAATAAAATTCTGGGAAAACTATTGACCAAAAACAAAGAGATACGAGTTTGGCGCTATGGACAAAAATGTAGCTGAGGGTTCAAGCTACAAATTATACCACCTTGACGAATTCGTGCGGTCAATAGTTTCCTGAGAATTTCATTTTTAATGTTCAACCCCCGATAGTGGTTGGAAAATAAAAATTCGAGGGTGGTTCATATAAACGAAAATAGAGAACAAATTATTCTCCACATTTCGTACATTTAAACTATACGCGAAAAAGCAATTGTTTTTGAGTGACTTAATAATTTTTTTTGTTGCTATTTCAATGTTGTTTTTGGGCATGAAGATATCATTGGAGAGTGATGATTAAATACTCAACCGACGCATCTTTTCAAGGGAGTAGTGGTAATGGGCTGGTTCTAACCCAGGGATCTCAGGAGGGAGCGGGGCGGGGGAGTCGAGCGCGGGAAGCTGGGGTATGCATGGCGGTGGGGGGGGGGGGGGGGATCCTGCATGCGGCAGCCGAGTGCGGGGTTCCGGCGGAGGGAAAGGGAAGGGGTGTTAGAGAGTGGGGAGGCTAGTTTTTGGTGACGATGTCTTCCCGGCGATAGCTGGACCCGCGGGCGAGAGGGGGAAGCCGCTGTCGACTCTGTGGGGGAGGGGGCATCATAGAGTCGCGGGTCCTTGAAAACCCATAAAATCCGATAATTTATTATCAACATTATAGATGTAAGCGGAGCATTTTTGTCTAGACTAATCACATGAGTTTATATATATAAAAAAAACAACTTAGACAAATGTGCGGGATCTCAGGGGGGAGCGGGGCGGGGGGCCCCAGCGCGGGGCAGCCAAGTGCGGGGGTACGGCGGAGGGGAGGGGGGTCGCCGGGCGCGTGTGACGTCACAGGGGGGCCTCTGTGGAGGGGGGCCATGTGATCTGTCAAGCGACTAGCGGGAGGGAGAAGCCGGCGGCGATGAGTATTTTGCGTGTGTGTGTGTGTGTGTATGTGTGGAACGACCGGGGGGAGGGGGGGGGGGTAAAAAGAATGCTTCGAATTAAATGACAATAAAACAATAGTTTATTAATAATTAAATTGAACAATGGCCTTGCATAATATATATTATACATAAAATCTTTGGTGTGTGTGTGTGTGTGTGTGTGTGTGTGTGTGTGTGTGTGTGTTTGGCTGGTTTTCATTGTTTCAAATTATTTTATTTTGAATATTCGCAGCGGATACGTTATCCTGGAACATAACAAATCATGAATCTTATTAACATCTAAAACATAATCATATTTTGAATCATACTAAAGATAATACGATCCATCGACCAAGTATAAGTTCAGGCAGGTGGGGCACGTGTCGCGCATTGAAACTTGGTGCGTCGGCCCGCCGCAGTTGTTACAAAATATTCCCTGGATGATGTTAAACCGTTCGCTGAAGTGGCCACATCTTTCAATTAGTTGATCAACCGTGCCCCGCATATCAAAGTATCACAGCACGCAAAATTTCGCCCGATCATTTTCGGTGAGATATTCGTAGTTCACACAGCCCATGACGCCCCAGTTCAATAGATTTATTCGCTGCTGGTCCACTATGATTTCACGCACATAATGGACTCCCTTATCTGAGGCATCACCCAATCCACTATCAAATGATTCCGTATCACTGTCCATCTCGGCCAGTTCCATGTCGTCATGTGCAAGCACTTCAATGTCCGCGCACTCATCATCGTCATCATCGGCGATATCAATAACGCCTTCGTCTACCCCAACTTCCACTTCGTCGTCATGGGCGATATTCACGACAACCTCCATCTCATCATCGACGAGATCGATCACTTCAATTTGGTTCGACATTTTTCTTAACTGATTTTCCGTTTTCCGACTCTTCCACAAGGACACCTCGGAGGTTGAAGACAGGAATGGCGAAAACTGCTGTTCCGATCCTTCTTCGGATTTCGATTTTTGGATCCTCATAGGCTTATAGTAGGGTGGGGGCTTATTGTAGAAAAAAAGCCTTGCAAGATAGTGCATCCTGGCCAGGGGATAAACGAAAAGTTTTTTTTTCTTTAACTATACCTGTAGGGGTAGGCATCTGCTGTCCAGAAAAGTGTGCACTCATAGAGGTGAAAGCTGGCAAGGCTCGCCAATCATTGACTTTCGCGATCTCTACAGAACCGCGTCTAGGTCATGGAGACTGAACTGGCGTATTATAAAGAGCATCTTAGAGTTTTTAATATATATTGCCACGTGTTCCAGTATGTATGAAGTCCAGCCTGTCACGAATCACAGCGCTCTTCGCAGAGCAACATCAAACCTATTCAAGTGACACTTGAGACTATACAGTTTTTACCAAATCAGCCATATTCTAAAGACAATTTTTTTGTTCGTCGACGTTCAATGCCAGCCTCCGAGCATAGGGAAAATTTTGAAAAAATAACATTCCGCTCAAGTAATGTCTTGGCTATCCAAAACACATACGTAAACAGGGTATTTATTACATAACGATCAACTTTGTGGATCTGTGGCCGGAGAATTTTTTTTTTTATGCTTCGACCACTGATCCCACTGCATGCACCATTTGAGCATAGATGCACTCGCGGTCTAGAATACTCACAAAAATACTTTTCTTTTTTGCTCCCGTTGAACCCCGATCGGCTCGTTCTGCGTGTGTATTTATTTTTCATGCTTTCCACGTTAAAAGATATCAGCGTGATATTGAAAAACTCTGGTGGAGGTGATTCTATTACATTTTCCGAGCTAGAAGGGAACGACAAAAATATTTTCTGATGGGAGACCATTTTTAATCGTCGGCAGCGCTCAAAAGTGGCCACACTTTGAATGAAGCAGTGAGTTCACATATCTCTCTGGCAAGACTTTTCAACTCGTTAATATGGAGAACAACAATAAACCATCAGAAGAAATCTTGCACAACCAAGCCACGCTCTTAAGTTCGACCAACGACTATGCTGTGTGGGAAATACAGATCGTCGAGTTCATCGAAGTACTGAAATCGCAAAGCCGAATTAAGCGCCAACGATTATCAACTAAACATCAATAGTCATTGATAGGCCAAATACCGAATCTGGAAGGATTGAAGTATTTCATGTACAGGCATTCTATATGCATGGGTGCAGGACACAGCGGTGATGGGTTAATGTGGCGAGAACTCGACTTGAACGCGTGATGGTCTATACTTTAACTTCTGCTCGATGAATTTCAACAACGTGGAAGTGGTTGAGCTTTACAAAAGATACGTAATCTTACAATAAATGTAAATAAGTATAAATCAATACGCGTTAAATGTTATATCTCATTGCCACGGAAAATAATGATTATGAGGGCTGCGATTAATGTACAATCAAGAGATAATGCACGTTTCGCATGGGTGACAGTTACAGCTTTATACCCAGCTGAACGAAACAGTGACCACGGATCTTCTTACATGCATTATTCAACGGTATTGAATCTATCGAATATTGGATTCCCAATAACTATAGGTCAAATTAAAAAAAAAAATTGTGCTTTAAAACAATTTATCCATTAATGTGTGTACCACCGAAGAAGACATTGCTCCGATACGCGTGGCTCAACATAAAAAGAAGAAAAGCATATCAATTTGCTATACATACAAGATACCGAAGATAACAATGTATGACATATCACATAGATAAAGAACCTGTCAAGCCTCGTGAGCGGAGATCAGAGACAACCATTAAAAAATATATGCATGCCATCGGTGTATGAAGTTAACACAATTACTATATCGTCATATGTGCTAGACGAATTAAACAACAATCTGTTATTTCGCCGGTGTCGGCATTACTTTAGATCAACGGATAAACTGCAATCACATGAGATCGATTATGGAGCAATAAAGCACTGCGCCATCCGACTATCAAATGATACTAATAAGTGGCGTCAAATCATCAACTCCAATCGGAAAGCAACACATCCATTCACTGTAAATGCCTACTTGGAGTGTTTTTTAAACTAATTATAGAGAGAAGATGAGAGTGTGCAAAGACTGATGCGAAGAACGTAGCAGAGGATATGTATCAATATCATGAAGTATTTACCATTGATTACCACATGTGTTCTTCATATGATGAATCGCTATCATAGTATCGATCACATCACAGCGCCGATTTCATATCATAGTTTGTGACAGAACTGGAAAAACTAGTGCTGTACATAAAATATATTTTCTACGAAAATTAATGCTCGTCATGAGTTTATTCTAATACCTTCACGCTATGGCAATAATTGTGCATTCAGTCATCATCAACTACTAGAGGTAGAAGTTGAATTACTCAAGATACAATGGCGTATGCCCCACATAATATTAGATGAGATCAATAAATTATCATTACATCGACCATTGGAAAGTGGGCGATACTTGAATGTGGGTTTTCGCTCTTGGGATATATACGACTTTCCATCACTTCAAAGCACAACGAAACATTCATGGACCGTAAAAGCTGCCTCCCAACTAGAGAAACCAAAATATGTAATTGGTGCGGTGCAGACTGGTAAAAAAGATAATGTATGGCAAAGGACATAATATTATTCATCGACTGCGAACTCACAAGTGCTAAACTTTATCTCAATTCAGGATTCTTTTCTCAAGATGACTCGAATATGGACTTCAAAAAAGTTTCGACATTTTGTTCAATAGGTACTCTCGATTTTGTAAATACCATTATGACTGCAATAGTGATCGTTCTTTACTAACCATCGCTGAGTCTTAATGTAACGACCCTCTCACGGTTAATGATTGATCGCATTAGAAATATGTAATTTGTGGCTGAATCATAAAGATTCATGCAAATAAAATAAATGTGACATTATGTACTTTTTATTCTCCTCACCCGTACTTAGTTATGTCAGCATCACCAGCTATCGGATTGTGCAACTGAAAACAATATTACTTTCGAATGTGAAACTCATTTTTTTTGTATGGAATTTGATTGAAAATAAATTAATATAATCGCCCAATGATAATCGAAGACATTCATCAGTATACGTTCGTTAGACGTTCGTGAGCCGTTTGTTGGAAGTTTGCGAGGCATTCGAAGATTTTCGATAGTCGTTCGTGAAACGTTCCAGAGACTTCCGAAGACATTCATACGATGTTCGAAGCCATTTAAGAGACGTTCGAAAACATTCACAAGGCGTTTGAAGAAACGCATGAGGGGTTCAAAAAGTTTCAAGAGCCTTTCTACGACGTTCATGAGACGTTTGAAGATGTTCGTGAGACATTTAAGAGACTTTCGAAAACGTTCACAAGACGTTTCAAGACATTTATGAGAGGTGCGAAGACCTTCGGAGACTTTTGAAGACGTTCAAGAGATCTGTGACGATATTTATAATACGTTTAAAGACATTGGTGAGGGATTCGAAGCCGTTTAAGAAACTTTAAAAGACATTTACAAGGGGTTTGAAGACGTTCGAGAAACTTTCGAATACGTTCAAGAGACTTTCGACGACATTCATAATACGTTTGAAGACATTCATGAGGGGTTCGAAGACGCTTAAGAGAGGCTTTCAAAGACATTCAAGAGGGGTTTGTCCAAAGACATTCATAATACGTTCGAAGACATTTAAGAGACTTTCGACGACATTCATAAGACGTTTGAAGAGGTGCATGCGGCCTTCAAAGAGTTTCAAGAGACTTTCTACGACGATCATGAGACGTTTGAAGATGTTCGTGAGATATTCAAAAAACTTTCGAAAACGTTCATAAGAAGTTTGAAGACATTCATGAGAGGTGCGAAGACCTTCCGTGACGTTCGAAGACATTCAAGAGATCTTTAACGATATTCATAATACGTTTGAGACATCGATGAGGGGGTTCGACGACGTTTTAGAGACTTTCAAAGACATTCACGAGGGGTTTGAAGACGTTCAAGAAACTTTCGAATACGTTCAAGAGACTTTCAACGACATTCATAATACGTTTGATTACATTCATGAGGGATTCGAAGACGCTTGAGAGACTTTCAAAGACGTTCACGAGCGGTTCGAAGACGTTTAAGAGACTTTCGACGGCGTACATAATATGTTTGAAGACATTCATGTGGGGTTCGAAGATGCTTAAGAGACTTTCAAAGACATTCACGAGAGGTGCGAAGATATTCAGAAACTTTCGAAGACATTCAAGAGTTCTTTGACAATATTCATAATACGTTTGAAGATATCGATGAGAGGATCGACGAGGTTTTAGAGACTTTCAAAGACATTCACGGAGGGTTTGAAGACGTTCAAGAAACTTTCGAATACGTTCAAGAGACTTTCGACGACATTCATAATACGTTTGATTACATTCATGAGGGATTCGAAGACGCTTGAGAGACTTTCAAAGACGTTCACGAGGGGTTCGAAGACGTTTAAGAGACTTTCGACGGCGTACATAATGTGTTTGAAGACATTCATGTGGGGTTCGAAGACGCTTAAGAGACTTTTAAAGACATTCACGAGAGGTGCGAAGACATTCAGAAACTTTCGAAGACATTCAAGAGTTCTTTGACAATATTCATAATACGTTTGAAGACATCGATGAGAGGATCGACGATGTTTTAGAGACTTTCAAAGACATTCACGAAGGGTTTGAAGGCGTTCGAGAACCTTTCGAACACGTTCAAGAGACTTTCGACGACATTCATAATACGTTTGAAGACATTCATGAGGGGTTTGAAGACGCTTGAGAGACATTCAAAGACCTTCACGAGAGGTGCGAAGACGTTCAAAAGACTTTCGAAGACATTCATGAGTTCTTTGACAATATTCATAATACGTTCGAAGACATCGATAACAGGATCGACGATGTTTTAGAGACTTTCAAAGACATTCACGGAGGGTTTGAAGACGTTCAAGAAACTTTCGAATACGTTCAAGAGACTTTCGGCCACATTCATAATACGTTTGAAGACATTACGGTACATAGAAGACAAATACATTCACGGGAGGTTTGAAGCCTCTTGAACGTCTTCAGAAGACGTTCATGAGGCTTCAAACCTCGCGTGAATGTATTTGAAAGTCTCTTGAGCGTCTTCGAACCCCACATGAATGTCTTCAAACGTATCATGAATGTCGTTGAAAGTCTCTTGAACGTCTTCGAACCTCTCGTGAAGGTCTTTGAAAGTCTCTCAAGCGTCTTCGAACCCATCATGAATGTCTTCAAACGTATTATGAATGTGGCCGAAAGTCTCTTGAACGTATTCGAAAGTTTCTTGAACGTCTTCAAACCCTCCGTGAATGTCTTTGAAAGTCTCTAAAACATCGTCGATCCTGTTATCGATGTCTTCGAACGTATTATGAATATTGTCAAAGAACTCATGAATGTCTTCGAAAGTCTCTTGAACGTATTCGCACCTCTCGTGAAGGTCTTTGAATGTCTCTCAAGCGTCTTCAAACCCCTCATGAATGTCTTCAAACGTATTATGAATGTGGCCGAAAGTCTCTCGAACGTATTCGAAAGTTTCTCGAACGCCTTCAAACCCTTCGTGAATGTCTTTGAAAGTCTCTAAAACATCGTCGATCCTCTCATCGATGTCTTCAAACGTATTATGAATATTGTCAAAGAACTCTTGAATGTCCTCGAAAGTTTCTGAATGTCTTCGCACCTCTCGTGAATGTCTTTAAAAGCCTCTTAAGCGTCTTCGAACCCCACATGAATGTCTTCAAACATATTATGTACGCCGTCGAAAGTCTCTTAAACGTCTTCGAACCCCTCGTGAATGTCTTTAAAAGTCTCTTAAGCGTCTTCGAATCCCTCATGAATGTAATCAAACGTATTATGAATGTCGTCGAAAGTCTCTTGAACGTATTCGAAAGTTTCTTGAACGTCTTCAAACCCTCCGTGAATGTCTTTGAAAGTCTCTAAAACCTCGTCGATCCTCTCATCGATATCTTCAAACGTATTATGAATATTGTCAAAGAACTCTTGAATGTCTTCGAAAGTTTCTGAATATCTTCGCACCTCTCGTGAATGTCTTTGAAAGTCTCTTAAGCATCTTCGAACCCCACATGAATGTCTTCAAACATATTATGTACGCCGTCGAAAGTCTCTTAAACGTCTTCGAACCGCTCGTGAACGTCTTTGAAAGTCTCTCAAGCGTCTTCGAATCCCTCATGAATGTAATCAAACGTATTATGAATGTCGTTGAAAGTCTCTTGAACGTATTCGAAAGTTTCTTGAACGTCTTCAAACCCCTCGTGAATGTCTTTGAAAGTCTCTAAAACGTCGTCGAACCCCCTCATCGATGTCTCAAACGTATTATGAATATCGTTAAAGATCTCTTGAATGTCTTCGAACGTCACGGAAGGTCTTCGCACCTCTCATGAATGTCTTCAAACTTCTTATGAACGTTTTCGAAAGTTTTTTGAATATCTCACGAACATCTTCAAACGTCTCATGATCGTCGTAGAAAGTCTCTTGAAACTCTTTGAAGGCCGCATGCACCTCTTCAAACGTCTTATGAATGTCGTCGAAAGTCTCTTAAATGTCTTCGAACGTATTATGAATGTCTTTGGACAAACCCCTCTTGAATGTCTTTGAAAGCCTCTCTTAAGCGTCTTCGAACCCCTCATGAATGTCTTCAAACGTATTATGAATGTCGTCGAAAGTCTCTTGAACGTATTCGAAAGTTTCTCGAACGTCTTTAAACCCCTTATAAATGTCTTTTAAAGTTTCTTAAACGGCTTCGAATCCCTCACCAATGTCTTTAAACGTATTATAAATATCGTCACAGATCTCTTGAACGTCTTCAAAAGTCTCCGAAGGTCTTCGCACCTCTCATAAATGTCTTGAAACGTCTTATGAACGTTTTCGAAAGTCTCTTAAATGTCTCACGAACATCTTCAAACGTCTCATGAACGTCGTAGAAAGGCTCTTGAAACTTTTTGAACCCCTCATGCGTTTCTTCAAACGCCTTGTGAATGTTTTCGAACGTCTCTTAAATGGCTTCGAACATCGTATGAATGTCTTCGGAAGTCTCTGGAACGTTTCACGAACGACTATCGAAAATCTTCGAATGCCTCGCAAACTTCCAACAAACGGCTCACGAACGTCTAACGAACGTATACTGATGAATGTCTTCGATTATCATTGGGCGATTATATTAATTTATTTTCAATCAAATTCCATACAAAAAAAATGAGTTTCACATTCGAAAGTAATATTGTTTTCAGTTGCACAATCCGATAGCTGGTGATGCTGACATCACTAAGTACGGGTGAGGAGAATAAAAAGTACATAATGTCACATTTATTTTATTTGCATGAATCTTTATGATTCAGCCACAAATTACATATTTCTAATGCGATCAATCATTAACCGTGAGAGGGTCGTTACATTAAGACTCAGCGATGGTTAGTAAAGAACGATCACTATTGCAGTCATAATGGTATTTACAAAATCGAGAGTACCTATTGAACAAAATGTCGAAACTTTTTTGAAGTCCATATTCGATTCATCTTGAGAAAAGAATCCTGAATTGAGATAAAGTTTAGCACTTGTGAGTTCGCAGTCGATGAATAATATTATGTCCTTTGCCATACATTATCTTTTTTACCAGTCTGCACCGCACCAATTACATATTTTGGTTTCTCTAGTTGGGAGGCAGCTTTTACGGTCCATGAATGTTTCGTTGTGCTTTGAAGTGATGGAAAGTCGTATATATCCCAAGAGCGAAAACCCACATTCAAGTATCGCCCACTTTCCAATGGTCGATGTAATGATAATTTATTGATCTCATCTAATATTATGTGGGGCATACGCCATTGTATCTTGAGTAATTCAACTTCTACCTCTAGTAGTTGATGATGACTGAATGCACAATTATTGCCATAGCGTGAAGGTATTAGAATAAACTCATGACGAGCATTAATTTTCGTAGAAAATATATTTTATGTACAGCACTAGTTTTTCCAGTTCTGTCACAAACTATGATATGAAATCGGCGCTGTGATGTGATCGATACTATGATAGCGATTCATCATATGAAGAACACATGTGGTAATCAATGGTAAATACTTCATGATATTGATACATATCCTCTGCTACGTTCTTCGCATCAGTCTTTGCACACTCTCATCTTCTCTCTATAATTAGTTTAAAAAACACTCCAAGTAGGCATTTACAGTGAATGGATGTGTTGCTTTCCGATTGGAGTTGATGATTTGACGCCACTTATTAGTATCATTTGATAGTCGGATGGCGCAATGCTTTATTGCTCCATAATCGATCTCATGTGATTGCAGTTTATCCGTTGATCTAAAGTAATGCCGACACCGGCGAAATAACAGATTGTTGTTTAATTCGTCTAGCACATATGACGATATAGTAATTGTGTTAACTTCATACACCGATGGCATGCATATATTTTTTAATGGTTGTCTCTGATCTCCGCTCACGAGGCTTGACACGTTCTTTATCTATGTGATATGTCATACATTGTTATCTTCGGTATCTTGTATGTATAGCAAATTGATATGCTTTTCTTCTTTTTATGTTGAGCCACGCGTATCGGAGCAATGTCTTCTTCGGTGGTACACACATTAATGGATAAATTGTTTTAAAGCACAATTTTTTTTTTTTTAATTTGACCTATAGTTATTGGGAATCCAATATTCGATAGATTCAATACCGTTGAATAATGCATGTAAGAAGATCCGTGGTCACTGTTTCGTTCAGCTGGGTATAAAGCTGTAACTGTCACCCATGCGAAACGTGCATTATCTCTTGATTGTACATTAATCGCAGCCCTCATAATCATTATTTTCCGTGGCAATGAGATATAACATTTAACGCGTATTGATTTATACTTATTTACATTTATTGTAAGATTACGTATCTTTTGTAAAGCTCAACCACTTCCACGTTGTTGAAATTCATCGAGCAGAAGTTAAAGTATAGACCATCACGCGTTCAAGTCGAGTTCTCGCCACATTAACCCATCACCGCTGTGTCCTGCACCCATGCATATAGAATGCCTGTACATGAAATACTTCAATCCTTCCAGATTCGGTATTTGGCCTATCAATGACTATTGATGTTTAGTTGATAATCGTTGGCGCTTAATTCGGCTTTGCGATTTCAGTACTTCGATGAACTCGACGATCTGTATTTCCCACACAGCATAGTCGTTGGTCGAACTTAAGAGCGTGGCTTGGTTGTGCAAGATTTCTTCTGATGGTTTATTGTTGTTCTCCATATTAACGAGTTGAAAAGTCTTGCCAGAGAGATATGTGAACTCACTGCTTCATTCAAAGTGTGGCCACTTTTGAGCGCTGCCGACGATTAAAAATGGTCTCCCATCAGAAAATATTTTTGTCGTTCCCTTCTAGCTCGGAAAATGTAATAGAATCACCTCCACCAGAGTTTTTCAATATCACGCTGATATCTTTTAACGTGGAAAGCATGAAAAATAAATACACACGCAGAACGAGCCGATCGGGGTTCAACGGGAGCAAAAAAGAAAAGTATTTTTGTGAGTATTCTAGACCGCGAGTGCATCTATGCTCAAATCGTGCATGCAGTGGGATCAGTGGTCGAAGCATAAAAAAAAAAATTCTCCGACCACAGATCCACAAAGTTGATCGTTTTGTAATAAATACCTTGTTTACGTATGTGTTTTGGATAGCCAAGACATTACTTGAGCGGAATGTTATTTTTTCAAAATGTTCCCTATGCTCGGAGGCTGGCATTGAACGTCGACGAACAAAAAAATTGTCTTTAGAATATGGCTGATTTGGTAAAAACTGTATAGCCTCAAGTGTCACTTGAATAGGTTTGATGTTGCTCTGCGAAGAGCGCTGTGATTCGTGACAGGCTGGACTTCATACATACTGGAACACGTGGCAATATATATTAAAAACTCTAAGATGCTCTTTACAATACGCCAGTTCAGTCTCCATGACCTAGACGCGGTTCTGTAGAGATCGCGAAAGTCAATGATTGGCGAGCCTTGCCAGCTTTCACCTCTATGAGTGCACACTTTTCTGGACAGCAGATGCCTACCCCTACAGGGATAGTTAAAGAAAAAAAAAAAAATTTCGTTTATCCCCTGGCCAGGATGCACTATCTTGCAAGGATTTTTTTTCTGCAATAAGCCCCCACCCTACTATAAGCCTATGAGGATCCAAAAATCGAAATCCGAAGAAGGATCGGAACAGCAGTTTTCGCCATTCCTGTCTTCAACCTCCGAGGTGTCCTTGTGGAAGAGTCGGAAAACGGAAAATCAGTTAAGAAAAATGTCGAACCAAATTGAAGTGATCGATCTCGTCGATGATGAGATGGAGGTTGTCGTGAATATCGCCCATGACGACGAAGTGGAAGTTGGGGTAGACGAAGACGTTATTGATATCGCCGATGATGACGATGATGAGTGCGCGGACATTGAAGTGCTTGCACATGATGACATGGAACTGGCCGAGATGGACAGTGATACGGAATCATTTGATAGTGGATTGGGTGATGCCTCAGATAAGGGAGTCCATTATGTGCGTGAAATCATAGTGGACCAGCAGCGAATAAATCTATTGAACCGGGGCGTCATGGGCTGTGTGAACTACGAATATCTCACCGAAAATGATCGGGCGAAATTTTGCGTGCTGTGATACTTTGATATGCGGGGCACGGTTGATCAACTAATTGAAAGATGTGGCCACTTCAGCGAACGGTTTAACAACATCCAGGGAATATTTTGTAACAACTGCGGCGGGCCGACTCACCAAGTTTCAATGCGCGACACGTGCCCCACCTGCCTGAACTTATACTTGGTCGATGGTTCGTATTATCTTTAGTATGATTCAAAATATGATTATGTTTTCGATGTTAATAAGATTCATGATTTGTTATGTTCCAGGATAACGTATCCGCTGCGGATATTCAAAATAAAATAATTTGAAACAATGAAAACCAGCCAAACACACACACACACACACACACACACACACACACACACACACACACACACACACCAAAGATTTTATGTATAATATATATTATGCAAGGCCATTGTTCAATTTAATTATTAATAAACTATTGTTTTATTGTCATTTAATTCGAAGCATTCTTTTTACCCCCCCCCCCCCCGTCGTTCCACACATACACACACACACACGCAAAATACTCATCGCCGCCGGCTTCTCCCTCCCGCTAGTCGCTTGACAGATCACATGGCCCCCCTTCCACAGAGGCCCCCCTGTGACGTCACACGCGCCCGGCGACCCCCCTCCCCTCCGCCGTACCACCGCACTTGGCTGCCCCCCGCCCCGCTCCCCCCTGAGATCCCGCACATTTGTCTAAGTTGTTTTTTTTTATATATATAAACTCATGTGAATAGTCTAGACAAAAATGCTCCGCTTACATCTATAATGTTGATAATAAATTATCGGATTTTATGGGTTTTCAAGGACCCGCGACTCTATGATGCCCCCTCCCCCACAGAGTCGACAGCGGCTTCCCCCTCTCGCCCGCGGGTCCAGCTATCGCCGGGAAGACATCGTCACCAAAAACTAGCCTCCCCACTCTCTAACACCCCTTCCCTTTCGCTCCGCCGGAACCCCGCACTCGGCTGCAGCATGCAGGATCCCCCCCCTCCGCCATGCATACCCCGGCTTCCCCGCGCTCGACTCCCCCGCCCCGCCCCGCTCCCCCCTGTGATCCCTGGGTTAGAACCAGCCTATTACCACTACTCAAGGGCTACAATGTTCCCATTTGAACAACAAGTCTACGAATTATTCCTAAATAGTTATTGAATTAAAACGGATTTTTCTAAATTTCACCCCCAACGTTGACCTCCACGACTTCGGCGCTGTGGGAAAACCTAAAACTCGGATTTTTCTGAACATTTTATCTCACGGCGCCGACCTCGTAAGGTTTGTAGTTTGGCATCATTCCTCTCTGAAACTTCTTCATCCCCTTGAAAAAAACCCTGCAGCCCGATTTTTACGCAAACTTGGATTTAGTACCCGCGGCACCTATAGAATCATCTGTCAAAAAACTGGCCTTCTACTTTTTCTCCGATTTCGGGGTTTTTTAGCGACAGCACAACTGTACTATTTGCCACATAACACCTCTGAACATGAGCTTTTATTACACGCAACATGAATCAAATCTTCATTTGACAACTGGCAGCCGCCCCTTGTTAGTATCCAAGGCGCTGCTGTCGCGGGGTGTCCTTTCCCTGGCCCCTCAATCTGCCGCCTCCTTGCGCAATCTTTGACGTGGCCGATTGAGGGGTGGGGGAAGGAAACCCCGCAACAGCAGTGCCTTGGACGCTAAACGTACCTACCCCCACCGCCGTCGTTTCAAGGCCTGTATGTGAGACCGTGTGCGGGACAATCGTGAAGACGTACGATCTTGTTTGAAAATACGCGCGCTTGACGACGGCCAATCGGGCTGAAAAGAACTATCTACACGACAAGAGAGCCAAGCTGTCAAACAGCGCTGAAATTTGATTCGCTGGTGTGAATTATGCAAAAACACAAAGCGCACATTGTGACGGGCTCTTGTCACCGGCTACAGTTTTTGTTATCCGAATTTCACCGACAGTCGTGTCAGTTTCGTTGTTCGGATTGTCGTGGAGAATATTTCAAAACTATTGTCAAATCGAATTACTGTACTATAATCCGTTATTAATGCATTCAATTATTTATAGTGTATATAACTATATTGTGTATATAATAGTACTACTGTAAATAAAGTTTGTAAAAGTTGTGTGGTTTTTTCATTTTTTTTTAAATAAAAGTGTCTAATAATTAAACTGTTTTGTTGTATGGTGTGCTACGCAATGGCAGCTCTTGCTGCTGGAAGAATACAACTTCCACGCAACCAGCGCATCAAAGACGGAAGGATCTTTGAAGTGAGCAAAAGAGCTACATCTGGCGAAATGTAAGAAATTTTTCCATCCATATTTATATTCAGAGTACCGAAAATCCACAGCCATTCCGATTGTAGCGGAAATAAAAAAATGTTATGCGCTGTACGCGATGTGCGTGTGTATGTGCGTGTGTGCGCGCGCTCGCGTGTTTGCGCGCGTATGTGTGTGTGTGTGTGTGTAAAAAAGTATCCGAACGAAAGTTGAGAAAAATTCTGCCACATTACTGACAATCATCCATCATCATTCATTTACAAAATGTCACTTTTATTCACATCTTGATTGTGTTCAACCATTATTTTCCTTATTACTAGTCGTTTTTTAAAATGATTCTTGTTATTCCCATTATTACTATTGACACTATTATTATTTAAAAAATGGTTTATTATTATTATATTTTTTATTATTATTTTCACTTATTTTTATGATATACTTCATTTCTCCGGGAAACGCACTTCCTCAGTTTGCACTGGGAAACATTCACCTCCCCCAAGGGATAGGCTCGGTCTTAATCCAGACCGGAACAATAACGCTGGGCGACAGTCGAGGGTTCCGACACCACCTCCGCTACCGCCCAGTCAAAAAGTCGCGCGAAAAATCAAATATATCGCTCTGCGATAGCCGCTCTCTCAAGCCAGAGGGCGAGCGGCTACCGCAATCGACAATCGTGTCGCCGCACTAAACGGAGGGAACCAAGTATGACCGCCTTCTGCATCCGACCCGCTAACAACCGGACACCGGGTTTGCAAACCGGTATGCCAGCGAGGCCCGACACAAAAGACTCTTTCATCCCCCGTAGCGCGCCGATGATGAGGACAACGAGAGTCACCCTGAATCCCCGGTGCAAACGACGCACCTCGGCCAGGAGAGGCTGATCTTGAGCCATTTCTCCTCTTCCTTTCGCGACACGTTCACTTCGGCCGGAGCCGAGAACTCAATGATGTATATCGTCTTGTCATCGAAATCGAAAAGGACAACATCAGGCTTAGTCGCTTGAAGCGGCCCGATGGTCGCGAACGAGAAGTTCCAATAAATCTTGCACCTCTCGCCCACAATAACGGACTCAATATCTCCTGGCAAATTAGGCGGCACGGGCTCCCGGTCTATCCCATAAGAGTGCTGTGGATGGTAGTACAACACCCTTAGGGCTGCGTTATGGCGGTGGATGTAGCCGGAGACTGCATATACCGGGCAGGCCGACAGTAGATGGATTAGTGTCTCCGGCGATTGTTTGCATGCACGACACAAGTGGTCGGCAGAGGCTGACCCAAAACGCGACTGCCATGAACCAGGGTGTTGAGGACTCCGTCTTGGCAGGCGCAGATAAACCCTTCGGTCTCGGGCATCAGTCTAACTGACCACAAAAAGGGGAAGGTCAGCGGGGTGGACAGCCCTTGCTCCTCGATATGGTGAAAAAACACACCGTGCATGGGTCTGTCCACGTGCTGCCGAGTCAGGACAGTTAATGTCATTCAGTTTAACGTGCTGTACCTGGCTAGAAGCCCTTACCAACACGGGCCCCGCGACCTCGGGGTCGGAGAACGCCGACCACCACGGCGAGCATCTTCACGACACGCTCCACCTCCCAGTTCGCAATGGGAGGCAGATCCCAATGCAAATACTGCTCAAGCCGAGTGACTTTCCAACACTCCGACGACTTTACAGGTTGCCGCCCGAGCTAATAAAAACGTAGCTCACACGTCGGGTGCACGCAGCTGCCCTGACCAGCATGCGGCCTAACCACTGCCACCACGGAACCAACCACAATCGGCTAGTGACCGCCCCGTAGGACGGTGGGCAAACTAGCCCACATGGTACTATTCTTGATCATTAGTCGGATCCTCGTGCGTATGATTACTCGCACCACTTCCAATTGAGGTGTCCTTACCCACTTCGACATTGGTCTGTCAGCGCTTCGGCTCAGCGGTGTCGCTTACTCACCAGGTACCCGGGCCTACGCGGGCCTTCACGGATGTACCTACCGGCCCCATGCCGAATCAGGACAGTCTGCTCGGCAGCCCTGATTGCCCGCCGACATCGGGACTTGGGCAACCGGGCGACGGAGTCTCTTGGCAAGGCGCCACGCCGGCGCCGGCACCGTCGGATCTCCAAGCCGAGGGTCTGTGCCGCAAGATCTACCGCCTCATAATAAAAGCCCCCGCCCGATGAAGCTCATGCTGGTGCATAATCTCCAGGAGCGGGTCTGAGCCGGTTAGTGCATCGCTTGCTATTCCGAGGATCATGCGGTCATGAAGATACTCCAATCCCAAGAGCCCACGCCCGCCGCTCTGACGCACTTGTTTTAGCTTGTCTCTACGCTATTTGACGACGCCAAAGCAGTAGAGCAGGATCGGGACACCGAGCATATTGGTAGCAGTGATCTTATTTTTCCCAGACAGATCTGATTTTAACATCCGTCTGAGACGCCGCCTATACCCGCTGTGGAGAGCCCCTTGACACCCTCAGCGTCTTGTACAGACCGCTGATCGATGCCAAGGTACCGACAAGACTCTCCGGCGTCCAGGTGTCTGAAGACGCTCCCGTCCACCAACCGAACATCAGCCGCGACACCCTCTAATCTCTCTCTCTCTTGAGATAAAGAACAGCGCACTTGTCCAATCCGACGTCCATTTCCGCCGCCCGCGTGTACGTCGCTTTATTATTTATTATTATTAATATTATTATTGCGAGAGTGTCTCGAGTATCTGGCATGTTAATTTACGTGCTGAGCTCGTCGTGACTATCAACTCATTATCGCACAGGTTTTTTTTTCAAATCGATGAAAACTTTTTTATTCATTTTCGGGAGGGACCACGAAAGAAGACAGTGAAGAGAAATAATTTCGCAAGGAATAATACGTGATATGAATCTGGAAAAATTAAGAATACACCAAAATAGCTTCGAGTAATGAAAATCCGTATCCTTCACACTCCCGATTCAAGATCGCCTGCCCACACATGTTTGTTCAGAGATACATTATTTTTCTTACGCATGCTTATAATCGAGACACTCTATAATCTTTCGATAATTTTACTCAACGATATGATAAACGTACAGGGCCACTAGTTAGGGGGCGTACGCAAATTTCGTAACGCAATTTGGCGGCAAGGGAGGGGCACCAGCCAGGCGTTACGGTCTTGGGACCGGATAATGGGAGAAAACGAAAACTCGAAGAAGGCAATAAAACGAGTAAATGATAATACTGTAAAAAATCTTTTTCGTCTCATTTTTCTATCCTGTGTGTATGTGTGTGTGTGTGTGTGGGTGCGTGCGTGCGTGTGTGTGTGTGCGCGTGCGTGCGTGTGTGTGCGCGTGTGTGTGTGCGCGTGTGCGTGTGTGTGCGTGCGTGTGTGTGCGTATGTTTTTTTTAAGAGGGGGAAATGCTTTATGTGCCGTAGGCTGCATGCAACCCGTTGCAGCGGGTTGCATGCAACCCATGTGTTGGACTCGCGCACTTGCTGTACCAACTAAAACCCTGAACCTCTTTCTCACTGACCTATTCTACTCCCGCGGGACCGCCGCCAAGCATTACTTCGCGAGAGTGATCACAGCCGTAGCTCTTCCTCGGATGGTGCCAACTGGCTTTCTTCCTCTTTTTTTCAAGCATCGGCGTATATCGTCGCTGTCTCGCTTCTTCTCTTGTTTTCTTCTTGGCGCAGTTTCAGCAGTACCGCCGTAGCGAAAATACTAATCGCTGCCCAGTTCTCTTCTGTTTTTATCATGAGTCCTACCAAGGTCTCTGGAGTTGGTGCTTCCACTAGTACCGCCTCTAGTTCCTCTCTTTCTTCTTGTTATCGTGGGCACTGGAAGAATGCGTGTTCAGCATCCTCTGGTACTCCACATCCACTTGGACAGTCCGCAGATTCATCGTGACCAAACCTATGCAGGTATGCTCTGAAGCAGCCGTGGCCTGTTAGCATCTGCTTCAGGTAGTAGTTGACCTCCCCGTGTTTGCGGTTCAGCCAACCATCTATCTGGGGAATTAGGTGGTACGTCCATCTCCCTTTCACGGATGCATTCCACTTCTGCTGCCAGCGTTGTAGGCTGCGTTTCCCGATTTCAGCTCTGTGCTCATTTTGAAGTCCTGACGGTGACCTCCTCTGGTGGTATACGGATCTCCTCTCTTCGGTCAGGACCGCTATAGGTGGCATTCCCGAGAGTACGCACACTGCATCTTCCGATACTGTGCGGAACGCACAGGAAACCCTTAAGGCGCTGAGCCGGTAGACCGCTGCCGTCTTACGTCGGTACTTCTCGGTAGTCAAGGCATTGCCCCAAATGGCAATACCATAGGTCAGGACCAAAGTGACCACTGATGCCAGTATCTTCCTCCTCGCCCGCCTCGGCTCGCCTATTTGGCATCAGTTGCGCTAACGCCGCTTTAACCTTTCCCGCCTTGCTAACGACGTACTCTACGTGCTCCTTGAAACTGAGTCGTGCGTCGATCATCAGACCCAGGTATTTTATACTGGGTTGTGACGTAATTGTGTGATGTCCCACAATCAGCTCTATCGTGTCTATCTTCTCCCTGCTGGTGATCAGCACAGCCTCCGTCTTGTGCTCAGCTAGTTTCAAGCCAGCCGTACCCATCCAATGCTGGATCTGGGTGTATGTCTCTTCGAACATCCTGTTAGCTTCTTCCAGGTATTCCGCAACGATAACCACTGCGGCGTCATCGGCTAAGGCGACTATCTCTACTCCTTATGGCGGTGTTAGTTTCAACAAGCCGTCGTACCTTATGTTCCACAGAAGTGAACCAAGCACCGAGCCTTAGGGTACGCCCCCAGTGATTTTGTACTCTTGTGGTCGATCTTCTGTGTCATACTTCAGGAACCTGTTGTCAAGGTAGCTTCCTATTATCCTTTTCAGGTAGGATGGCACCTTCGGCTCATCCAGCGCAGAGCAGATGTTACGCCACCTGGCTGAATTAAAAGCGTTTTTGATATCGAGGGCGACCACGAGGCAATACTTCTTTGCGCCCCGCTTTCCATCGTGTGCCGGAGATTGCTTGGCGCGCTGTGGTGGCCACGTGACTTATCGCGTCTAGCATCGATCTGGACTTACGGAAGCCGTACTGATTGACTGCCAGGGAGTTCCCGATAGCGGCTTCTACCCGATTGTGGACAATTCTCACCAGGATTTTTCCTGCGGTGTCCAACATGCGCAAAGGACCATATGACGATGGATCGTCCGGCGATTTTTTGCTCTTTGGCAAGAGAACAAGTCGCTGCCATTTTCATGGATCAGGGAATGTTCCTTCCTTGAGGCATGCATTATACATTTCTATGAACAATGCGGGAGCTTCTTTGACGGCTGCTTTAAGAGCGATGTTCGGGATGCTATCCATTCCTGGTGCCTTCTTATTGCCCACCTTTCGGCACGATCGGAGCAGCTCCTCCTGCGTAACAGGCGGGATAGCTTCAATGTCCTCAACTTCCACTTGATAGTTGAGTTCCTCTTGTTCGGGGAAGAGAGTTGACACAATCCTCCTCAGTTGGTCTGGGCAGGTAGGTTGTTGACTTGACTGCCCTTCCAGGCAGGTAATGGCTACCTCGTAAGGCCTGCCCCAGGGATCACCTTTGACTTCACCGAGTAGCTCGATCCAGCTTTGCCGTTTGCTCCGCTTGATTGCCTTAGCCAGTGTAGTTCGTGTCGCCTTGTGCTTCGCCTCTAGTGCTTGGTGCGAAACCTTGCCCCTAGCTCGTTGGGCTAGCCTTCTCGTTCGGTTGCTTTCGCGTCGTAGCCCGGCAATCGTATCGTTCCACCAATACATAGGGGGGTAATGGTTTCCTTCCCGTCTTCTCGGCGTCGTAGCATGACAGGCGTTGCTACCCTCTTCATCAGTTCTTGGGCTTTAGTCTCTGCGTTTTGGTTATCGGTTTCCATTTCACTGCCGTTCAAGGCCTCGCGAAGCACGTATATGTCGAACATGTTTGTTTTCCAGCCGAGGACCTCGGAACCACCTGACGTCCGTCGCTTGCACTGCTGTCTCGATGCTTCCCACGTGATGGCGCGATGGTCACTATGTGTATAGATTCCCGATACCTGCCAGCGTGTACCGCCGTTAGCGAGTCCGCCACTGACGAAGGTGAGGTCCATCACCGAGGACGCATCTCCCTTGCAGTACGTTGGTACCTTGCCATCGTTGAGCAGAACTGGATTCAGTACGGACAGTGCTTCCAAGAGTGCCTGACCTCTTTTGTCCGTCTTTTTACTGCCCCAGTCCAGTGCCCAGGTATTGAAGTCGCCCGCAATCGCATGTGGATCCAGGCTTTCTTTAAAGTTATCCAGTGTCATGCTCGGTGGGATGTAGCAGCTGAAGATGTGAGCGCCATTTATTTTTGCCCTAACAAAGCCGTCTTCCAGTCTCTTTGACATGTCCTGGAATGGGTACTCGCCGCAGGCCCAGGTAGCGGCTTTGCCCGCTTTATCCGCTTCCCAGGAATGGTGTTCGAGGTTTCTGTATGGCTCCGAGATAATCGCTACATCAGCCTTGTGCTCTCGCACAGTCTGCATAAGCAGATCCTGTGCCGCTTCAGTGATTAAGATTCACTTGCAGTCCGCTCATTCTCGCTTACGGATGAGCGTCTGGTAGGCCTCCTTATACGCTGGGCATTTTAAGCTTCCTGCCGCATGCTTGCAAGCATCATCATCCTCTTTGCCGCTACACAGAGCACAGCGGGGCTCTGCAGCGCACTTTTCAGCCTTTTGTGACCTTCTCTGCCGCATTTCATGCAGCGCTTCGATCTGTCCACCGTGCTTTTGCAACTGCTAGACAGATGCCTATAGTGCCAGCACTTGAAGCACTTAGTTGGCTTCACTATCCCTCGGATTCGACAGACTGCCCAGCCAACTCGAACTTTCCCTATATTGGTAGCCTTTTTCACGACCGAGGCAGGGATTGTCACCGTCGCTGTTAGGGTGCCACTGTACGCTTTCCGGGTAGATTTGACAGCTTCAGTTTCTATCAAAGCGTTCTCGCCTAGAACGTCCTGGAGGGCTTCGCAGATCTCCTGCTTCGTCGTATCTTCGGCCAGGTCTTTGATTTCGATCGTAGTGAGCTGCAACCTGCTTTTTATTGCCGCTTCTTCGCCGAGGGCCGTCTCGATAGCCGTAGAAAACTCGGCGGTTTTGTTTCGGCTTGCTTTATCGAAGACGAAAATGATGTCACCCCCCATCGTTCGACGTATTTTCGAGACACGTTGTCCCACCTCCTTCAATTTTTCGTCCTTCATATTAGATAGGATCTCAGCATAGCTGAAATCTCCTTTCCGCTTGATGATCAGTGCATTAGGGAGTGCATTGGGGAGTGCCCTTGCTTCCAGTCAGCAGTGGTAGCCTTCTTGGTCAAGTTTCCGTTGTCTTTGGGAAGTTCCGTCGGAGGCTCCTCGTATTTTCTTCTTCCTCTTGGGCTTGCGGACGTCTGTCGGAGGCGGTGCACTTCTTCTTCTCCGCGATTTCCGGACGTTGTCCGGTTTGTGGCATGGTCACCACATAGGCGAAGGTTTTCGGTGTCGTCTGTGTCGACGCAACGTTCGTTGGTGCCGGTGCTGTGCCCGCCACCGTCTTGTCTGCTTCTTCCTCCAACCTGAGCACCCGTTTGTACGAAGTGCTCATGGAGCTGGCGACCTTTCGGATTTCACCGTGGACGTTCGACTTGCCCTTGATGAAATCCAGGAGGCTAGTGATTTGGCTACCTAGCATGTAGAGCTCTTCTCTCCACTTCTCTTCCTTTCCTTCACTTCCTTGTGTGTGTGTGTGTGTGTGTGTGTGTGTGCGTGCGTGTGTTTGTGCGTGCGTGCGCGCGCGCGCGCGCGCGTGTGTGTGTGTGTGTGTGTGTGTGTTGCAGGGTAGAGTGAAAAACGGTCACGTTTGACGGATCGTATCGTAATAGCACGGGAAATTATCACCAATTTTAAATAATCCTATCTTGACACATCTATTTTATTTTCCTTGACACGTCACTACCCAAATGATCTTTCTTCCCCGATTCACCGTACAGAGACTCGAATAAGCTTCAAACTATAAACACGCCTCTCAGTTACTCTCGAACCCTCGTTGACCACACAACTCAATATGTAGGGCAAAAAATTGTAAATTTCGAGTTCTTGCTCATCTTGGAAGGGAAAACAAAGTTTTAAAAACTAGCTCAATAAGTAATTATCATAGTCTTTAAAAGAATTTTTTTTTTTCAACAAAACACAACTTTTTTCATTTTTGTTTTATAATTACTTATCCCTTACAGACATGAAAAATCGCCGATAAACGAGAACACCTTTATTGATTGAATATTTTCTCACCTAACATTATTTACATCCATAAATAATGGTCTTCGAAACAACCTTCCCAATATCAGCAAACATTTGAAATAGCAACAACATCGAGGTTAGTCATTTCTTACATTTCATCTCTCTATTTTTCCATAAATAGCCCTTTATATCACCCTTTATATCACACATCATACATTTCAAATGCTAACACACCGAAAATAATAAATAACGCAATAGACGAAATTATTCACATTACATTAGCATAATTATAACCAAAACGGAATTAACAGAATTATTATAGAAAATGACTTAAAACGTATATGACTTAAGACTTATGTAATGGAATTATGACCAAAAACGCTCATATTTATTCCTTTTTCAAACATTATTGTAAAAAGAAATGTGTATCATATTGTATGCAGAAAAAAAAATTTCTGAAGAGGACCCGAACCAGAGGACCGAAACGTAAAAACATCCTCTATTTCCATTGCTGACTTTGGAATAACCTTGACTGGCCGGATCGAAGCCAAATCCTCAAAGACCACCTCGTCATCCACACGGCCGCACACATCTCTGATTCATGTAATTTTTGTAGGCTTTCTCGATGGTCACCATCCCGTGAAAGGGCTGTAGGACATGTTTTCCGCTATCAAATAACCCACTAATGCTTTATGCAAAAGTGAACCATTTTTCGAGATATTATTTTTATTATTTGTTTGAAGTGAGGGTAAGCAAGTTCAAATAGGAATTTTAACAAACTATTGTATGGAATCAAACTTTTATGATTTGTAGTTCGAGGACACAGTAACGAAGCATTATCAACAATAAAATAAGAATAATTAATAGACTTGCAGAGATTTGGACTCCCTAATCCAAAAATGTTTGCAGATTATTGTTATTTCATTATTTACAATTCTTCGTTACTGTGTCCTCAAACTACAAATATTGAAAAAGTATGATTGCATACAACATTTGTTTCGTTATTAATTTTTTCAATTCCCTACCCTTTGATTTGAAAAAAAAAAAAAATTATATGTCGAAAATGGTTTACTTTTGCATAACGCATTTGAGGGATATTTGATAGCGGAAAACATGTCCGGCAACCCTTTGACGGGATTGTTGCCAATAACCAGTAGCCGTGTATAACAGTAGGTTAATATTAATTAATTGATTGGATGGTATTGTTATTCATATTTTTACTCGGATTATTTATTGTTATGATGACTAGTATGATTATATGGCTTCGTAATAACGAGCGATACTGTTATCACGATTATTATTATTATTATTATTATTATTGTTAGTTATTCTTTTAAGGCGGGGATTAAAATGCAAATTACGCACCGTAAGAGAGTCCAAGGACCCTCCCGTGTGTCGGACTCCCACACATGCCGGTGATCTCGTATGTCGGAATGGTGATAAACCGACTAAACAATCCCCCTTCACTGTCTACCGGCGGGGTGGCAACACGTTAGTATAACCTCACCCACGCGGGTCCTGTCCATCGTCCGTCTCGTTTCGTTTTTTACCGTCTACCCCGATTACGTATCCGTCCCCTCATTCGTACTCCAGACATCCATCATCTTTCTTACATTTCAGCACTGCCTCGATGAAAGTGGCAATGGCTGTCCATTGGTCTTGGTCTCGTAACATCAGCCCGACTATGTTGTCAGGCGTGATGTGTCCGGTCCTCTGTTCCAATTGTTGTCTCCTTGTCGTCCATCAGTCGCACGCAAAAAAACGTGTGTTCTGCGTCGTCCCGTATGGGTCAGCAGTATTTACAGTTTGGCGTCCATACTCGTTTCATGTTATGTAGATAACCTCGGAAGTATCCGTGGCCCGTTAAGAACTGGGTCAGGTAAAAATTCACCTCCCCCGCCCCCCGTTCGGTCCACAGTCTTAGGTCGGTTATCAGTCGTCGTGTCTATTGTCCACTTGTCTCAGCCGTCCAGCGTGCGTGCCAGTCCGTCATGGTCTTTTCTCTTTCACACTTTGCCGCGTCAGGCCTTTCAGTCCTTACATCGCGTTCGTAAATACGTTTCCGTTCTGTGGCCAGTAGGTCTATGGGAATCACGCCCGCAACTACCAGGATCGCCTCGGCCTAGACGGTCCTGTAGGCCCACGCTATCCTTAGTGCCCCCTGTCTTTGTACATACGTCATTGTCTTCCTGTATTTCTTTATGGCCAGCGCATCCGCCCAGACCTCTGCGGCATACAGGAGGATCGAGTGGACCGTCGTCATCAGTAGCCGTCGTATTGACGGTCTCAGTCCCTGCGTATTTGCCATCAGGCGGCTGAGCGAAGTCACCTTCGCCGCCGCCTACTCGGCCGTCCGTTTTATGTGTGGCCAGAAGGTCAGCTTTGTGTCAAGGGTCACCCCCAGATACTTGGCTTCCCCTCTGGTTTCCGTGCGTACTGTTCCGACACTCATCGGAATGAGGGTCGGAATTCGTCGTCTCATGAGCATGAGGAGCTCCGTCTTGTCTAGTGCAAGAGTCTGTCCGTGCTCCGTCATCCATCGGTCTACGCGCCTCATGACTTGATTGAGTGTCAGCTGGGCCAGATCCGCGCTGTGCTCCACAATCACCGCCGCCACGTCGTCTGCGTAAGCGACGCGCGATGCGGTTTGCGGCATCTCCAGCCTCAGCAGGCGATCGTACGTCACGTTCCAAAGGTCCGGTCCCAGGATTGATCTCTGCGCTACACCCGCGGTGATCCGTCTAGTGACCAGTCCGTCCGCCGTCTCGTACGTTATCCGTCTGTCGTTGAGATAATCCCTCAATATCCGGAGAAGGTAGGAAGGAACCCGGAGGGCGCCTTCCAGCGCCCCCAAGATATCCACCCACCTAGCCGAGTTGAAGGCGTTTCTCAGGTCTAAAGTCACCAGTAACACTATGGGCCTTGCCGCGTGACAGGCCTCGTCCGTCCTCCTGACGGTGTCGATGACCTCGCGGATTGTCCCTATCGTCGAGCGTCCCTTGCGGAAGCCGTGCTGGTTCACGGACAAGCCCCCAGCCGCTCTTATCGCGTCTGTCAGTCGCGGTCTCAGCAAAAGTTCGAAAACTTTACCCGTTGTGTCCAGTAAACTGAGCGGTCTGTAGGAAGACGGCATGTACGGCTCTCCCTTTACTTGGTTAAGGAGAACCGGTCTGGCCGACTTCCAGCGCGTGCTGAACGTCCCTGTCAGGTATTCGTTGTACATCCCGAGGAGGATCCCAGGCCTCAGGCGAGCCATCAGCCGCAGGACCTCCCCGGGTGTGCCATCCGGTCCTGGTGCTTTCCTCGCCTTCAGAGAGGTCGTAGCTTTGATAAGCTCTTCCTCGGTAAAGACGGGGTCGTCTAATCTGTCGTCGGTGTGCGCCGGCTCCTCCCTCATCGGGTGAGTCGGGAAGAAACCGTTGACGATTTGCCCCATGGTCGTTGCGTCATGGAGTTCTGGTGGGCCTCGAACCCCCAGTCTCTGGGTCACAATTTTGTATTCCAGACCCCAGGGGTTTCGGTCCACCTCCTCGCAAAGCTGTCTCCAGCACCGCTTTTTGCTCAGTTTTATGGCGTTCGTCAGCGTCTTCCGTGCGGTCTTGTACTCTGTTGTAAGAGCGGACGCGTTCGGCCTGTCCCCCTCCCGAGCCCGGTACATCCGCCGTTTGGCCCGAATGCAGTCTCTCCGCAGTTCGGCGACGTCCTCTGTCCACGAGTACGTCGCTCGTCTGTCATGTTGGGTGCTCTTGCGTGGCATTGACGCCATGCAGAACCATCTCGCCAGTTTCAATGTTTTGTCCACGAGTCGTTCAGTCCTCTTGCGTCCAGTCAGTTCGTCAGACACGCTCACTGAGGGAGCGGCTGCTTCCAGCAACGCCCTCGAGAACCTGTCACCATCCAGTTTCTGTATGTTCCACCGCGGTGCACGCACCAATCCATTGCGTCGCGTCATTGTGGGTCCTGGCACCTCAAAGACGATGTACTGATGATCGCTGGTTGTGTAGTCATCGATCACCGCCCACCGCCTCATCAGCGAGACGACACTGTCCGAGATTAACGTCACGTCCGGTATCGAGGAGCCTACCCCCGGTCTTACGTACGTTGGTACGTTTCCCGTGTTTGCAACCGTCAGGTTGAGTCTTGCTGCCATCTCTAGCAGCAAGTGTCCGCGTCTGTCCGTCCTGGTCATGCCCCACTCGATCGCTCTCGCGTTGAGGTCGCCCGCAACAATTAAGTCGCCAGACAGCTCCCACAGCGCGTCCTCCAGTCTGTCCGTCTTGTCCTCCACGCTCCGGAACCCGGAACATGCGCGGTGCTCTCGTGCCCCGCCTCGGCGCACAGGAAACACGTCGGTCTGTCTTTGCAGTCCTTGCCAACGTGGTTCGTCTTGCCATATTTGTAGCAACTCCGTGCCCTGTCCGTTCCGTTGCAGTTAGTCCTAGTGTGCCCGTACCCAAGACATCGGTAGCACCTTGGCACGGTCGTCCTAGGCCTGATGCGACAGTTCATCCACCCAATTACCAGTCGCCCTTTCTTGAGCAGGGCGTTTGCGGTGCCCTCCTCAACCTCACACACTGCCATACACTGTCCTTGTCTGTTTGGCCCGAAGATATAAACCTTCGGGTCACTCGTGTCGTTCGTCGCCTGGCGGAGTGACTCCGTCACTTCCTCCTTGTCCGTCACGCAGTCCAGGTCCAGTATATTAATTTGTACGTTGACTGTCATGTCTCGCACCTGTGCGTTATCTCCCAGGGCTTGCCGAAGCGTGTCCTGGAAGTTTTGTCTTTCCCTGGGTCCGCTTTTAACACGGACCAGGACTGACCCGTCCTTTGTCTCTCGGCATCCGTTGACCTGCATCTTCTCGATGCCGGGCTCAACGGTTTTCATCTGTCTCAATGTGTCCGCGTAAGTTTTTCCACTTGTGGGCTCCTGCTTCCCCCCCTCGCGGTCGACGTCAGTGTCGCAGTGTGTGACGTTTCCGTCTTTTATCGGTCCTGTAAGTCTGTCGGCTTTCTTTTTTGTCTTTTGGTGACTACCTTTGCCCACGTGATGGGCTCGGGTCCCTCTGTCGGCCTTTTGGCCGGCGTAAGGTCCGAGCTTGAGCCCGTAGTCACCCGCTTCCGTTTGGTCTGTGGTGTAGTCTGTGGCGTCGCCAGTCTGTCTCCGCCACTCGCACCCTCGGCAGTCCCGAGCACAAACATTCTGTCACATTCATGCCCGGCCTCGTCCATAGCCTCCCTGATTATGGCCATATTCGTCGTAATAACGGCGCTGATGTTGCGCTGGACGCGCGTTTTCGCCTCCATCACAATCAAGCACTCCCGGATCCGCCGCAACTGCGCCCGGATCCGGGCCTCGGCTATCCGGACGGGTGTGGCCAACGCCGTCGTCTGTCCCGGTCGTCCATCTGTCGGTCTTGGGGTTAGGGGCCCCATATTTCTTGGGCAATTTGCCCTCTGTAGCGGTCTGGTCTCGCCAGTTCCGCCGCCGACAGCGCTTTCGTAGCTCGCGATGCTCGCGTAGCTCGACGCGCTGCTACATCTCGTCCGGCTTTTGTGAACCTCCAGCAGTTTGCTGTCCGTGTCGGCTCGGTCTCCGTTCGCCTCATTTGTCGCCTGCGTAAAACATGTTTTGCGGCCCCCAGAATCCGTGCTGCGGCCTGAAGCCACCGGGGCTTGCACCCGGTCGGAGCTCAGGGTGCCCCCCCCCCCCGCTTGCGGGGTGACCACCTGGGGTCGATTTTTTGAAACATGTCTTTCCATAATTTTTTTATTATCGCCCCCTGTCTTTTACGTGTGTGGTGAGTGTGAAGTGGTCAGAGGTCCCCCCTGGTTTTAGGTGGAGGCGGCAACGGCCCGTCCTGAGCCTGGTCCGGTCGCCAGGCGGCCGGAAGAGGCCCTCTCTCGGCCACTTTTACCTCCCCCGCCAGGGGGATTCTGCGTTATCTCCTTGCGACCCGACCGGGCGGTCCCGTGGGATCATTCCCTCGCGGGCGATACCCGTTTATAGGGCCCCCTCCATCCATGACCCGGTTGGAAAAGCCCCTGTTTATAGGGGGTTCCGTCTCATCCATCGGTGATACCCGTTCGCAGGGTCACCTGGCTCATACCGCCACGGTGGCTCTGTCAAGGCGCTCAGAGGTGCAAGTGTAAGGTGTGTGAGTGGGTGCATAGCGGTCGCTTACCATTATGAGCAGCCACAGCCAGAGCTTCCGTTGGCCGCCGTTGTCACAGCGTTGTCGCGGGGGACATCGACGCGGCAATGACGTTTCCAGCGGCCGCGACGTGGACGCCGGAAGTTATCATTTCCCCTTTGCGGGTGTTACCCACGCGAAAAGGCACCCACCTCAAAGAGGCACCCACCTACTAATTATTATTATTATTATTTTATAATAGAATTTATTGCTCCGGGCAACGCACTTCCTCAGTTTGCACTGGGAATCATTCACCTACCCCCGGGGGTTAGGCTCGGTCTTAACCTAGACCGGAAGAATAACGCTGGGCGGCATTCGAGGGTTCCGACATCACCTCGGTTGCCGCGTAGTCAAAAAGTCGCGCGAACAGTCCAATATATCGCTCTGCGATAGCCGTTCCCTCAAGCCAGAGGGTTGCGGCTACCGCAGTCCACAATCGTGTTGCCTGAGTAAACAGAGGGACCCAAGTATGACCGCCTTCTGCATCCGACCTGCTAGCAACCAGACACCGGGTTTGCAAACCGGTATGCCAGCGAGGCCCGATACAAAAGACTCTTTCATCCCCCCTAGCGCGCCGATGATGAGAACAACGAGAGTTACCCTGAATCCTCGGTGCAAACGACGTAGCTCGGCCAGAAGAGGCTGATACTTGAGCCGTTTCTCCTCTTCCTTTCGCGACACGTTCACTTTGGCCGGAGCCGAGAACTCAATGACGTATATCATCTTGTCGTCGAAATCGAAGAGGACAACATCAGCCTTAGTCGCTTGAAGCGGCCCGATGGTCGCGAATGAGAAGTTCCAATAAATCTCGCCCACGACATGGGACTCAATATCTCCTGGTAAATGAGGCGGCACAGGCTCCCGGTCTATCCCATAAGAGTGCCGTAGATGGTAGTACAACACTCTTAGGGCCGCGTTATAGCGATAGATGTAACCGGAGATTGCATATACTGGGCAGGCCGACAGTAGATGCATTAGTGTCTCCGGCGATTGTTTGCATGCGCGACACAAAGTGGTCGGCAGAGACTGATCCAAAACGCGACTGCGGTAGACCAGGGTGTTGATGACTTCGTCTTGGCAGGCGCAGATAAACCCTTCGGTCTCGGACATCAGTCCAGCAGACCGCAAGACGGAAAAGGTCAGCTGGGTGGACAGCCCCTGTTCCTCGATGTGATGAAAAAACACACCGTGCATGGGTCTGTCCACGTGCTGCCGAGTCACGACAGTCTGCTCGGCAGCCCTGATTGCCCGCCGACGTCGAGACTTGGGCAACCGAGCAACGGAGTCTATTGGCAAGGCGCCACGCCGGCACCGGCGGAACTCCAAGCCGAGGGTCTCTGCCGCACGATCTGCCGCCTTATAGAGAAAAGCCCCCGCCCCATGAAGCTCATGCTGGTGCACAATCTCCAGGAGCGGGTCCGAGCTCGTTATTACATCGCTTGCTATTCCGAGGACCATGCGGTCATGAAGAAACTCCAATCCCGAGAGCCCGCGCCCGCTGCTCTGACGCACTTGTTTTAGCTTGTCTCTACGCTATTTGACGACGCCAAAGGAGTAGAGCAGGATCGGGACAGCGAGCATATTGGTAGCAGTGATCTCATTTTTCCCAGACAGATCTGATTTTAACATCCGTCTGAGACGCCGCCCATACCCGCTGTGGAGGGCCCCTTGACACCCTCAGCGTCCTGTACAGAGCGCTGATCGATGCCAAGGTAAGACTCTCCGGCGTCCAGGTGTTTAAAGACACTCCCGTCCACCAGCCGAACATCAGCCGCGACACCCTCTGCTCTCCCTCTCCTGAGATAAAGAACAGCGCACTTGTCCAATCCGAAGTCCATTCCCGCCGCCCGCGTGTACGTCGCTACGATGTTCAAGAGGAGCTTAAGCCCCCCCTCCCCGGGAGCTTATAGCTTGAGGTCATCCATATAAAATAAATGGGTGATCCCTCGCCCATGCCCCGGGGGCCCCCGCTTTGTACCCGCGTGCAGCCCGCAAGGCGATTGATAAGGGTAATAGTGAGATGCAAAACAGGAGGGGGCTAAGAGAATCTTCCTGGATAATCCCCCTCCTATACCCCACCACTCCGGTCGACACGTTGCCTTCACTAGTCTTAACTGTGAAGCGTGTCTTCCAGAGCGGCATGAGCTGCCTAATGCATCTCACTATGTAAGGACTCACCGACAGGCGTTCGAGTAGGTGTATAATTAGTTTGTGACTGACAGTGTCGAACGCCTTACGGTAGTCTATCCAAGCGACTGAGAGGTTACGCTTGTGTTGGACCGCGTCCTGCGTGATGCAGCGGTCCACCAGCAGGTTCTCCTTACAACCTCCCAGCCCCCTCTTGGATCCCCTTTGTTCGTGTATCTCGCGCCATGCAGACTCGATCTCGCGCAGAACACGCTCATAAAGAATCTTTGTGCATATCTTACAGAGCGCATTCAGACACGTTATCGGGCGGTAGTTCTCCGGACGAGACAAATCCCCGTTTTTGGGGAGTAGCACCGTCCTTCCCTCTGTCAGCCACGCAGGGATGGGCACCGTCCCATCGATGAACGACGAGAAGATGCGGGCCAGATGGGTATGGGTGCACTTGAATTTCTTCCACCAGAATATGTTAATCCCATCTGGTCCGGGAGCGGCGTGGTTCCTCATGCTACTCACCGCCTTCTCCACCTCACTCCGCCTGACTGGAAAACAGTCGCCACGCTGACTCGGCTGTTGCCGACAAAACGTGTCGAACCGTCCCAGTGCTGGAGTGCCTTCATCAAAATGACCCGCCTCGCTATACATTTTTCCCCAAAACCGCTACACCTGAACAGCTGTTGGCGCTGTGTCGGGGACAGGCGTAGGTGGTTGGAACCAGCGGCCTGGGTCAGAACGGAAGAGGGCGTTGTCTAACGCCCGACCCAGCCGCCTCTCTAGAGATTGCTTCGCAACCCCCAGGTTCCGCACCTTCTCCACGTAGCGTTCCTTCACAATAAGAAGGATAGCTTTGTTCAATGTGTGGTGACGGCATTTCAGTTCCGAGCTGATTTTTCGGATTTTAGGAGTAAACGCCCTCCCCGCCGTAATGAAGTCTAACACACACTGAACACGGGATGCATGCCGCCGCGCGTCATTGATCTTATTCTGGAGCTGTGCAATGCGCCGCCGAGTCTTAGCTACGAACTCCGCCTTATCATTGCGTGTCTGAGGCTTCGACTCAACAGCCGCGTGATACACAGCCCAGTTCAAGCTGAGGAGATCAGCGGTCTCAGGGATTGCTGCCGCGAGGGACTCATTTGCCGCTTCTAGGCAACCAGGCTGAAGAGAAAATTTCCCAGTGATTCTCTCCCTCCCTGTTCCCCAGTCCTCTGTCAAATCGACGCAGCAACGGGGGGGGGGGGGGGGGGGGGTCCGACTGCCGGGGGGTTCGATCTTGAGGCCGTCCGGCAGAGCTCCGCACGGAACGCGCGTAAGAGCGCCTGCCGGACAGCTCTGGTGGTAGTAACAAGAGATCGTAGCCTTGCCGTCGCAAACGGGCAGCTTGGTCTCGCAGATATTGTTGCGAGAGGTGTGCAAGCTCTGGGTGCACTTGGCTCCACAGGGCCTGCAACCTCGCCATGTAGCCCCGCCGCCACGGCACGCTATCCCTCCAGCAGCGGATGAGGTTCTCCTTGAGTTCCTCCGTCCACTCGAGGCGCTGATTTCGAGCCGTGGTCGTTGCCGTGGATCCTATCCGGGTGCCCCTCCCAACTGATCGTTGGTCCCCATCCGAGAGGGACCGGTTGTGGGAGGCTTGACTAGGCGGTGTTCGAACCTAGTTTTCGGCGTGCCAGGTGGCGGCCTGGCACGTCGGTGGCTATTGCGGGGGAGTTGTGCTCCCCCGGGCGATGGGCACGCCAGCTTCCCTACGCCAAATTATTATTATTATTATTATTATTATCATCATTATCGTTGTTATTGGTGGACAGTCCCTTCGTGTGGGTAACAGCCGCAAAGGGGAAAAATGCTATATTCCTGCGTCCACGTCGCGCCCGCCGGAAACGCTACTGTCGCGCTAATGGGTCCTGTAAGTGGCAGCGCTGTCATCTAGCTGTCTCAAGTGCCCAACGCGTACCTCCTCGTGGTCAGAACCGGGCAACGCAATTGCGGCACAACCGCGTTGGGCTGTACCCAGATTGCTGCGTCTCCCTAAGCGGGGCGCAGTAGGGTTTGGCATCCCCGGGCACTCTAGCCAAATAAACCGAAGGCCTGGCTGACGTCGCAACGACCCGCCGGTGCCTGGCGAGTGGTGTCCGTATGCATGCGTGCATGCTTGTGTGCACTGCGAGTCAGACGCTGGTGGTATGTGGCACCCCCAGGAGCCTTGGCTTCGCCGCCTGGGCTACGAGGATGACAACCTGTTTAAAAAATCGCTAACCTCAAACTTTGGCGACGGCAAAGGGGTCATGGCTGGGGGGGGGGAGGCCCAGCGATTAGTAGCGGCAACGCGAGCACCAACCTCGGATACCTGGTGCTCTCCGAGTGTACTTAGCCTTACCGGCCCTGAGGGCGTATGGATCGGGTGACATGTAAGATGTCCCGTTAAAAAAAAAACACAAACAAAAAACAAACCATGACGAGGGGTGCGGAGGGGAGCGATGCGAGTGGCGGCGAGCGGGCGAGCGAGCGTGCGACCGTGCGAGCGAGCGGACATGCGAGGTCGTGGTGATGGAGTGTGAGCGAGGGAGTGAGCGGGTGGGCGAGGCGGCGGCTGGATGGCGGACGGTGGTGTCGAGCGGGCGAGGGGGCGGTCGTGCGAGTGCGGGGGTGGGGGCGGCGGCTGCGGCTGCAACTGCGGCGGGGAAGGTGGTGTCTGGGGGGTCACGTTCCGGATCGGGGGGCGGGAGTGCCGATGGGCTGTTTGTGGCCTCGGCATCTCATCGAGACGCGCCGCGGTCGGAGATAGACCCGGAGTCCTGTCCTCGGGCGGGCTCCACAGGTAGCGCGGCCAGCGTGATGAGTGTGTCGAGTGTGGAGAGGAAGAAGAGACGCGTGACCTCTGAGGTGGGCGATGAGGAGGTTGCGGAGGCGGCGCGTGTGGTCGCCGGCGGGATGGAAGGAGGGGGATGACGAGTTGGCAGCCATGGGGCGTGTTGGGGCGAGGCTCCGGGGCACCTGCTCCGGGATGCCGGTGTCGCGAGGGGATGGTTGCGGGGGTCCTCGGGGTTGCGGCCGAGTACGAGGCGATCCTGATGCCCCTCGTAGCAAAGAATGAGCGCCTTAAGGGGCGGCTCAAGAAGCGGGAGAGAAGGCTGGGAGCGGTGGAGCGTGGTTTGATTGTGGCTGGTCTCCGGTCGTATGCGAGTGTGGCTGGTACGACGGACGTGCCGGGTGCGGGCGGAGTGGCTGGTGTGACTGCCGTGGGTGACCGGCCGTCGGGGGGCGCGGGAGTGCCACCTGAGAGGCCGGCTCGAGCCTACGCGTGTGCGGTGGTGGTTCGACCAAAGGAGGATGGGACTGCCATGACGAGTGAGCAGGTGGAGGAGAGAATCCTGAAGGAGGTCTCCAAAGGAGGTGAACGTGAGAGTGCGTGCGGTGCGAAAAACCAGGAGTGGGGGGGGGGGGGTCGCTATTGAGACCGTGAGTGAAAACGAGGTGCAGGTGCTGAGGGAGTGTGCCAGGTTCTCGGAGGTGGGGCTGAGGGTCGACCTTCCAAGGAAGGTCGGCCCGAAAGTCCTCGTCTTCGACGTGGATAACGAGACGACGAGCGAGCACTTGCTCAGTGAGATGTATGAAAGGAATTTGAAGGTGCGAATGAGCATGGAAGAGTTTAGGGCAAGTACCCGTGTCGTGAACCGGAGTACGAGGAAGGGTGCAATCTGCGGCAATGTCATGGTTGAAGTGAGTGCAGGGACGAAGAACGTGCTATGTGAGGAAGGAAGGGTGTTTGTTGACTGGCAGGCTCTCAAAGTGCGAGAATTCGCGAACGTCATGAGGTGCCATGGGTGTTATGCCTATGGCCATATAATGAGGGAATGCAAGGTCGAGGGAAAAGTGTGCCTGAAGTGCGGCGTGACTGGGCACCTGGTCAAGGAGTGCAAGGGAGAAAGTGCATGTCGGAACTGCAGAGAGCGTGGAAACGACTGCAGACACTCGGTTCTGTCCGACGCGTGCCCGGAGTCCGTAAGGGCAGCGGAAAGAGAGAGAGAGCGCGAATTTGGAATGAATGATCGAAGTGTGAATGTGATTCAGGTCAATTTTCAGCGCGCTTACGCGGTGATGAGCGACCTGGGCGCATGTCTGTGTGAGTATGAGGTGAGTGTGGCTCTACTTCAGGAGCCTTATGTGAGGAACGGGAGAGTGCCTGGATTGCCTCTGGCCATGAATGTGTATGCAAATGAGGGTGAAACTGTGAAGGCAGCGATTGTGGTGAATGATAGGACGATCGAAGCGGTGTGTGTAAGGGAATGTACGGATGAGCATGGTGCGTGTGTGTAGCTGAGGGGCGGCTTCGGCGAGTTTGTTTGCGGTGTCTGTTTACTGCCGGTGCGGGGCCGATTTGGACCCCTACCCGCGGTACCTGGACAGGGTGCGTGTGACCGCGAGGGGCCGTAGGCTCCTTGTGGAGATGTATGCGGATGCGGTGTCGCCCCTGTGGTATAGCAAGCGCGACATCGGGGGAACGGTTGCGCGTGGACGGGGTGAGCACCTGGAGGAATGGATCTTGACGAATGCTATGACTGTGTTGAATGAGCCGAGTGAGTGGTTTACCTTTCACGGTCCGAATGGTAAGAGTGATATTGATATGAGTCTGGTGAATGAGGTGGATGGGAGGTGCCGGTACGAATGGAGTGTGAAGAATGTGTGGGGGATTAGTGATCACAATGTGATCCTGATCCGGATGGTGTATGAGAGCAATGGGGCGTGTGAGATGGCGGCCGAGCAGGGTTGGGTCCTGAAGGGAGCTGACTGGGCAGGCTAAATGGATGACCGGAGTGAGAGTGCAAGGAGGGAGTGTGCGGAGTTGATGGAAGAGATGAATGTGGATCGGGTGCTTCAGCGAGCAATGACCTGGGTCCTGAGTGCAAATGAACAGAGGCTGAAGAAGCGTGAGAGTGTGAGGATGCGGAAAATGAGATGGTGGACGGATGGACTGGAGCAAATGAAGAAGGCCGTGGGCAGGTCCAGGAGGGCCTGCCAGCGGGCCAGAAGGTGTGAAAGGGAGTATGAGCAAAAGAGGAACGAGTATAGACGAATACTTGCGGAGTACAAAAGAGATACATGTAGAGTGAAAGAGGACAACTGGCGACAGTTTGTCAGCGTAACTGGGAATCAGGTCCCATGGGGTGCTGTATACAGAATATGTATGGGGAAATGTAATCGTGAGAGTCTGAGCTGTGTGAATGTGCCGGGTGGTGTTACAACTACCTGGCATGAAAGTGTGGATGCCGTGTTGGACAGGTTCTTTCCGGCCGCTGGTGTGGTTGGTCCTGGGCCCGTGGTGCCTCTGGTGCCGCGGGACCGGGAGGGTGTGCATGAAGGAGGTTTTCAGTGGGATGAAATTGGGGCGGACGTAGAGAAAATGAAGCTGCGTAAGGCACCTGGGCTGGATAGAGTGTATACGGACATGTTGCGAATGATACACCGAGCGATTCCGGAATGGCTGAAGAGAATATATGACTTGTGTTTGCTGACAGGCCGTTTCCCCAAGGAATGGAAGAGTGCGCGATTGGTAATCTTGTTGAAGTCGCCCGAAAGAGTGAGGTTGGGTCCGGGCTCGCACCGGCCCATGTGCCTCCTTTCGGTGCTGACGAAGGTGTTGGAACGAATGATGGTGGAGAGAATGGTGAGAAGAGCAAATGGAAGAATGTGTGATGCGCAATACGGGTTTGTTAAGAGAAAGTCAGTGGAGCATGCCTGGGAGAAAGTAAAAGGGTATGTAAGAGAATGTGAGAGCAAGTATGTGCTGGGCGAGTTTGTCGATTTTAAAGGAGGGTTAGATAACCTTGAGTGGCTGCGAGTGACTGAGAAACTGCGCGACTGGGGATGCGAGAAAGATCGACTGCGGTGTGATTATTTTCGTGAAAGAAAGGTGTGCGTGATGGGAGCGAATGAGAGGGTGTGGAAGGATGTCCGCCGTGGCTGTCCGCTGGGGTCCATCTGTGGTCCATTTATTTGGAACATGACGATGGACTCCCTGCCATGGCAGCTGCGGGGACAGGAGTGCACGTGTGTTGCGTATGCTGACGATTTGGTATTGTGTGTGAATGGGCAGAGCCGCAGTGAGCTTGAGCGAAAGGCGTGTGAGTGGATGCGAATAGTGTGCGAGTGGGGAGAGAGTGTCGGTGTGGATGTGAACTGGGGCAAGACTGTAATGATGTTAATGAAAGGGAGTTTAAGTGCGAATCGTCGACCAAGTGTGAGTGTAAATGGGGAACGAGTGAGGTATGTAGGGCGTGTGAAGTATCTGGGGGTGTGGATGACCGAGCGAATGGGCTTCAGGTTGCACCTGGAGCCGAGAAAGATCGAGTGACGTATGAATGGGTCAGGAATGTAAGGTTTGCGAGTGAGAGAAAATGGTTTGAATTTGGCACGAGTGTGGGCTTCCTGCTCACTGGACATGGCAGCATGAATGAGTTTTCGTATAAAAGGGGACTGGCTGAGAGCGAGAGTTGTGTGTGTGGAGAGGAACGTGAGGACTGGAAGCATGTGTTGTGTGAATGCCCGTTGTATGAGGATGAGTGAGATCTGGGTGCCTGGGGTGTGAATGTGGACGGGGATGGGAGAGTGGATGTGAGTGGTGTGTTGGTATGTAAGAAGAGATTTGAGCGGGTGAGTGCGTTTGCGATGATGGTGTTTACAAGGAGATCGGTGTATGTGTGAATGAAAGGTGTTGAATGACTGTAGTTCCGAAGGATGAGGGTGATGCATGTGGAATGAATGGGCGCGCCCGCCAGTGGGCGTGAGTATGTATGCGTGTGTGCGTGTGAATGCGGCAGGTGGGTCCCCACGGGCTGATTCCTTCGGGATGAGGACCGTGGGGGCCACGGTGAGTGGCGACACCACCGTTCCAGCTGGCCTACCACGACCAACAGGGCGGGCCCGTCAAAGTGTAGCAGCACGACCATGTGCTGCGAAGATCCCACCGCTGATTTAAACTGGTACCACGGGGGCGGGGGGGGGGGGGGCACCGGCGTGTAGTCGGTCCCAGCCGTTGAGGTTCGACTCGTGGGGGCAGTGGTTAGGCCGTGTGCTGGTCAGGGACCCCTAGGGGTTCCGACGGGTGAGCTGCGTACCACCAGCTCGGGTAGCAGCCTGCTTAGCTGTTAGAATGTTGGAAAGACACTCGACTCGACCGGTAGTACGACTGGGACCTGCATCCCCAGGAGCAAACCGGTAGGTACCGCATTTATGCGGGGCCGCGTTGGTCGCGCGTTTTCTCGACCCCACGCTCATGGGAGCCGTGTAGTTAGGGTCAACGACTAGGTACTGCACGTAAAACTAAAGGACATCTGTCGCGCCAATGTCCTTCGCGACAGCACAACAACAGAAGCGGCTAATGGAAATTCTGGCCGCAGCTGCATATAGTGGTAAGCGTCTGCTAGACAACCACTCATACACAAACACTCTTAGGCATCTAAGCGGCCCGGCAGAGGCCCCGTGGCAGGGTGAGTCTGGGCACCCTGTGAAGGGGTACCGCCCAAGGCTGGAAGGACATCCTATAGTCGGGTATTTTTTCCAAGCGGGTCATGGATGGAAGGGGCCCTATTAACGAATATCGCCCACGAGAAAATGAACCCACGGGACTCCCTCTGGCGAGACGTAAAGAGACAACGCAGAACTCCCAGGTGGAGACCTGTGACCACCTCACACCTACCCTACACAGAACAGAGTAGACGGAACAAGTATGATGAACACGCATGAACTAAAACAATTACCCCAGGTTATTACTCCCAGACGGGGGGACTCTACCCTGAGTTCCGACCGGGTGCAAGCCCCGGAGGCTCAGAGTTGCAGCAAGGATTCTGGGGGCTGCAGAACATGCAAATCAACAACAGGAGACAAGACAGACGAAGACAAGACGGACAGAGACAGCCACTTGCTGGAGGTTTACACGAGCCGGACGAGATGCAGCAGCGTATCCAACAATGCGAGCCTTGCGAATTTTAAGAGCACAACAGGCGGCAGCCTACTGACAAACGCGACGACAAAGTGTCGTGAAATGCAGACGACTGACGAGCTTAAGGGACATCTGCGGATAATCCTTAAGTGAGTCAGAATCATGCAGGAAAAGAAGAGCGTATAGAAAAACGTGAACGAAGAGACAAAGGACAGTATTAAAGTCATCACGGAGGTTGCTGAGATCACCCTGGGCAAATGCGAAAGGCTCAGAAAACTAAGGACAGCCGGACAGGACGAAAAGACGAAACTGGAACAAACGCCAAAACGGAAACGTGACGAGTCTGACGCCAACCCTCTCCAACAGCCGGCGAAAAGACCAACGACGACTGATGACACGCAACCGCCAGCGGGTAGCTGGCAAGTACAAACGACCAAAAGGAAACGTAAGAAAAAAGAAAAAACAGAACAGAACAAGCAGACGAACGAGGACAACAAAGTGGTCAGGCAGGACATACCGCGCCCCATGCCTCGGGGGACGGCCATCTTAGTCAAGCCACAACACGGCACGACCTACGCAGACTTACTGCGACAGGTCAAGATGAAGGTAAACCCCGCGACGCACAACGTAACGGTGAGGGGTTACCGCAAAACAAAGGACGGAGGACTCCTGTTTAAAGTGCAGTCAGGACGAGAGGGGAGCCAAAACTTCCAGCGCTCCCTCCAGAGTGCAATCGGCCAGGAGGGGCGCGTCCGGGCCATGATTCCTAGCACATCGCTGCAGATTATCGACCTGGACTGCGCCACGACTCCCGAGGTCGCGGCGATCCTCAAACAAGAGACGGGACAGGAACGGGGCCCGAAGGTTCACATCTTCGGCCCCAACAGATCCGGACAGTACATGGCGTTGTGCGAGCTAGAATCGCAGAGAGCCATGCACTTACTGGAACGGCAGCGACTTAAGATCGGGTGGGTCAATTGCCGCATCCGACTCAGGACGACAGTACGAAGGTGCTTCCGGTGCCTTGGCTACGGACACACGAGACGGAACTGCAAACGACCAGACAGGACGCACGGCTGCTGGAAGTGCGGGGGCGGGGGCCACGTCGGCAAGACGTGCCAAAACCGACCAGCCTGCTTCCTGTGCACCGAGGCCAAAGACTGGAGGGGCGCATCGGCCGGGCACCGGTTCGTGCGCTTTCACGGCCGCACTCAAAGAGAGCAGGAACAAGACCAAGACCTGACGAAGGTCCTCCGGGGAAACATGAACCGAAGTCAGACGGCACAGCTGCTGCTACCACAAATAGCTGATGAACTTGACGCGACGATACTGATACTATCCGAACAATGCCGGGACGTAACAACGCCGACGTGGCTCTCTAACACCAGGGGCACCGCCGCCATCTGGGCCAGGGGGATGCCGCCTCCCGGATATCTTCTCGTGGTGTGACAGACGACTTCGTCTGGGCAACGGTAGGCGCTCTGACGTATGTCAGCGTGTACCTAACGCCAAACTGCACCATCGGAGAGTTCAGGGAGAGGGTGTCTTTCGTCGAAGATGACCGACGGCGTATACAAGGGCCCGTAGTCGTCGCAGGCGACTTTAACGCTAGAGCGATCGAGTGGGGAATAATCACGACGAACAAACGGAGACAGCTCCTGCTGGAGATGGCCGCGAGGCTGGACCTGGCAGTGGCCAACACGGGAAACACGCCAACGTACAGAAGACCGGGCTCTGGGGAGTCCATTCCCGACGTGACACTGACGTCGGACGGAACCCTCTCACAGATGAGGTGCTGGCGGGTGGTCGAGGGCTACAATAGCAGCGACCACCAGTACATAGCCTTTGAAGAGATACCCTCCAAAGGGTAATGTTCCCGACGAAATGTCTGGACGGAAAAGCTCCACGATGCCACAGAAACGCTACGGACGAAACCGACAACAACAATACTGGTGGACGGACGAAATCGCGGAACTGCGGAGGGTCTGCTTCGCCTGTAGGAGGAAACTCACTTGGGCGAGGGGGGGACCCGAAGCAGAGACGCATAGAACAGCTTACCGGAGGGCCCAGAAAAAACTGACGACGACGATTAAGGATACAAAACGGAGAGAACTGTGCGACGAGGTGGATCGGGACCCCTGGGACACCGGCTAGAAGTTAGTAACCGGCAGACGCGGGGCTCGGACGCCGACCGGCGCGATGGACTCTCCAACGACACGGACGATCATCGACAGACTTTTTCCAACATACGAGACGAGAACGGAGACGGAAGATGACGACGAACCTGGGGACATACCACTCTTTTCCGAGGAGGAGCTTGCGAGAGCGACCGCCTCGATGAAGGTCGGAAAGGCCCCAGGACCGGACGGCATTCCAGGGGAGATTCTGCGGCTGATGGGCAACCTGAGGCCGCGGGTCCTCCTGGACATGTATAACACATGTTTGACGACATGCACGTTCGGTAAGCGGTGGAAGGTGGCGAGGTTGGTGCTCATTGCCAAAGGCAAGGGGGGCCCACACTCGCCGTCGCCCTATCGCCTGCTGAGCTTACTCGACATGACAGGAAAACTGTACGAACAACTGATAAGACCCAGACTCACGAACGCAATCGCGGCCGCTGGAGGACTATCGGACAGACAATACGGCTTCAGGAAGGGACGATCGACAATTAAAGCAACCCAAGATGTCGTGGCGACCTTCAAACGGACTCAACAGTACTGCCATAGGGCTTGCCCGATGGTGCTACTCGGCGCGGGGGGCGGACATCCTAGAAGCCCTGAGAGGCGTTTTCAGGGTCCCACCGTACCTACCCCGAGTGCTGAGCGATTACTTACAACACAGACGTATTACGTACGAAACGACGGACGGACGAGAAACCCGGACGATCACGGCGGGGGTCGCCCAGAGATCAATTCTCGGACCGAACTTTTGGAATGGAGTATACGATCGTTTGCTGCGGCGGGAGATGCCGCCGGAGACTTTCTTAGTTGCTTACGCCGACGACGTAGCGGCTGTGATCGTCGAACGCGACCCGTCTCTGGCCCAGCTACGACCCAACCAAGTGATGAGGCGGGTGGACGGATGGATGACAGAAGACGAACTCCGACTGGCCACAGCCAAGACAGAACTTATGCTACTGACGAGAAAGAGAATACCGACGATAATACCGATGAATGTCGGGACAGAGATGATGGAGACCAGAAACGAAATCAAGTATCTGGGGGTCACGCTGGATACGAAGATGACTTTCTGGCCCCACATAAGACGGACATCTGAGAGGGCGGCGGAGAGAGTAAAATCTCTCAGCCGCCTGATGGGAAACACCATAGGACCAAGACCCACTCGATCCTCCTTATGGCGCCGAGATATGGGGGGATGCACCGCACGTAGCTGAATACAGACACGCAATGACGATGGTACAGAGGCAAGGAGCGCTCAGGATCGCGTGCGCCTATAGGACTGTCTCGGCAGGGGCAGTTCTGGTCGTAGCGGGCTCGATCCCGGTGGATCTCCTAGCTTTGGAGCGAAGGAGAAACTACCTTCAGAGTGCACAGACGGGACGGACAGCTGCGGCAAGAAGGGAACGGGAGACGACGATACGACAATGGCAGACCAAATGGACAAACGAGACGTCTGGGACGTGGACAAAACGACTGATACCGAAACTGAGACCGTGGATCGGAAGGAGCTACGGAGAGGTAAATTTTTATCTCACGCAGTTCCTGACGGGACACGGATACTTTAGACGTTATCTACACAACATGGGAAGGATACGGACTGCAGACTGCACATACTGCGGACACGACCGAGACGACGCGGAACACACATTTTTTATATGTGACCGATGGCCCGAGACGAGACGCCGACTAGAGGCGACAGTTGGAGAAATCACGCCAGACAACATCGTTGGCGTGATGACCCAGGACAGCGAACGCTGGGCCCTCGTGTCCACCTTCGTAGAGACTGTCCTTAGGAGAAAGAATGCAGACGGATGCTTGGGTGACCGAGCGAATGATAAGGGCCGGCACTCAATAGCCAAGACCACGACGAGACGACGCGATCAGACAAGAGGACATGGACAGGATGTCCGGCCGGAAGTCATGCTAACGCAGTCCACGGCCGGTCATCGGACAGAAATGCTTCCCCCGTCGTGACCAATAAATTTTGATTTTTTGGCCAGGGGAGGGGAGGTTTTAGCCGGTATGCATCTCGTGAAAACCCTGGCCGAGAGGGATGACCCCCTCCGACCCTATGATGCGAGATGAGAATCCGGCACACGGGTGACGACGCTGCTCCGGGTTTTAAGAGGCAACTCCTAACCCCTGGCGCAGTGGAGACGCCCATGGTCTTTAAAAAATTTCCCCCTTTTTACCACGATAAAAAAAATCGTTATTATCAATATTATCGTGATCTTTATTATTGTGATAGCGATAAACAAATAGCATTTCGTATGTACGGATATCTTAATTATTGTGAATTTGTGTCTACGATAAAATTGAATTCGTAGCTGCGTAAAGTAAATATTACTTAGCACCCAGTAGGGAATTAAGGCGTCTTCTCACTTTAGACGCTAAATAGGCTATTTTCATTAATTTTTTGATGGGTTATATTATCGATATTTTTATGAAAATTGTTACGCTTGAAATAAATACACTTTCGAAATACATTAAAAAAAAAAATTTATCTAAGTCACTATTTATAGACGAAAATGGTAGTTAAGAAAATGTCCTAACAAAATTATAGGTCTGCGCTGTTAATGAAATCTCGGAGATGGATCATCAGAAACAGAAAAATCTAACGGTTTTAGATTTGGCCTGTTAATGGCTATATCGCATATCATACAATTTTTTATATATGCAAAGATAAAAAATGGAGGACATTTTTCGAAAAACTTCGTTTTTTCGACGATTTTGGCAAAAAAATAGTAAATATCAAAATTTAAAAAAATTCTTAATGTGCGCTATAGCTATAGTTGTAAAGAATATGTGGTTAAAATTTCATAAGAATGGGTCCAGTAGTTTCGAAAATTTTATTAACAAGCCGTTGAAAAACGTTGTTTCCAGACAAACGCGTTTGAATTTTTGTTAAATGAAAAATCTTTTTAAAATCTTACCTGTGCTTAATCAGCGTACCTCTACCATAGAGGCCTTCTACTTCTTCATAGTGTTCATTTTCATCTAAAATATCGTTTCTGCTTTGTTCTGGCTTTTTCTATGGCACCGGAGCTGCGGCGGTTCGCTCCGTGTATACGTTCATAATCACGTTGAGCGACGTACAGTGCAGCGATCAGACCGAGGTTGATGTCCACCACCTCCAAAATCTTCAAAACCGGTTGTAAGCCTTCGTTGAAAATGAAAGCAGTTGTATGGCAAGCAATTTCAACAATTTTTTTCCACTGAAAATGTGATTAGGTGCCATTGCCGACACGCAGTTATTAACAATCACATACTGTTGTAACGTAGAAAAAACTGAATAATACTGTATCCTGCCGTTGAATCAATGTGTACATCGGAATTTGTAACGTCCGATTTCTTAAATTTATCTGCAGACGCACTAGCCAACTCGTATTTGCCTCATGGTCATGTGGAAGCAATCCTTGGAATTTTCGGCTTTGGCTCTCGAACCCGGACGTCTCCATGGACAATTTTGTTGCAAGGACTTTTTATCGATTCTAACGACCACGAGAGCAGAGATGTTGTCGTTTCGAAGTTTCAAACTAGACTAATGTTGAAAGGACAGTATGGCAGTATTGCAGAAGATTTTTTTCAAAGCGAAACTACTGTGATTTTCTTGTCGATAAAACTCCCCACTTTTAATATAGGTAATGAAATGTCCGTAATTATGCTATTTTGTCCCTCGTTTCGACAAACTTCAAAACCCTATATCTGTTGGAATTATTGGGAAATGTTAGCCTCCCCGACGAAATATTATTAGTCGCGACCAATTAAAGCAGTTCATGGCAATAACAATGTTTCCCGTTGTTTTTTGGAAAAGTCCTTAAAGTGCAATAATCATCCTAATTTGTCATGAATTATCGCTGCTAATAATATTCATATTTGAAAAAAAAATCACTTCACTTACTTGGCAGATAAGTGAAAAATCCAATATACGCCATTTTTACCCTCTCTTAGAACAATTCCCTTGCAACGACAAAAATTGTTGTGATTAGAAACCGGTAAAAGCATCTCATAGAAAGCACTTTAAAGTTTCCAAAACAATCCTTGCATTTTCTGTACGATTATCAGTTCCAGAGGGGATAATCATCCAAGTCAAAAGGGTCATTTTCGCTTTGAACAACAATAACTCAGCGAAAAATCATCGTACAGAACTTTAAAAGTAACTCAAATTGAAGGGGAATATCAAGCTAAAAAAGATTTTGAGTGAAATACAGATAAATTTATTGAAGTCTGTTTGAAGAAAAAAATGTGGAAACATTTTTTGCCGTTGATTTTTCTATTATTAGTTAAAATCGGTTAATGCTGAAAATATTTGAGCTTAGGATATCTAACTATAAACGTGAAGCTGCATTAAATGTTTTTTTTTATCCTACAACCATTTTACGCGAAGTTACAGCCTTTTGAAAATCACCTAAAAGTTTTGGATTTTCTTCATATTCTTGAATTGCTCCACCTAGTGTACTTGGGATACCTGAAAATCGTTAAATGCTATATTTATGTATATTTGTTTACAGTTGTCTACGGTGTTCTACGGAGTTCTGCTTCGGAACAGCGAAAAGATTGCGCAACGGCGACATACCTTTACTGCGGGACCATTTCGAAAATTGTTTTGCCGATGGCAATCTACAGTTCAAGGCTGATTTTAAAGAAGCGTTGAAAAGTGCACGGGAGCGGAATTTTTTAAAACTGCAACAAGTCTATGAAACGGTAGCCTCAATGTGAGTATAGAAAACATAATCATTTTCTTTACCTTTGTCAGAAAATGCATTTTGTATAATGCAACTACAGAATAGTATTACAATAATTAAGGATTACGCCTGTTAGTTTGGGATGCTCAAGAGATACTATCCCAACCGAAAATTGTATTTGATTAGAGTGTCTGTGCTTCAGGATTAGACAAAAATCTGTAAATTTTTAGCAACATCTGATATGCTATGAATAATGGTTATTAGCAATAATATTTTCTCTATGCGAATCGAAATTGTCGAATATTGTGAAATATTTTGAATGAGTTTAGAATGCCCGTACTTTTAAAAAATGTTCGTTTTTCAATTTTAATAATGTCTATATTTATACAACTTTTTCGTTTAGTGTCTTTGGAAGTTCTTAGAGGTAATGCTAAACAGTCTACAAAAAAATGTAAACATTTTTCAATTTTTCGTTAATATTTCAGAATGTCTTTCGCATAATTAAAAAAAAAAGAAATTTATGAAGAAATTTTGATTGATTTAGTAGAATCGGAAAATTCGATTCGTGTAAGAAACATACAATATTACCAAGCGATATGCCGAATAATTATTTATTTTAATAGTTTGTTCATAACTTTTAGGTATTATTGTTGGTAATACTCATTTTTCAGAGCACGTCAGATGTTGCTCAATTTTCTGAGGTTTTTGTTTAATCACGAAGTACAGAAATCTTAATCGAACATAATTATCGGCTTAGACGGTATGTCCTGAACATCCTATCCCCCTTTGATCTAAAAAATAATAATGAACAATAATAATAACAATCATAATGGTTTACTGTCGAAATTGTAGCAGGGTTCTGCAATTGTAATATGTATACTTCTATCATCTTTGCGACAGGTTTCCTAGAGAAATCAAAGTTGAGGTGCCGTTCAACGGAATTGTTAATGCGTTGAAGCGCTGGAGGAAATGCTTCTATCCACCATGCCCAGAAACGTTGCAGGCGATGGCTGTTCAGTCGGAGCTGCCAGAGAATGGACGGCTCTTTGAATATGATCTGGGAAAAATTACAAGCAAAAGAATTTCGCATAGTAAAAGGAACGTGCACTTACTAATGTACGATCCCCACTTATCATCCGAGTTTGCGAACGTAACGCACATTTTCATAGATGGAACGTTCCAAAAGACGCTACGAGTGCGGGGCGTTTACCAACTGGTAGCGGTTCTAGGCATCAAATATGACCACGTAAGAATTCATGGTAACAGTCAATATTTATTCCCTATAATAATTCTCTCATTTCTGTATATTATTGTAGGCAATACCAATCGCACATATTTTGACGGCGAAAAAGACTAAAGACAGCTACACAGCTGTATTGAACAGCGGCAAAACCAATGTGATTAATGGCCAGGCTATAGCGGTGGTCATGGCTGACTTTGAGCAGGCATTGAGGAATGCCTGTAGAAATGCATTTCCTCGTGCAATTGTTGCCGGCTGCAGCGTGCACTATGATCGAGTAGATGAAATTTCTTAACAACAAATATGATTCCGATAAATGTTTGTTTGAGTTTGTTATTGCATATATATAGTCTTTTCTCAGGGTATATTTAAAAAAGTGAGGGCACTCCGTTTGACGCCTGTAATTAGGCAAGAAGCGGAAGCAAAGCAATTAAAAAAAATAATGGCCCTCGCTTATTTGCCGGCATCAAGGATCCGGAAAGAATATGCCGCTGTGAAAAACGCCCTGCCAGCCCCGTTGCAGATATCGGTTGCAGGCTTTTTCAGCTACTACGAGCGCCAGTGGCTGGGAAAAGTGAAGCCCAACGCATTTAGCGGGTTCCGGTTATCTCGGAGTACAAACAACGTCATCGAGTCGTACAACAACGTACTAAAGACCAAAAGGAGGCAACATCCGTCGACCTGGGTGTTCATAGGTGAGTCTTCTGATTGTTCGGCACCAAGAAGCTTGAAGCTGTGAAAATTACGGTGTTGATCAGGAATAGAAAAGATGTCTCTCGTTCGGCATATGAACGCCTTTGTATCACAATTACTAGGCCAACTCATCAAGCTGACGTCCAACGCCAGAGACGACGTGGCAAGCTTGAGACTAAATAAGTGGTTCAGGCCATATCCGCGATACACGACCATCCTTTGGCGGAGAGAATTGACAAAGGGTATATTCCTTACATTAATTTAATTTAATGCAATGAGGTAATGTAACTGAATTTCCGTACTTCTTATACTCACCAAAATTAAAATAGAATTATACAAAGGTACTCCCGATACTAATCGAATTTTATAATTTCTCTAACTGACTGCAGGCCTGAAAGGTCACGTAAGCCAAGCGCCGATGCGTCTTCCGGAAGAAAATGCTGAGGCTGAGGCAGAATTGGAGGAAGGTCCTGAAGTAATTGCACCAGCTAAGTAAAGCAGCAATATTTCAATATACTGTAGCTATGTCAGTAGCTATTTCAATAGCTATTTCAATAGAATGTAGTTAATGAAGAAAGTAGCGATTATAATTTTCACGATAGCTCTAAGCGGCTCCAAATAGATTTTTTTAAATCCTGCTAAATTTTAGCTCGATATTTTGATTTTGACCTCGCTCCCCGATCTATAATAACTCCCTCGATCTATATAAATAACAACATTTTACTAGTTTATATCTATCAATTGATTTCCTTGTTAATGAGACTATTGGAATATGTATTATCTTAAAGATAAGTGACAGAAAGTATAGCACGTCTATTCGCAACAAAATTATTTATAAGTGTGTTTCAGGTGAAATTCATAAGATAATTCTTAAAACATATAAAAGAGTGTAATCATTTTATATATTTCTCTTTTGCTGAATCCGAATATTTTAGCCTATAATCGCAAACTACTTGCAAAACATGTTGTTATCTTTCATTTTTGGAACAACGTACAGAAAAAACTTGCATTCATTTGACTCCTCTTTCAGCACCGTCATGTGCAACTTCTAAAGTTTAAATGAAATTCAAGGCAGTCATGCAACTTATTCTCAATCCATTTAGACAAATTAATCGCCAGAAAATCGTCTTTCAAATTGAAACTTTTTAAAAATTCAACCGATTCAGAAGTCACACAAAAATTTATATCGTCATTAACAAAATGATTTTTATCTTTATTTTCATAATGTTTTACACTACAATTGTTGTGCATGCAATCCATATTTTGCTTTTTCAGTATTTAATGTAATTTTTTCTTTCTTTTGCAATTTTTAGTTTTGTTCCAATTAAAACATCATCGTCGAAAAGTACGAAAGTGTAATGAAAAGTGCTATTAATAATAATTTTGCTACCGCGGCAATCAATACATTTCTGAAGCATTTATGGTATTTTTTACCGGAATTTTCTGTTATCGCACCTTTCGACGAGGAGGTTTCGACAAAAACAAAATTTTAAATTGTCTAAAAATTACATCAAATACTGTAAAAGCATAATATATGGATTACGTGGATGTAAATCGGAGTATAACACGTTATGCAAATACTAATAAAAATCATTTTGTAAGTAGCGAAATAAATGTTTTCGTAACATCTGAATTGATTACATATTTTGATGAGTTAGTTTAAACAACGGTTTTCTGGCGATTGATACGCCCAAATGAACTAAGAACGACCGTTACATGATGGCCTTGAATCTTAGTCAACTTTACAAGTTGTAAACGACTATGCTGAGAAATTCGACAAATTAATGCGAATTTTAGTCGACGATTTTTCAAATAAAAAAAATACAACAGCAATACATTTTGCAAGTAGTTCGCGATCGACGGCTAAAGTATTCTGGTTCAGCAAAAGAGAGAAATATAAAATAATTACGCTATTTTATATGTTTTATTAATCATCTAAAATTACACTAGACCATAATTTTCTCGCAAATATATATATTGTACTTTCTATAACATATGTTTGAGATAATAAATATTTCAATAGTCTGATTAAAAACTGTGAGGTAAAAAGAAAAAAAAGTTCAGAGATAAATTAGTAAAATGTTGATATTTATAAACATCGGGAATCTAATAATTGTGAATTAAAAAGATTTATGTAGTACTCAATTATATATGAATCGAAAAACATTGCAATCACATGATCTGAAATATAAGAGCCAGAGTTTTAAAAATGAATTAGGATAAACATGAAGAATAACATTCATTTTCTATTGACTTAAATGATTAATCTTATTTATTTTATATAATTGAGCTGACAATTTTACATTATATTTCAGATTTGGAAGTTAAATGCTTTCATTATCTTCACATATAGTGGATTTTCGGGCATCTGAAACATTTTTTCTTAATTCGGATATAATCTGAACTATGAGTTGTTTTTTATCCTCGTTTTTTCGTCGATATATTATTGTACTTGTCTATTAATTTTATTGCTCTTGTCACGTCGCGAAGGGACGTGGGCATATATTTTTTGATTCCCTCCTTTTTTGCCTACGACAAGCGCAATAGCACGGGATGAGGGTAAAAAGGGGTAGTGCTTGGAATGAGTTGAAATTAGAAAATCATGCAGTGATTTGGTATTGAGAAATAATCCGACAAATTTGTACAAACTTAACTATAGGTTTATTACAAATAAGTGATCGGATAATTAAAATTGCTTATACAGAAAAATGACAATGAAAATAAGTATGAAGTCGGGGGAACAATCGGATTAACATAAAATGAAATTTGTTGCTTACATTGGTCGCTGTGTTTGTGAGTGTATCGGTGTGTAGGTACGCTCGCTCGCAAAGATATCCGTGGTCGCTGGCAGATAAGGGCTTCGTTGACGGACGCCACGCTTGGCGTTGGGAAAGCGATCATCAGCACCAGACTCTTGGGGCGCTGAGAGTGTTTATGTATATACGCGTAGTAAATAGCACTTGAACTATTTTATGGACTCGAGGCCGCGAGAGTCGACTAAACTTTCATACAACGCTTCGGTCAAAACCCGAAGATGTGTAATATTCGAAACTCTACGATACCGGTTCTACACTTCGAATTCTGTCAGAACAAGATTAAGAAGTGAAGTTAATTTTGATTGAAGATTTCGCGAGACTGAGATCTGGATTTGATGAAGACTGTCGGGAGACTAAGATTTAGACTTGATAGAAGAACTTGAGTCGATGGTAGTTGTTGGAAGACTTGATCTGAACGCGATGGCAATTGTTGGAAGACTGACTTCAGGAAGGAAGTCTTTCTTGATATAAAAATTAGGAGGGGTTCGATAGTGGGAGAAGGAACTTTAAGGTTTAGCGTGATTGGTCGCGAATTCATGATTCGCAGAATTGATCTCGATCATTCCTTACACAGAGTTTGCACGCGTGGAAGGTACGAGACCTTTGTCCCGTGTTTCGGCGAAAAACGCATGGGATATGACCTAAGTATGCGCATGATCTGTGTTATGGTAAAGATTATATCGGGTGCGCGAGGAGATCGAGCGTCGGCGAGTTCTCGCTTCCTGTCGGCACCATGCTAAATAATTATCGGTCGGGACTTATTTAGGCTAGAGGTCTAGGCAAAGTCTTCTCGTATCATTCGAGTGGTGCCTCATATTTCTTTCTGGGACTTCGATATTTACGCCTTGAAGAAATGCGAGGTTATAACACGAGGCGGACCGACTGAATAAAATAAACGAAAAATATGCTCGCGGAAAGTACGCAAGTTCCGTTTAATGTTGTTACGTATCTTATTCTTAGATTTATACATTTAATACGCTTATGGCGGCAAATGAGGATATTGGGAATAACCGAGAGAAGGCACATTCGCTAGGATGTAACACCTCCCCGGTTGAAGATTGAGCGTCCCGCTCAATTATTATGAATGTTCTGAAGGCTATCTCAATATCGTCATCAGCCTATTCTTAAACGGTTTCGGTGTCGGTAGGTACAATCTTTGGATTAGAATCTTATGTAGACTATAGAAGAAGGAAAGAATGTGTCTTATTATTGTATATATAGATCTTTGTATGAGAATATTTTCGGTTATCGTATTTATATCTAGATCTTTATGCAAGGAAGTTTTTCCTTCTTCTCCGTTTTTTTTTTTTTAATAATTATGAATATAAATTTTTTATTTTGCGCAAAAAAGTATGGGTACGAGTTTTCTCCTTTTTGGTTTTCCTCATGCATAGATGCTTATTTACTTATTTTACCCTATTTCTTAATTGACAAGGTTAAAAGAACGATGACAAAAAATTATTAGCATGATCAGAATAATCTTAAATCTCCTCGTGCGAATTTAAGAGAAGGAACGAGGTTTGGACGATTGGTTTTTTTCTGGATGATCGGAGAGGACAGAGTACAGATCATGTGTTGCAGTGTTGATATTGGCCTTCTGGTTTAGCTGGAGAGGCCAACACGAGTTGATGACGTTCTTGACCAGTCACTGCATCCGTTGACGTTTTCTTCTTGGGTTGTTTAGCCAGGTGCATCAGGAGGTACGTAGCCGAGTCCCATACTGCACCGACGAGATAACTTGACCAGCCCTCCACATGGTGTAGGCTGTATGCATGGATCGCCGTATCTACGAGGATCTTGATCGCTCGCACGACGAGTGAGATTCGGGTGAAACCAGCACTTGCTGTACCGAATTGAATGAATTTTCCAAGTGCGATTCCAGATGGAGTCCGCTTGGTGTTATAGATGGTAGTTATCCAGGAGATTTAACAACTTGTCCTCCGGATTGGTAGTGTTCTCACCACTGATGCCCCGTGTCATGTTGTTTACGACAGCGGGTTTCTCCACGGGAAACATTACGCGATATCGTACGTTGTCAATATCTTCTTTGGAGTACATCGCACAGGATGCTGATGCTGTTGGGTTGATGTATCGCCGAGTAGACTTCGTCGTCGATTTCGTGATTGCAGGTGGTGTGGCTTTGACCAGAACAGGGGTGACGTGTACCAAGTGTCTCCGAAAAGGTAATATGGGGGAAGTAAGGAATTGCAGGTTGTTTGAGTTTCTCTTTTGGTAATTGGTTATATGTGAGTTCGAGGAGTAAGGAGATATTTTTCGTTCCCACGAGTGACAGGAAATTAATCGTAAAATTCTTTTAACCTGATCAGATTTTCTTGTTTTGTTATACGATGAATAATGTGTATATCGCATACAATACGTACGAGGCTTGGATCGTCAATAACAAACTGCGTTGGAGCATTTTGCGCTCTTTGCTACACTGTTGCATATGCATATCGTAATATAATGATTTTCTAATGTAATATAATAACTACTTATATGATTTTCGAATTCATGTAGGTGATTATCTCTAGGTTCGCGACTTCAAATTTTTGTTAAATTGCGAAACAGTTAATTCGGTGAGTTTTGAACATAAGCAAGTTCGGATGTTCTTTACTGAAGATACTGTAAGTAAAATTTGATTTGTTTCTCTGGTTGCAAGTGCAAAGGTAATTTCGTTAGACGTTACAGAGTAGGTTGATAACGGCCATCTGAAAAACAGGTTAATTATTATTATTTATTAATCAGGATTGAAATCGGTTTTTGGGACACCCTTGTGTCCTCCAGGGTCATACGGCTTACCCGTTGAGTCGGTGAAATAAATCGGATTAACGTTGCGAAAGTGGAACAATTCTTTGATATTGATGCAATTTGCAATTTTAAATTCTGATATTTTCCTTTCCTCCGTTGGAGGGATCTCGTCTTCAGAAAGTTCTGAATTGAGAGAGCTGAAGTTTGAATTTGTTGAATTATCGGAATTAGGATGGATGGAGTTTTTGGAGCGAGGGATCGGAAATGCTTTGCGCTTGTTAGAGCCCTCAGCTGATTTCGGGGCAATGCCCTCCGCGGGTCGACTAGTGCGTATGGGTCTTACTATTTCGGCCTTCGTCTCGCCGTTGCTACTCTCTGCGTAATTTATGAGTTTACGAATTCGACGCGTAAGGTGTCGAGTTTTGGAGTGCGCGTCTACGCGTTCGGCTGCAGGCGCGTCGGCCTTGACGCTACCGTAGTCGCCACATGATTCGTGCACTTGTTCTATAGGGCTCTTCACTTGAGAGCGAGTGACGATGTTTATTTTTTTCTCACGCGGGATGGGGTGGACATCTGCTCGAATAGTAAAGGTCGTTGGATTTTTCTTTTCGTCATTGCTATCGCTAGTCTCGTCTAATCTGCGCGCCAAATCTTGTAACGCGATTTTCGAATTTTCGATTATATGCGATGTTGACTTAGAGGTGACGATGGAATTTACGTTCGTTAGCGAATTTGCTTTTATGATTAGAATTTGATTCGAGTTTTGTTTCATTTGTAAGCCTACTCCTTCGTTTCGGTTTTGAAGTGTTTTGGATTTTTCTTTTTCGTTTTGATTTTGTTTTATTTTTTCTTTGTTGTTTGTTTTTGTTTTTGATTCTTCCTCGCGACTGGATTTTTTGTTTGATTTTCCTTGCTCGACGCTCCCGTCGGAGTGATGGCAAGGTTTTGTTTCGACGTTTTTTGTCGAAGTTTTTTGATTGGCCACTTTCGGGCTCTGGATTAGCGTAGTTGTCATGCAATCTACGATTGGAATAGAAGGATCACGAGGAATTGACCTAGAATTTGAGATTGACATGCAATCTGACTTTGGATTAGAGTGATCGCGAGAAATTGGGTTAGCATCGCGAGAAACTGGATTGGAAACGCAGATTGTCGTGCAATCTGAGTTTGTTTTGGTTTTTTTCGCGTTTTTATTTCTGTCTGCCTTCGATTTTTGGCCTGGAATTTGACTGAAATTTTTATTTTGCTTGATGTTGATTCTCGTTCTTTCCTCGCTACAAGACTTGTTAATTGATTCGACATTTATCATCGAAATTTTAGAATTGGCCACTTTCGGGCTCTGGATTGGCGCAATTATCGTGCAATTTATGCTTGGATTAGGAGGGTCACGAGGGATTGAAGGAGAATTTGAAACTGTCGTACAGTCTGAACTGGGAGTATTTTCTGACAGGTCTTCGATAGCGTCGAATTCCTGCAGCTCCACAACTGGAACGATCAGTTTGACAGCGTCATTTGTGGTATTATAAACCTTCAAATGAGCCTTTCCGTCGATGTTTGTCACCAGGCAATCGCCGGCGTATACACCTTGACGGATTTTCAAAGGCGAGAGGTATCCCTCTTTTATTATGCTGTCTTTTACCTTCACGAAGAAGGGAGTTTCCGAACGCGCGGGGATTTCTATCACCTCGTCGGGTTCGGTTTTTATTTCGAAAGGCCATGATTTATCCCCACACTCGAGACATTCCGTGCGGTAATTAATATTGGACTTGGTTTCATAAAAATATGTAGACCCCAGCAAACCGGGGTAGGGAAGCGGCACATTGTCGGGTATAATGTGAAATAGCGATTCGGAGTCGAATACGCGAAGTAGCACGCTCCCTAGTCCAAAGACCGGTAATTCGGATATGCCTGTTAATTTAATGACATCTTCTTCGTTGATGTCTACCATATTTTTTGTATATGCCTTTTTTATCAAATTGGGGATGGCACCGCTATCTAACAGCATCGAAATTGCCCATTTTTCCGGTAATACTCCGATACATACCGAGGGCAATGTGTTGAAATTTTCCGACTTTATTGCGTAGGTCGGATAGTTTCGTTCGGCTCCCCGAGAGAGACGGCGTTCGCTTGACGCGTTTGAGTGGGCGGCCCGCTCGGTGCGTCTGTCCGAGGGGCACTCGGCCCGTTTCCCGACTGATTACGTGAATTATTATAATCGCGAGCACGACAGTTTTCGATAGTGTGCCCGACCTTTTTGCAATAATGACAAGACGGCGGATTAGAATTCGGGGGATTATTTCGAAATTTAAAACATCGATCCGCGGTATGACCCTGCTTATGACAGAGTGGGCATTGAGGACCGGGCGAGCGGTGTGATTGATTGCCAGAAGATTTGAAAGATTTTTGGTTAACGTAGCAATTTTTCGCGGTGTGACCGGATTTATCGCACATTTGACACGTGACCGATTTTTGAGCGATTTGATTATTTCCACATTGATCGGCTTTGTGACCTTTACTGTTGCATTTTTGGCATGTGATTGCCGCAAATCGGCAAGCTTCGCTCGAATGATCGTCGTTTTTACAGATGCTACAGGTTTTTACCGATTTGTTCGGAACAGATCTAATAGAGGACGAAAGAAGTTCCTTACGGGCTTCGAGGTCGCGTTCGATTTCAATCGCATGATCTATAGCGGTCGAGATATCGTCGCACCGAGGGAGACGCTGGTCTATCTCCAGTCTTAGCCCGCGTTTGAAACACGAGAGGAAATAGCCGTCTAATGTTTTTCTGTGAGCGGCACTTTCCGTGCCGTTTTGGGATGTTGGTTGAGCGTCGAGTATTTCCCTAGCTTTATCCCTAATTGCAGTGGAAAAATCTATCACGGTTTCACCGCTTCCTTGAAAAATGTGACTGAGTTCTCCCAACAGTTGAATCTCAGTTTTGTTTGGAGCATATAGTTTCTTTAAAAATTGCAGAAGAGATTCTACTGTTTCGAACGTGGACGACCGGAAGACCTTCTTAGCCTGACCCTTTAGTTTGTTTCGAATTACTCTCACAAACCGTGCTTCGGATCCGGGCGGAAGCGACGCCAATGCGTCTTCGCATCCGGCTACGAAATCTGAGAAGGAGCTACCTTTCCCGTCAAAATCCGGGACCATTTCGATAGCTTCCCTTAAAGATACGTAAGCGAGTGACTGATTTGTACCTAGCGCCATGTCTGTTGTGTTTTCGTTATCGATTTTTCGGGGTAATTCTAATTTTTTTACTGGTCGTTTCTTAGGTTCGAGACCGGGTAGCAATTGAGCGTCAGAACTCCTCAAAGAATAACTCGATGGTTCACCTAAGTCGTCAGTGATATTTAAATTCAATGAACTAGCTGTTGATTCGTCCCCGGACATTAAATCAATCGGCACATTCCCTTTTTAATATCCCGGACGAGCCCCCAAAAATTAATATGTCACGTCGGGAAGGGACGTGGGCATATATTTTTTGATTCCCTCCTTTTTTGCCTACGACAAGCGCAATAGCACGGGATGAGGGTAAAAAGGGGTAGTGCTTGGAATGAGTTGAAATTAGAAAATCATGCAGTGATTTGGTATTGAGAAATAATCCGACAAATTTGTACAAACTTAACTATAGGTTTATTACAAATAAGTGATCGGATAATTAAAATTGCTTATACAGAAAAATGACAATGAAAATAAGTATGAAGTCGGGGGAACAATCGGATTAACATAAAATGAAATTTGTTGCTTACATTGGTCGCTGTGTTTGTGAGTGTATCGGTGTGTAGGTACGCTCGCTCGCAAAGATATCGGTGGTCGCTGGCAGATAAGGGCTTCGTTGACGGATGCCACGCTTGGCGTTGGGAAAGCGATCACCAGCACCAGACTCTTGGGGCGCTGAGAGTGTTTATGTATATACGCGTAGTAAATAGCACTTGAACTATTTTATGGACTCGAGGCCGCGAGAGTCGACTAAACTTTTATACAACGCTTCGGTCAAAACCCGAAGATGTGTAATATTCGAAACTCTATGATACCGGTTCTACACTTCGAATTCTGTCAGAACAAGATTAAGAAATGAAGTTAATTTTGATTGAAGATTTCGCGAGACTGAGATCTGGATTTGATGAAGACTGTCGGGAGACTAAGATTTAGACTTGATAGAAGAACTTGAGTCGATGGCAGTTGTTGGAAGACTTGATCTGAACGCGATGGCAATTGTTGGAAGACTGACTTCAGGAAGGAAGTCTTTCTTGATATAAAAATTAGGAGGGGTTCGATAGTGGGAGAAGGAACTTTAAGGTTTAGCGTGATTGGTCGCGAATTCATGATTCGCAGAATTGATCTCGATCATTCCTTATACAGAGTTTGCACGCGTGGAAGGTACGAGACCTTTGTCCCGTGTTTCGGCGAAAAACGCATGGGATATGACCTAAGTATGCGCATGATCTGTGTTATGGTAAAGATTATATCGGGTGCGCGAGGAGATCGAGCGTCGGCGAGTTCTCGCTTCCTGTCGGCACCATGCTAAATAATTATCGGTCGGGATTTATTTAGGCTAGAGGTCTAGGCAAAGTCTTCTCGTATCATTCGAGTGGTGCCTCATATTTCTTTCTGGGACTTCGATATTTACGCCTTGAAGAAATGCGAGGTTATAACACGAGGCGGACCGACTGAATAAAATAAACGAAAAATATGCTCGCGGAAGGTACGCAAGTTCCGTTTAATGTTGTTACGTATCTTATTCTTAGATTTATACATTTAATACGCTTATGGCGGCAAATGAGGATATTGGGAATAACCGAGAGAAGGCACATTCGCTAGGATGTAACACTCTTCCTGATGCATTGTTAAAAACTCAAATTTTGCATACGCTGCAAGCATTCATTATGAATTAATATTAAGAGAAGTATCGTTAAAAAAATGGAAAGATCATTCATGTTCCAGATAAAATCAAGCGACGAATGGTGGTTTAGCCGGAAAATATTGATGACGAATATGATTGCCCTAAACGTTTCAAGGTAAAAAATATACAGGATATTTGTGATCTGATCGTTATTTTATTTCATCTTACTGAAAAAAAGGATAAATACTAATTTTCTATTGAGGTCAGTAATTACTTTAATTTTTTGGATATAATTAAGCTAACAAGTTAAGATTATATTTTCCATTTAAAAATAAAATGCATTTATCATCTTCTAATATAGTGGATTTTTGGGCATCTAAAACATGTTTTCTTAATTCGGATGTAATTTGAACAATGAGTCGTTTTTATGTAAATATATTACTGTACCCGTCTATTCATTTTATTGCCCTTCCTGTTGAATTGTGACCAACTCTCAAATTCTTCGTACCCTGCAAGCTTTAATTATACATTTCATCGTGTGGCCACTGTGATAGATACATTTTTCTAAACTCCATTTCCATTACATACCTCTCGAATTTTTTTTTGTGTACGATGAAATAAAATAACCATCAGATCATAACTATCCTGTATATTTTTTACCTTGAAACGTTCAGGGCAATCATATTCGTTATCAATATTTTACACCTCAACCACCATTCGTTGTTTGATTTTTAACGCCACTTCTATTATTATTAAGGCCTTAGGCCACAGTAACGGGTATAAAATCATATGCGAATTGAAACAAAATCCGTGTGAAAAAAATGATTCACTCATAAAATTAAGTACACATCTATTTAGTATGAATATCAAGCTGTTAGAAAAAAAAAATATATATATATATATATTTCGATGTACAAAATGGCCGACAACTAATATTTACTTTTGTTATCTTTCTTTTAGGCACTCTGCGGCGTGACATTTAGCATCCACATTTTTTTACCAAGAACAAAAAATAAAAATTCTCGTCAATATACATTAGAATACCTAGAGAAGTACGTACGGAATTTAAAAAATCTTGTTTTATTCAAAAATAGTAAGTTTATGAACTTAAGAAATGGATTTTCAGTGAAAAATGTCGTTATAACTGCTCATAAAATGAAAAGTTTTCGATTAATCAGAAATGTCGTACATACTTCTCGGCGAAATGCAATTACGAGCATAACTATTAAATTTGGAGTAAATCGAGTGAAAATTGTTGGTTATTTGTCACGCCAATTGGAAAAAAGTTTTAGTTTTAAGGCTTTCACGGCTCTTTATGTAATGATAAGAGTATGTGGCTTCCGGATGGAGGCCGTGTTGAGGATCAGCGTTGTGCCGACGTTTCGCAAACGTTACAGTCTGCATCATCAGGGCTGAGAGCTCCGATACTGAAGCTCTCTTATCTCAGGCATCCCTTATATAGTTGCAGTCATCGTTCCAGATCGCTGCACCAGCCAATCAGATGTTTTAATTGATCAGCTGGTCAATTAAAAAACCGGGAGGACGGTGTGCCAAATAGGATTGACGTGATATCCTCCATCTCTGTCTAGATTGTCCGGATGTTTTCGGATTTCCAAGCCTTCTCGGTGTTTCCTGGAAAAATAGCTGTTTGATGGGGCCAGACTTTGGGCTTTGTTGAACTGGATGGCATGACCAGTCTCCATCCAATGTTCGGCCAGCGCTGATTGTGTAATATGGCCATATTTGATACACCGTTGGTGTTCTTTGATCCGTGTACTGATCTTCCTCCCGGTTTCTCCTATGTACACTTTACCGCATGAGCAGGGTATCTTGTATACTCCTGGTACACTTAATGGTGGTCTTTGGTCTTTTGCACTTGGAATCACTTGTGCTAGTTTCTTCTGAGGTTTGAAGATGACTCGCACGTTATGTTTTCCAAGGACCCTGCTTATGCGATCGGTTATGCCCTGAAGGTATGGAAGGGAAGTTGTTGCGGTTATTTGTCCTTCATTCTCCCCATCAGGGGCTGTAACCGTTTTCGGATCAGCTATTTTTCTTTTTAGATTTCTGATCGTTCTTTCGATGTTGCCTGGCTTGTAGCCATTGTCTCCTAAAACTTTTCGTAGGTGTTCTAGTTCAACCTCCAGGGAGTCTGGTTCGGAGATTGCTAGAGCTCTGCAGACCAGAGAGCTTATGACCGACTGTTTTTGGGAAGGGTGGTGATGGGACGTAGTTTGGAGGTATCTATCCGTATGCGTTGGCTTCCGGTAAACTTTATGGCCCAAAGTGCCATCGCTTTTCCGTTGAACCAGTACATCCAGAAAAGGGATTTGATTTTCCTGTTCTATATCCATGGTGAATTGAATACTGGGGTGCTGGGAGTTGAGGAAGGTTAAGAAACGATTGAGGTTTTCTTTGCCGTGACTCCAAATGACGAAGGTGTCATCGACATATCGGAACCAGGTGGAGGGTTTGAGGGAAGCGTCTTGCAGAATTCTGTTCTCGAAGTTCTCCATAAAGATGTTGGCGATGATGGGGGAAATAGGGGAACCCATGGCTGCGCCTGAAGTTTGTTCATAAAACTGGGATTGAAATTGGAAGTATGTAGAGTTTAGGCAATGTTCTATGAGAGGCAGTAGGTTAGGGGCAACTTTTTTGGAATTTTTAACTATGCTTAGGGTTTCATTTGTTGGGACGTTTGTAAACAGGGATACAACATCGAAACTCACTAAAATGTCTTCTGGTTTGTACCTTGATAGACTGGATCTTGTTCACAAAATCCCGGGAGTTTTGGATATGGGAGTTGTTGAGGCCTACGAGTTCCTGCAAGGTTTGCAAAGGAAACGTGCCAAATGATATGTAGGACTGCCTATGTTACTAACAATGGGCCTTAGTGGGATGTTGTTTTTGTGTATTTTTGGCAGACCGTAAAGCCTGGATGGTAGGGATTCCTTAGGTGTAAGGGCTTCGGTTAGGTTTTCCGATAGACCAGCCTTCTTTAGAAGTGTTGTTGTTTTCTTTTCTATACTCGACGTCACGTGATAATTTCTTGTAGGTGCTGGTGTATACTCGGGGTCACGTGATAATTTCTTGTAGGTGCTGGTGTCCTCGAGCAGGTTCATAATTTTACTGCAGTAGTCCGTTTTATCCATGATGACAGTTGCATTCCCTTTGTCAGCTGGTAGTATTAAGATGTCCTTGTTTTTCTTCAAATTGTGAAGAGCAAGGTGTTCTTCCTTCGTGATATTCTGCTGCAGAGGTTTTGCCTTGTGTAGAATATTGCTTATTCGTTTCCTGATGTCGTTGCCAGTATCCAGTGGGAGACGATAGATGGCAGTTTCCACCTGGCTGATGATTTCTCTGGTCGGAATTTCTGTCGGTGTAATGGCGAAATTGTGCCCTTTTGCGAGGACTGATGTTTCAGCTGCGGAGAGTGTGTGGTTACTTAGGTTTTTTACTGTGTGGGTTAGGATGGGCTGCTTCGTCTGTGGACATAGTTTCCTGAATTTTTCTATTTGATTCTTGGATCTTAGTTCTGCACAGTGGAGGGCTTGTTGGTGGGTGACACGGTCAAGATCTTCCCACAGCTGTGGTTCCAAAGAGTCAGATAGACGTAGGTGAAGTTTAAGGAGTTTTTGGGAATTTCGGTCCAAAAGTTTTTTGGTGACAGATATTCTCTCCTCTACCAGTCTCAGCGAGGCCTAGTGGAGGATAATTTTGGCTTGTTTTGATGGAAAGGGGTTTTTTAATTGAAAACATTTTGGTACCACTTGATGGTCGCGGCACCTTTTTAGGAATGTTAACGAGCACAGCTGGATGTGCAGAGTTTTCCTGAGTTTGGAAAAGGTGTTAACAGAAGCCAAAATAGCCTCTCCATGTGGGCGTCTGATTTTAGTTTTAAGGCTTTCACCGCTCTTTATGTAATGAGAAGAGTATGTGGCTTCCGGATGGAGGCCGTGTTGAGGATCAGCGTTGTGCCGACGTTTCGCAAACGTTACAGTCTGCATCATCAGGGCTGAGAGCTCCGATACTGAAGCTCTCTTATCTCAGGCATCCCTTATATAGTTGCAGTCATCGTTCCAGATCGCTGCACCAGCCAATCAGATGTTTTAATTGATCAGCTGGTCAATTAAAAAAGCAATCTCCGAACCAGACTCCCTGGAGGTTGAACTAGAACACCTACGAAAAGTTTTAGGAGACAATGGCTACAAGCCAGGCAACATCGAAAGAACGATCAAAAATCTAAAAAGAAAAATAGCTGATCCGAAAACGATTACAGCCCCTGATGGAGAGAATGAAGGACAAATAACCGCAACAACTTCCCTTCCATACCTTCAGGGCATAACCGATCGCATAGGCAGGGTCCTTGAAAAACATAACGTGCGAGTCATCTTCAAACCTCAGAAGAAACTAGCACAAGTGATTCCAAGTGCAAAAGACCAAAGACCACCATTAAGTGCACCAGGAGTATACAAGATACCCTGCTCATGCGGTAAAGTGTACATAGGAGAAACCGGGAGGAAGATCAGTACACGGATCAAAGAACACCAACGGTGTATCAAATATGGCCATATTACACAATCAGCGCTGGCCGAACATTGGTTGGAGACTGGTCATGCCATCCAGTTCGACAAAGCCCAAAGTCTGGCCCCATCAAACAGCTATTTTTCCAGGAAACACTGAGAAGGCTTGGAAATCCGAAAACATCCGGACAATCTAAACAGAGATGGAGGATATCACGTCAATCCTATTTGGCACACCGTCCTCCCGGTTTTTTAATTGACCAGCTGATCAATTAAAACATCTGATTGGCTGGTGCAGCGATCTGGAACGATGACTGCAACTATATAAGGGATGCCTGAGATAAGAGAGCTTCAGTATCGGAGCTCTCAGCCCTGATGATGCAGACTGTAACTTTTCCGAAACGTCGGCACAACGCTGATCCTCAACACGGCCTCCATCCGGAAGCCACATACTCTTCTCATTGGAAGAAAGTTGTTTCGAGAAGTTTCGAGGAGTCGGCCTCGAGGAATTGTACATCGAAAAAAATATATATATTTTCTAACAGCTTGATATTCATACTAAGTAGATGTGTAATTAATTTCATGAGTGGATCACTTTTTCACACGAAGAAAAATGTTAAATTCACACATGATTTTATACCCGTTACTGTGGCCTAAGGCCTTAATTTACAATTGCATAGTTTTTTAGGATTGCCCTAAACGTTTCGAGGTAAAAAATATACAGCATTTTGTAATCTGATCGTTATTCTATTTGATCGTACTTAAAAGAAATTGCGAGGTTTGAAATTGAAATGGAGTTTCTAAAAATGCATCTACCACCGTGGCCACACGACGACGTGTATAATGAAAACTTGCAGCGTATCAAAATTTTCAAAAAAACGAGGATCAAAAAACAATCATAGTTAAGATTATATCCGAATTGAAACAAAATGTTTCAGATGCCCGAAAATCCACTATATTAAAAGATAATGAAAGTATTTAACTTCCAAATGTCAAATATAATGTAAAATTGTCAGCTCAATTATATCAAAAAAATAAAATTAATTTTTAACTCAATAGACAATGTATGTTATTCTTTATGTTTATCCTATTTGATTTTCAAAACCCTGACTAATTGTATTTCGGATCATGTGATTCCAATGGTTATTGATTCATATATAATTACTATTCTTATTGTGGAGTAAAATGACATCTAAAACAAGAATTTTTCAGCATTGAAGATGAAAAAAATGTTTTGCTCCAGATGTATTGCTGATAATTATGTTGATAAAAATCTGTCCATTTTCCAAGAAATACCTACTACAGTAAGCAAAACTGCGATGGGAAAAAAGTATAACCGTGGAATGCCAGAAATCCCATATTAATCGAATGGAAAAATTCGGGGCTTTGAGGAGACATTTAGAATCGGAATTGGGACCTGAGGGTTTCGCGTGCAATTTTTGAAATGTATTTGGAAAACATTTAACCCCGTAGAGAGGGAAATGAATGTCGGCTACCCTAATGTATAATACATATTAGAGTAGGCTAATGAATAAATTTTTTTTTTCAAAAAATTAGGAACAGTTATTCATCCCGTATTTCTCAAACCTATATATGTACAAATGTATATTGATTTTTTCAAGATGTGGATCCAGATTTTGACGCGATGCCCAGAGATCGGTGACGAAGCTGAGCCGCAAATCAATCACGGCGAATGATTGGGTGATTGGGCAAATGATTGGGTAAATGAAGGGCGGGAGGGAGGGAGGGAGGGAGAGAGCGAGAGCGAGAGAGAGAGATAGAGAGAGAGAGAGAGAGAGAGAGAGAGAGAGAGAGAGAGAGATAGGGGGAGAGAGAGAGAGAGATTTATTGATGCACTAGGACAGTCTAGTCCTCAGGCACATTGCGTTACATTTACATTACATTTGCAGGCGGTGCACGCTAGTGATGCTCTAACGTGCGCGTGATTTTGACTCTATATAAGAACCAATATATGAGATATGTTTAATTAAAGTAGAGTGACATGTAGAGTGATACAAACGGCATTACATTTTCGTAGAAGCGATTATTTGGACAGGTAAGCTGAGGTGACACTGCGAAAAAGGGTTGTACTGAGATGTATATAGTGCTGGGGAAGGCGATTGTACAAGTAAGCAGCGGAGATATAAAAATAGTTCCTGAGATATTCTGTGCGAAAATGAGGTATGACGAGAAATTCGGGCTTCTTACGAATGGTAATGCCCTCCCGGCGACAGTTTGACTTGAACTGAGCCCTGAGATACGCTGGTCGATTTGTTTTTAATAGCTGTATAGAAGACAGAGAGCATTTAATCTACGTCTATCGTCTAGGTTCAGCCAATTTAGTTCGGCCTAGTACGGTCCAATATGCTGATCCCATCGAACATCAAAAATGAACCGGACGCAGAAGTTGAGAGCAACCTTGAGTATCAAGTTGTATTCATCCGCTATCCCAAAGATTACTGTGCTGCAGTAGTCATAGAGCGGCAATATGAGTGTGCTGACAAGTTTGGCTCTAGTTGGTCGTGAGAGAAAATTGCGACAAGTCTTGAGTTGGTACAACCGCGGATTTGAGGTTTTCGCAACGTGCATTGCCTGCTCCTTCCAGCGGAGAACGTCGTCAACACAGACACCCAGTATTTTCACCGCTGTACTGAACTTGATTAAAGTGCGCCCGTTCTGAATATGAGGTAATTCAGACAGGTCCAGGGCCCGTATGAAGGGTCTGCTTCCGAGGGTTATAGCTTGCGTTTTGCCCGGGTTGAGCGAAAGCCGATTTAGGGCAGCCCATACCCTGATCAAGATGATGTCCTTGTTGATGGTAGCAATGCCCCGTTCCAGATGATTCACTGGGCAGCGGAAAAAGATTTGTAGATCATCCGCGTAGATGTTATATTCACTAGCATCAAGCGCATATCGAAGATCCGACAGATAGAGCGTGAACAGTGAAGATCTGACAGATAGAGCGGCACCTAGTACAGCTTGGGACCTTCCTGTGAGGTAGGACTGAATCCAGTAGATAGCAAAAGTAGAAAATTGTAGTGGTTTTAATTTATCCAAGAGAATGCTGTGGTCAACGGTGTCAAACGCTTTGGAGAAATTGAAAAGAACCATGATTGTAACGTTTCGATCATCAATCCCTTGCCGTACGTAGTCCGTTATCCGGAGAAGAGCTGTTTGAGTACTGTGATTCTTTCTATACGCAGATTGCAGCGGGTCAAGAAGATTGGATTCTTCGAGGAATGCGTTAATCTGGTTTGCCACAATGCGTTCTAATAACTTCGAAAGCGGACAAAGGAGCGAAATGGGTCTGTAGCCTAGAGGAGAGGTTGGTGATTTGACTTTGGCAATGAGTTTGATTAATGCCTTTTTCCAAGTTAAGGGAAAGACACTTTGCTGCAGTGAGAACTTAAAAATATGTAGAACTATCGGAAGAATTACTGGAAAAGCCATGCGCAGTACTCTTAGCGAGATACCATCTGCCCCAAGGGCCTCAGAGGAGAGTCTTCGAAGCGCTTCTAGGAGGGAGTCGGGAGAAATATCACTGAAGTAAAAATTGTTATCACTGTAGGTACAGCTGCTGTTCGGAATTTGTGTCGAGTTATTCTTCGGGTGATCATGGCCGAAGGAAGAGAAGTAACAATTGAGTTCCTCAGTTGGTAAGGCTGGTGGATTTTGATCTCCCTTGGATCGCAGAATGCCGAGATGACGTAGGCGTTTCCACGCTGAACCGGCGTCCCTGATGTCCTCGAAAGCCTCCGAATAGAATTTCCGTTTCGCGTTTTTGATGGTGGTTTGAACTGAATTTCGTTTCGTTTTGTAGTCTTTATGGAGTGCAGTTAGAGTGTCTTGAGAATCGCCAAGGTTATTGCAGTTGTTATTGTTTAGAGCTTTACGCAAATTGACAAAGCACTTTTATGCTTTATCACGCATACGGAGACGAGTTGTGTCTTGGTTTGAAGATTTGTAGAGGGGCTAGCTTGTCTAGACAATCGCGTAAGATAGTGTTGAGGAAAGATACCTTGAAGTCAATGGATATCGATTCAAAGAGTGGAGTCCAGTTCATAGAAGAAAGGTGAGGTGTATAGGCCAGTTCGTCAAATTTTGGAAATCTCGCCTGAAGATTTCGTTGGCGTGGGCTTCTTCGGTCTTGCTGTTGTAATTAATCCAGATTAGATCATGTCCAGAAAGAGACATAGGTTCTTGTCCAAAATCAATAATCTTATCTTGTCGGTCGACTATGCAGTGGTCGATGTGCGTGTTTGATGTTAAGGTGTAATGGGTTGCCATGTAGGGAACGAGAAAAAAATCATTAGTGGTCACAAACTGTGAGAGGAAAAGGCTGTCATGAGAGACGATACTCATGTTTTGGTTAAAATCCCCCATGGTGATGAAGTTGTTGTAAAGCGGTAGTATTTTATGACACGCTGTTGTAAAAGTACTCATTTCCTTCGTTTTCGGTGGTCTGTAGAGAGCCGCTACTAGGATGATAGAGCCACCCGTGCCTGAGCCGTCAAAAATATGAATTCAGGACCATCATAGGACGAACCGGTTGAGGTTAGAACAACTTTAGCCTTTAGAGAGCGATGTAGAACGATGGCAACTCCACCTCCTACACGGTCGAGCCGATCACGCCTAAAAATGTTGAAGTCCTGCAATCAAATCATGTCGTCTGGTATTTCCGGTTTTAGCCAAGTCTCGGAGACGCAGATGATGTTGAAATGTTGGGTGGAGAAACGGTGTTTGAAACAGTCAAGATGGTCACTCGCAAGAAGGGATTGGACATTAATGTGCGCCATTCGGATATTACCATGGATGAATTTTGGTGAGGAAGCCATTAATCGAAGTTTATAAGGCTGATCTTTTCTTTGATTCGCCGCTTGAGAATAGGACATTTACTTCCATCCATTGCCGAGTGTTTATGGTCTTGTTTAGCCTGCTTGCAGATGGTGCAGCAAGGTGAATCATTCCTGTTTCCGCAATTGCGCATTTCATGGCTGCCACCGCAGTGACCGCAGTGGGCGCTGGTATTGCACGAGGAAGCGATGTAACCAAATCCAAGGCACTTGTAGCACTGCAGTACCTTTATGTATGTCTTCTACGGGGAACGAGTTCCAGTTGCAGAAAACTCGGCCCTTGGCGAGAAGAATGTTGCGAATCTTAGGAGAGACCTCAATGACTACGTTGCGTGTGTTGCGACCTTCACGCGGTTTGAAGACATAGATAATTCGAGCATTCGAGTGTATGATTTCCTCGACGAATTCATTGTTCGTTAGATCAGACGGAACGTGGCGAACCAACATCCGCGGCCGCAATCCTCCATTTTCTTTGACCTCCAGGCCTGCTTTTTTTAAAGCTTGCAATGACTTCAATTTGTCAAGATTTACCGAGTCGACTTCGAGCTTGATTGCTTTATCTCTGGCTCTTTTAACCTTTACCACTGTCATGTCAGCATCAGAAGTATTGATGGCCTTAAGGGCAGCTGACTTGGTATCGTCAGAGTCCCGGAAATTATGGGCTTTATTGGCAATCGGACCGATGAAGATGTTTTTTTGCTGCGGCAGCGGAAAGGAAGGTCCATTTGCAACTTTGACTCGATTCTTGGCCTGATGACTGGAAGCGACTGAGGCGTAGGTGTTTGCGTGGTCAGATTTGGCCTGGTGGGATTCACTTAATTTCCGGAGAGCAGGATCCAGGGCATCCTTGACTGCTAATTGAGCTTCATGCCGTAATATGTTCTTGATCGAATCGGCCGATTTTAAGACTACAACAACTTGCTGATAGGCTGATACGAGGGAGGTGACGGCCGCCATGTGATCGTGAATGACTTGCATTGTTGCTTCGGTGCGTCCTGTGCTGCTTCTGGAGGAAAAAGGAAAAAGGGTGGGTGGAAGGGGGGGAGGGAGGGAGGGAGAGAGAGAGAGAGAGAGAGAGAGAGAGAGAGAGAGAGAGAGAGAGAGAGAGAGAGAGAGAGACAGAGAGAGATTGATTGATTGATATAATTTATTATGCCCTAGAGAACTATCGGGCAAATTTGACTGAGCAGATTGATAGAAACATCGTACAGACAAGATACACCAAAGAAGGCTTATATGTAATGCGAAACTAAAAAATACAGGCAAAGAAAAACTTATACAAAATCAAACAGAAAATCATACAGTGAAAAAAGAACAGAATCTATATAATTAAAATCATAACAGTAATTCATTGATTTTCGCTCCTATTACCACAAAAGATACAAACGAAATAAAAAGAATCTATATAATGAAAACGTAATAATAATTATAACGTTGGTTCACTAATAACTAAAAAGATAAAGGAGAAATGAAACGATATTGCGTAGAACATTGAAAACTAAACATAGACAAACGCAGCGGCAAAAAAATAATAGCTTTTTGGTGCTTTCCATTTACAGAAGATGAAACGAATATATTATTTATTCATTTTTTATTTATTTATTTACTTTTTTCTTTACTTTTTCTCACAAACATCCTAGCCCTCCCATACCACCAGCCTTGAAACTATATGCAAAAGCCATTTCAAGTGCAGCTGACAGCATGATAGATGAATCGACTTTACTAACTCGCAAACGCGCTGACTTCACCCTCCAGCAAATACGCATACAATTTATTCTTGAACGCGGTGAGAGATGGAGCACGAGTAACACTCCCAGGCAGCGAATGCCACAAGTAACACGACGAGACGACTACCGATCTAGTGTACAATGCAGTTTTTTGAGAAGGAATGAAAAAGGTGGGTCGCGGCCTGCGAGCAGAAGTAACAACATCATGCCCGAGCAAAACAAATAGCTCTCTCAAGTAGTTCGGAGTATTTTCGTTCAAGATTTTATAAGCTAGAATGCCAAGAAAGTAGATACGTCTGTTTTTCACTGCCAGCCATTTTAGTTGTAACCTAAACGGAGCGATGTGCTGATGTTTGCGTAAATAAAAAACGAAGCGTATGAAACAATTCATCAGTCTCTGGTGTTTGGCATTTAAAGTGTCCGTAAGATCGTTATACACAATACAGCAATAGTCGAGCTTGGGAAAAATCAAAGATGAGATGAGATGCACTTTTAAGTTAACTGGAATGGATTTTCTATGATATTTCAGTTTATGTAAAATTCCATGAACGTCACGACACACCGTAGCTATATGACTGGCCCACGTAAGGGAAGAAGTCAAGACCAAGCCTAAATTACGGCATTCAGAGACATATGGTAATATCGAGTCTTCTATACATATGGGCAGCAATTCACCGAGATTGAGAGTCTTAACCCGAGCTTTACTCCCGATAATAATTACCTTGGACTTTTTAGGACTCAGTAGCAATCCATTATCCGTGGCAAATTTGTGAATAGTTAGTACATCAAGATTTACTAATCGTAGGGACTCGTGGAGTTCATGTGGAAGACAGTGACGAAAAATTTGCGTATCGTCGGCGAAGACAACATGCTTAGTGTAATTTAGTCCATCAGAAATGCGATTTATAAATATAGAGAATAATAAAGGACCCAGGACGGAGCCCTGGGGCACGCCAAGATTTGTTTCTAGCCAGTTCGAGTGTATGCCACTTGCATCTAATACTGCCTGTGAGCGACCGCAGACGTATGATTTCATAAGCGCAAGAGCTCCAGGGGAAAATCCTAACTCGTGAAGCTTTTTCAAGGAGTAACACGTGAGGTACCTTGTCAAACGCCTTGGAGAAATCAAACAATACGAGGATGGTAAGTCTTCCTGAGTCCATAGCTCGTCTAATGTCTTCACAGACTTTGATTAGCGCCGTTTGGGTGGAGAACCCCACTCTGTACGCTGATTGCATACAGTCGAAAAGGTTATTCGAATCTAAATAGCTTACAATCTGGTCCCTAAGAATACGCTCGAACAACTTTTAAAATTCAGAAAGATGCGCAATCGGTCTGGTATCAGACGGTGATAAGGGTGATTTAGTCTTAAGTAAAGGACGAATAAAAGCTTTTTTTTCCATTCAGAGGGAAACGTATTGAATCGAATTGAGTCGTTAAAAATGTCCGCAAGATGGCAAGCAATTTGAGGTGTAGCGTTTAGTAAGCTAAAAGGTGATATACCATCCGGACCAGTAGAGAGTGAGGACGTCTTTAGCATAGCAAGGTGATGCCGAATAGTGACTACGGTTACCGGTGTAAAGTAGAAGTTAGCAACCCCAGGTGGAGTCGTTGTACCTGACAGGAAAGATGAGACTTTCCAGGAGTCCTGCTCACCTGAACTCACCGAGACGGATGCATAATAGGAGTTTAACTCATCACGCGAAAAGAAATTTAGAGGGGAAGATGGAATTGCCTTAACGAGTCCCAATCTCCTAAGCTCTTTCCATATACTAGCGGGATCCTTAATGGAAGACAGCCTTTCATGATGATAGTCACCTTTCGCCTTGCGTGCGTCAGTGGTGAGTGAGTCTCGAAAATACCTATATAGAGCAAAGCCTAACAGACTGTTTGCTCTTTTAGCAGATTTGTATAAACGATCTCTGGTATGAATGCGGAGTTTGAGAGCCTCGGTCAGCCAGGGAGCTGGTGGTTTCGACGCTATAAACTTTTTCCACGGCGCGTGAACATCCAACGCACACCTAAGAGCGCTAGAGAACTCACATACTTTCGACTCCAAGTCCTTTGATGAATGAGTTTGGTCCGCTGACCTGAGCCGGCATAGCAATGACTGAGTGGTGCAAGCGTAACGGCTAGAATCGAATGCCGCAGTACAACGTCGCGTAAGACGAGCGGGGTTATTGATAGATAATTGAAAAGCGTAAGAGAACTCCAGTAGATCATGCCCGTTGATAAATGGACACGACGATCTGGAGACAGCCCCAACTTTGGAAAGGTCATCTACTAAGATGACGTCCAACCAAGAATCATACGTGGGTGTGTGAAACGTGGCACCCGTATCTACAATGAAGAGAGCTAAAGAGAATGAAAAATCTTTAAGATACCTGGATTCGAAGTTGTTACTTATCGAATTGAAGTTTCTTCAATCGAATTGAAGTCTCCAGCAATTATGATGTTTTTGAACGAGTGCGAGAATCTAAATAAATCCTCTGAAAAATCCTTTAGCAAGAGTGCTTTGGGGTGCCTGTAGACCGACGCAAACAGCAGAGAATCAGCTCCTGGTTGAAAGATGTTTAATAATAAATACTCCGGTGCATTTGAATACAAGCTGGGTGACGAAGACAAGAGACGAGCTTTGAGAGAGAAATTAATATAGACCGCGATACCACCCCCCTCCTTACCGTCTCTATCGTTGCGTAAAATAAAATAGCCATCGATGTGAACAAGTGCATCGTCCACATGAGAGCGCAACCAGGTCTCCGAAATTGACACAATTTGATATTTGTGTGAGAGTACATGAAGTCTGATGAGATCGATGTGTGCTCATAAGGAGCATGCATTGAACTGCGCTACTGTGAGAATGGAATCAGCACCCGCGCATGAAATTAACGAAATAGTGACAGGCAGCGATGCGGAAACATTTACTATTTGTCGCTGATGGTTTGGGAGTCACAGTTTTTGCAGGTCTGACTCAGTACTGATTTGAATACGCGGTTCACCTTCAGATTTCCTGGTGAAGATTTTGCCACTGCTAACCCACACGAATTTGAAACCCAGTCCCGGAGAAATTTCTGATCGGTCCTGAGCTGTCTAGAGCGACCTCAGACCATTTCAATTCTCGTTTTATCCGTTTTTTATTAATCAGCGCATTTCTCACCGAGTGTGACGTTAGCGAGACAAGATAAGACACTCTGACTTTGTCCGAAGATGCTACATCCCCAACTGCACCCACAGAGCGCGAGGTCATTTTGCGAACGTCAAGGATGTGCGATGACAATGAGGATGCATCGATCGCATCAATAACCGATTTGATGAGGTCGAGCGCAGCAAAATCGTGGTGAGATGGAACCCCCGAGACAATAATATTATCAGCCACACATGAATCTTGACTTTCACGCAAAGACGCTACCTCAGCTCGCAGCTGATTGTTAGAGGATTCGAGTTGCGCTATCTTAGCCGAATACTCAGTGACAGTCTCATCAATAACTGGTAATTTCTCAAGCAGGCGGCGAAACTCGTTATTCGTTTCTTCTTGTCGCTGGGTAAAGTCAGCGATTTTTACGTTTGTGGATTCTAACATGCCGATTATTTTGTGAAGCAAATTATCTGAATGCGAATCCTGAACCTGAGATGCCGTGGCCAAAGGTGCATCACTGTAAATATCAGACTGCTGATCGTCAATGTCAAGAGTGGAGCTCGAGGAAGTATGCAAATCCGTGTGCGATGTATTTGTGCTAGAGATAAAACTCAACTTGCAACATTCACGCACAGTGGAAGTTATCAAGTACAATTTGCAACAGCTAGGATGGAAAACCCGACTGCAGCAAGTGCATTCCTTGTAGACCCCAGCAATTTCTTTAGCGCATTTGTAGCAGAGACGAGCCATATTATATCCTAGGCGTGGTTAGACAGACCCCAGCGCGCAATTTAACAGTACGATGATACAAAGATCCGTAAAAGTAAAGTCAAGTGATATACCGATATCTGCTATACCCCGAACGTAACAGTGGAGAGCGGGGGAGCGATGGCTTGAAATGTATCCAATTGAAGATTATCGTCCAGTATGTCAACGCTCCGACAGCGATCGCGGAAGGCCAGGTGAGGTGGGACGTGTAGAAGATCCACGCTGGTTTCGGGTTATACGCACGTCGAGTTGTAGGTGTGATAGGAAGAGATAGCGCTCACCGGTGCGTGACGATAAGCCGCTCATACGTGTGTAACAAATGAGAGGGTGTGCGAGTACAGAAGATCTAATACACAGTAAGGGAGAAGTAAGAGCAGTCCGATCCACAAGATGTCGGCTG